>JACEVL010000149.1:67500-580640 GCA_020284085.1 Aporrectodea caliginosa | reverse complement strand
ACGGTAATACTTCGTTCAGTTACGTATTGCTGAAAGATGACTAGTCAGCATTGTCTGTTTTGTTCTCTCATCTGTGAATTGGTAATGGCTTCCCGTAACGCCAGCAACAGTAATTTTCCAGAATAGATTAGCCGCAAGTAGAGGCCCAAGTTCAGTGAAACAGCACCGCCTTAAATCAGGTGCGGTATCAACAGAACCTGCACACTCCCACATTAAAGAGCTCGATTAATTAAGCAATGGTCCATCGTTACGTGAATTCACAAAGGTTACTAGAGAGCATGCAATGCTCCATTGATTCCAGGTTATAATGTGAATCAAGCAACTCGATAAATCAGCTTGTATAGCAATACTTAATTATGAAATAGAAATCAACAAAATTTATTCGATGAAATGAGCTTCATTTGACTGAATTTTCCGATGCTCCTTTGAAGTGCCAAGGGTATCAGTGTAGTGATAAAAACATATATATATATATACATATATAGAAACATTAAAATTCTGTTAACGTTAAACCTTGTTATATCCTGGAGTGGCCGAGTGGGTTGGTAGCCTGCTCGTCACGCCGGCGCCCCGGGTTCGCTTCCCGGTCGGGTCGGTTTATCAGAGATTAATTTCTCGGATCTTTACTGCGGGTGGCTCGGTCGCATTATAAACGTGGAGTACAATACAACACACAATACAACACATCACAATACAACTGGGGCGCGGTGGTTTGGGGATATGGTATGTCCGGTGCCTTGCAGCTGGAGGGTTGCGGTTCGAATCCACCTCAAAGCCGCCAGCCGCGTAGGAACCCTGGGCAAGTCCTTCACTCGCAATGTGTCATGCGCTTCGGCGTGAAACTCCCGATTCAGCGTTCAAGAGTAGCTCGGGAGTGCCTGAATGGGTTGAAATCTGGTAGGCGCTATAACAAGTGTTCAAATACAGTACAATATAATGATATATATAGACTCAAGTATATATATGCTATATATATATATTAGGAGCTGTACCGAATAGCATTTTACTACTATTCGCCCGAATACGAATAATTGGCCACACTATTCGGCCGAATACGAGTACGAATACGAATAGTTAGGCCTAGGTGACGACAGACTGGAGCATAAGCAGAAACTAGACACAAGTAGGACCTACATGTATTTATAAATTGTTTACTATAACTCACTCTTCGTACAGTAGTTAAACTTCATATTGCCTTCAATTATGAATTTCTTTACATGACATTAAATAAGAAAGTAATTGTTCTTCTAACTGAAAGTTACGCAATTTTGCTTCCGGAAAGACTAAACATTACAACAAAATTTCAGTCAGACTTTCTACTGGAGATGCATCGCGTTTTGAGTGCATGAAATTATATTCTTTAGTATGTGTGTATTTTAAATGATTACTTAATGCTCTTGTGAAACTTTTCAAATGGCCAGTCTACTGTAACAGCCCTCCCACGTTAAATTAATAACTTGGACATTCTGCAAAGTGCAAACGGCCTTGCTCGGATCATCGTCCTTTATTGTATTTCAACACGTACTGGACTTCGTTGAATGTACATTTTTTCAGAACACTTAATACACTGTAGGCTAACTGCTTAATTAAGCGAAAATCGATCAAGTTTAAAATTTATTTATTTCAGGAATATAAAACCGGAAACTAACAAGAGTTTAGATCACAACAGAAACAACACAATGAGACGCTAATCTTATAGCGCATATACTTAATATACGCTAAAATTTATGTAGCGCTTTCACTATTCGTATTCGGTTTAAAAAAACTATTCGGCCGAATACGAATAGACTATTCGGAGCACTATTCGGTCCGAAGCGAATCGAATACGAATATTCGGTACAGCTCTAATTATATATATATTTAATTTAATTGAGCAGACTGAGTTACATAACAGAAAGGCAATTGACAAATAAGGAAACTTGTGTTACATGTTTTAGTACAGTGCTTCCCAAACTTTTCAGTGTCACGGACCGGCAGAATTAACTTTACAGTGTCACGAACCAGCAGAAATTTTCCCACTGCAGGAGGACGGATGCCAAATTTATTAATTATTTCTCTTTTTCGTTTTCTCAAAATGTATTAAAATTGATTTAAATGCATGTTTAGCCAATTCCCTTACTCTATTGTCCTTTAAATTCTAGCCTAATAAGTGTTTTTTCTTATGACTTAACAAATATAATGGCCTATAATTTTTTTATTCCAAGACAATTTGACCAGTTTCTTGACTGACTTTGCGGACCGGCAACTGAGGCCTCGCGGACCGATGCCGGTCCGCGGACCACCACTTTGGGAAGCACTGTTTTAGTAAACAACACACAAGTTAACAGCAAATACACTACAATCTGCCATTGTGCTGAATAAGGAGTTGGAGTTGGTAAAGTCTGTCTCACCTTGGCCATCAACCGTCAGATCGAATTTATTGGCCAGCTGGGCGTTGCTGTATGAGATGGGTTCACCATATTTCTCGCTTGTCCAGATGAGGAGGTCCATTCCGCTTAGAGATGACAGCTGTTCAGTGACCACATTTGTTGCCTGCATCCCTATTCTGGTCTTGTCCACAGCGCGGTCAGTCTGCAACAAGAAAAACGGTCAAATCAACATCCAAGTACGGAGAAATGGCCATGAAAAGTACAACAAAATTAATTCAGGAATGGAATTATCTGAACAATTCTGATTAATACGCATAAAATGCACTCAAGAAGTATCAAAGTACCGAAATTCTCAGTTTCTTCTGGTTCTAATTAAGATAAGAATGTTTGCCTTGGAAAGCTCCTGATAGGTGTATCAGCAACTTTCCAAGGCTAACATTCAAGCTATATAATATTTATGACTCATTTTGTTATACACTAACAATAATCTTAAAAATCTTTGTTCATTATTTCAAACTGACACACCACAGCATGATTGCAATTCATAGTATGAACGGATGATCACAAGTTATTACAGGAGTCGAATTTAACTGTTTGGCAGCCATGGAAGGTGCCCATTTTGCTCTACTGCTAATTTTACCAATGCCATCTGGCGAATGAAAGGCTGAGTCGACCTTTGGGAGGGTAGAGAGGGAGAAGCGATCCCACGTCCGTGCTGATCTTCTGCTCTTCGTGCCAGAGTGTTACTATTACCGTAAACCCCTCCACACTGACTAAAACTCTCCAGCAAACTCCCAAAAGAAGCGCAGCTATTGTGCCACGAGAAGAACAGTTACTGCCTGCCTTACATAAAAGATGTATCCCTTTCCACTCAATAAACAAATTTCTCTCGAAGGCAGCAGTGCCGAACACCTTATTGATGAGGATATATGTGGTGAAGACGTTCCGCACGAATCCGTTGACAGAGCTAAAACCCCAAGAATCGGTAAAGCAGCCGAGGATTTATTTCCATGATTACACGCAGCCCGTTCCTGCTCTTGGTTGAAAGGTCAAGTGAACATCAAGATGACGGCAGAGATTCGACGTCAAGTCGGTCTTCTCCAATGCATGTTATTTATTTAGTGATGACTGGGATTTTCTTACGATGGCAAATGAGAAAAAGAGGGAAAACTTGCACACATCTCTGTCTGAGAAATGCACAGCTTAGGTGATAAATTAACCTAAATACCGGTATATCAAGCAATCATTCAGTGACATGCGATTATTGTAATTACCACCCGGGTGCGCCTTAATCTAGTGGTGAGGGTGCTGGACTGTCAAACGAGAGGTCGGGGTTCAAATCCCCGCTAGGGCAGAAATTGTGTTGAGAATTTTGCTTGCCTTCACCCTCAAGCCAACTCAGCTATAATGTACACTGACTGTCTGTAAGTAGGAAGATGAGATGGCGAGGGAGAGGACTGGCCACCTACCCTCATATACCAAGGCTAAGACAATGAAGTTGCTAACACATATACCTTATACTTCTCTGCTTTTTCTTCTACAGTCACTACAGCCCTGGGTCTTTTGTAAACGTCAGACTCACGACTTTGGGTCTTCACCTAAGGATTGGGTCTTTCACCTAAAGATTGGGTCCGGACCCAATCGTTAAAACTTTGCCTCTGTTTTATAATTCACACACTATGCACTTAATGTTTATTCATAGTACATCAAGAAAAGGACTTTGATGCGTTTTCATTCATATATTATTGGCCAATCAAGATGCAGTTAGTATCCTATAAAAGCGGACTTTAAAAACCTATAAAATTGGGTCCCACTAGGGAAGGACCGCCTTTCTCATTTACATAGACCCAATCATGTTTGGTGCGGTTACGAGTTGTATATACTGTACATGTTGTATATTTCGGAGATTTTGGCAAAGACTAGTCAGCCGAATACCATGTCATGTAGTTTGTAAGGAATTAGTGATACTTAAGGAAATGCGCTAAAGCAATTTTGTGATAAGCAAGCGAACATTTAAGACGGGCGATATTAAATGTTTGTGGTTCTTATGGCTAGAACTGTGTGTTATAATTATTTCGGAAGGTAATCAATTTACATGTATTTATAACTTAATTGTGGCTGATACGGAGTGACTTAGTTTCCGAGATTGTTTATGTTCTAAGATGTGAAATAAAGCGCATGAACGTGAGAGATTTCAAATATTATCTAGACAACACTTGGGCTGTGGTTGGAGAAAATATCCCGAAAAGTGGCAAACTTATAGTATCGTGGGCTGAGGATTATACAGTATCCTTGGGCAAGTTGCGCTTAACGCCGGACGGTGCCAGGTTTTCTAATGACGACACTAACCCTAACCCTAACCGACCCTCACGACGCCTAACCTGACCCTAACCGACACTCACGACGCCAGTAAACTTACGCACTATATCCTTCAGCCCCCGATTCTATAAACTTGCCCGAAAAGTTAGATTTGAGCAATTAATGTTGAGCAAGAAATTTTTTATCATTTAGAAAATAGCTGTGGAAATCCAGTTTCGAATATTGGTTCTCGAGGATTCAGTTTGACTGTGCATAGCAAAGAAACTAATTGTTAATCTGCTATTAGAAGAGAATGTTTTGTTATGTCATTATTTTCCAACACTTGCGTTATATGGTTAGTTAAAATCGTTGAGCGCAATTTTTAAGCATTTGAGTAATTGTATTGAGCTTTATTCTTGGGATTATAAGAGAAAAAGTGAAAGCCGAATAAGCTCAAATTCAAACATTGATTTCAAAATCCAGATTAATGTCTAGTCAAATAAACTGACTATTATTTATTACTATGTATATTTCAAAATTTATAAGCATTTAAGCATATAACTGAATATATTGTCAAACATTCAGTTATAATAAACCAACCCTTAACTAATCATGTTGAGGCTTTTGTACATCTAGAAGCCTGCATAGACTGGTCTCAGTCATGTGGCATGGACAGAAATTATAAGCTATTACATTGTATTAATTACTTATATGTAATTTTAATATTTAGTGATTATACTCTAAGCAATAGTTGGCCTTCAGGGCAATATGTCAGAATTTGACCATCAATTGCTTCATCTATTTAGGTGATAAGATTCAAAAGGGCCTATCACTTTGAATTCTTCACGAGGGAAAATATTAATCTTACAAAGGGCTCTAGAAAATGATGCCAGGAAAGTCAACAAAGTTAACTATATTGGCTACTGCACTTTTTGTATGAAACTGACAAGCAGCAAATCACAAGACATCTTTTGAATGTCCATAGAGATCAGGCTGAAGTATCAATGACATCATTTGTATCCATGTTCGAGGTTTTGTTTGAATTTAGGAAAGCTAAATATGTCCTTTGCAGGATGGACATGGTAATTGATAGCTGAGAGGTCAAGGAAAAATGTCAATGCCCATGTACTGTTACCTTCTGATGCTCAGCAAGCAGTGGATCTTCTCATTACTATTTGCTACCAGGGCTGATGTTGGAGTGCCATCATCTAATCCATAATTATGTCTCTGCAAGAATGTCAACAAACACTCCTTTAATTGGAAATGCTGAACTACAAGAAGTCGTGCGCGAATATTTCTTCACCCAAACCGCATAACATCAACTTCTTTACAGAAATATATTGCAACTGTTTCACAGGTAGGGCCTTGTGTTAGATTAAATTGTTTAAAGGCTGCTAATTGTTTTAATAAACTTTATGAAGTGCTTAATGCTTATTAATTTTAAGTTTAAATTGGTAAGAAAGATATGCTTTTGAGCTTTGCTGCTCAATCTTACTGTTGCATTCATGTGTGTCAAGCTGTGTCTCATTTTCCTGTTTTACTGTGTTGATATTATTGGCATTGCATGTAATAGGCATATAGCAGGACGATGGCATTTCTCTAATGCAGCTGGACTCTCATGGCTTAGAGATGCAAACAAATTTGACTCATTGAAGATTGTGGAACACTTTTAATCACTGTTAATTTGGCTGGTTCTTGATATGACTGAGAACAAACTGGAAATGCTAGCGAGACATTTGGGATATGATGCTACAACACACAAAGAATAATACCGTTTATCCCATCACACTGTGGAATTATCTCAAGTAAATATTGCTTAGTGAAGTGCGCTTCTTTCAATCTCTTATTATTTGTTTTGTGTACCCTGTTTTTTTTTATCTTGCTGGCAATTTTCTTTGCTGTTACACATAAAAGAATTTATGCCGTTGAAGCTAATTTGGAAGCAACTATGTTCATATTATTCTTAAATGTCAAGTTAATCTCAAATTGTTAATCAAAAAAGCAGTTAAAGTGTCAGTACCAAACAATGAAGACACTTGTATCATGCCAATTCATTACAGATGCCTTAAACATAAACTTGTGTTAAAGACAACATTGTTCCTATTCAATCAGTCATTGAATCAGTAACTTTTGGTAATTTTGCAGGTATGCTGCTGCTTGCTGTTGACAGTGGAAATGTCATTGAATGGAAAGGAAGAAAACTGGAAGACATATCTACTGATGGTATGCAGTACTTGATAGTCTTTACCTAATCCTACTTCTACCTTTCGTTGTTTGTGGCATATGACATGCCACATAACACATAACATGAATACTTTGAGTACTTGACATTTTCTATGAAAGAAAGAATATCTTTTGGATTCAATGCCTTCTTTGCTGAATTGGATATATATCAGATTCATCTGGCTCCTGATAATCTGGTTGGATTTTGTCATCCAGTTCCAGCCTTGATGGTTACAGGTCTCTGGTCACGTGATATGGGTGTTGTTCGTTTTGCTTGCAGTTCCATCATGGCACAACTGGTATTCCCAACTATGTTGCCTGTTACTTGAAGAAATATTCATATTTATCCCAGCTGTTTGATCCATCTCATACTGCTGATAGATGTCCTTTATTCATACGTTATTTGCTCTTTTGTTGATTTTTTATTGGGAGCACTTATGAATAGTTAGTTTGCATAGGTGATATACCAACTGAGTGCTACATTGCTTTATATTTTCGAATATGGAATTTCATTGGATAGTTTATTAGACATATTGCTTTCACTTATCTTCATTACTCTTGGTCTAGCCTAGTATTAAGTATTTAACATTAGAAGTGACATTTCTGTTCATAAGCTGCAAAGAGTAGCAGCTTATGAAGAGAAGTGTCTCATAACTGAAAACTGTAATAAAGTAATTTTGCAAGTTAGTAGTAATTTTGTAATTGTTAGTCAAAATTCATTATTTTCATCACTTCAAGAGAAACTTATTAGGGCTCTCCAAAACTGGCAACACAGAACATTGATCGAATACAATGGCTTCAAGTACTTAGGGAAATTAGGCAAAGAATGGGCAAGGAACTTCAGTTGCTACTTACAAGACCAGAGAGATGGGCAGAAAACAGCAAGACTTCAATAATGAGCCATGGAAGTTTGGGTTACACACAGCTGTGTAAGGTGAAGTGCCAGTCCCAACCACATCACCTTACACAGCCGAGCGAAGAAATCTACGGCCAGGGATGGAAGAAACCGTGACAACGGTGACATATAGCTCTCTATCTAATGTAAGATGGAGAGCAGTATGCAATTCAACTACGTGTAACCAGTGGGATCTTAAAGTAAATGCGTAAACAATGCAGCTCATTGCAAATTAAATTGGATGTATGTCTAAGAAAAGTGTCTGTCATGTATTGGTTCTGCATGTAGTAATAATAAAAATAATAATAATAATAATAATAATGATTATAATAATAATTAATTATAATAACAATTGTAATTATTATTGTTATTATTATTATTATGTCTCATTTTCCAGAACCGCCTGATGTGGCGAGTACTGATGATGAAGAAGATGATGGTGGCAGTCTTGCAAACTTGGTAGAAGATAATCCTACATCAGTGGGTATTTATGCACCAAATTTAATAGCTTATTTTAACTAAACCATGCAGTTACATTTATTGCATTAAAATTTGCTGAATACATAGAATGAAACATTAACTGCAAGAGAGAATGCATGCAATATTATTGTTCAATATTTTTAAACAATTAAGACGTTTTCATTATTCTGTATGACAGCCTCTGAATGATTTATCACTCCCTTGAAAAATTAATGGTAAACATATTTGTACACAACAAGAGTATTTATTGCAGTATGCTCTCAGAATGTTACACATGCATGTCATTCTTTTATTTTCATGTCTAATGGATCAGAAGACGTTGACCAGAGCCTCGAGTGCACAGACAAGGGCAGTGAGTGATTTCCATTCTCAGACCGACCAAAGTGACACAATGTCACCTTCCAACAGTTCCGCTAAGCAGGGTGTGCAACACCATGTTGCAGGTAAATCACTCTCGATTCTAATGCCTATTTATTCTAAATAACCTCGTACTTACACTTTAATTTACAGTTTCCTAATTAAAGGTCTTGACTTTTCATTTGAGAATCATGCCTAAATTACACTTTCAGTATAATGTTATGAATTTTAACTTCAGGTTTCTTCTTCATGCAGTTATATAATTGGTCTCATTTTTTATGTCCAACAAGAAGGATTTTAAGTTAATGTGAGAGTGGCTGTGAACATGGATACTTCTTTCAGTATTACTTTATAAAAGTTATTGACTTTAGTTCAATTAAATAGATATTACAATCTCTTTCCTGCAGTTGATAGATAATTTCTGACCTATTAGATTGCTCTTTTGCTTTATGTGATTCTGTCTAAAAACTTGCATAGTTCTTTTTTTACTTCAGGCAAAAGATTACTTTGGTCGGCAACTGACCTTAAAATTCTAAAAGAAACTGGCAGACAGAAGGCATCATTCAATGAAATTCGCTCTCTTCATGCCTTGCACCTAAGTTTAAAAGAGAGAAGCTTGGCCTAGATTAAGTCGGGCACTAAGGAAGTGCTAAGCAACGTTTATCTCTGAGTTATCAGTACTATTTTACAAGATATGCTCTTAGATGACTGTGGTACATTTAATCTTCATTAAACATGATAATCTTAAACTGCTTCTTTGATGCTGTTGTGACGTTGTTTTGAAATATTGTGTGAACTTGAGTTCGTGCAGATAAACATTCTGTTTATTGCTAGCTAGTTGTTCCTGTATCTTTTGCTCATTTGGCAATGTTTTCAGAAGTTTTATGTTTTGTCACCAGACTTGGATATTTATCATTAGGATTTAGTTGTTTGTTAATTGCTGTGTTCTTTTGGACTACTTATTACCAAATAAGTAATCTAACAGGGCGCAAAGAGGTGCTTGTTTCTGATGTCGTATTTCTGGTATGTTTCATGCTTGTGTGCAATGGCTTAGTGGTTAGCATATAATTATTGACACTTTCTATTTTCTTCATTTGGTGGTCTTTCTATAATTTGTCAGGATTTGTCCTTAAAAGTTAGTCATTTTTTAATTGCTTTGTTCTATTAGACCATTCATTTCATGAAGTTGTGTACCATTTCTAACAGGCGTTATGCTGTTTTGCAGAAAGCATCTGTTCAGTTTGTGAAAATTAGGTACCACCTATTCAATATGCAAAGTACCAGTTCATATAAATGTGCAAGCGCTGCATTATGGCCGAGTAGTTCTCCAGAGATTATACATAAATGATAATATCCGATTGATGGGAGACCAGAGAGGAAGAAAACGAAGGAGCCATTTCAGTGGGCTTGTTAGGTGCAGGAACTGGGTAGTTGGCACAGTGAATGATTCCACTGCTACAATGCTCTGAGGCAAACCATATATTTTAGTGTCTTTGACACTTTGAAATCTGATTGCATTTATCTCAGTCTGGAGGGTGCAGGACTTGATCTTGGTTTTAAAGCATTCTCTCAGGATATTGAGCAGTTTCAAGATCAAGAACAATGTCTTAGTGGTATCTTCAGTTAAGTAATTAAGTTTCATCGTGTTTTGTTTAAGTATGGTGCCATTAACAACTACTAAAAGATAATTGTTAACATGTGTTTTAAGAGTCGCTAGTTTGCATTAATGTGTAGGATGAGAATATATTTGAATTTAACCATTATTTTCCGACTTTTAGATTACTTATTGGGTGAACTGATGTCTTACTCCTGGTAGATTTCATGCTATTTGTACAACAGTCCTGTGGTGAGGATGCTAGACTGCCAGGGAAGAAAGTTTTAAAGATTTCGGCTCCACTTCCCCTCTGCCAAATCTGTCATAAAGAGCACCTAAATGTATCACGAAAATCAGGTGTCAAGGGAGGGGCTTGGCCACAGCTAAAAGAAATTAAGTCGCTAACACTTCATATCCATGGCTGCCTATGTAGTTTTATGGACTGCTCTTCAAGCTACATGTATTTTGAAGGAACTATCTGTCCAATTGGTTTATTGGGGACTGCACAAATTATTATTGTCATTGTTATTATTGTTGTTGTTGTTATTATTATTATATTATTAATATTATCATATTTTTGGTATTGTTATTATTATTATCATCGTTACTATTATTATTAATATTAATAATAATAATATTATTATTATTATTATTATCATCAGCATCATCATTATTATCATCATCATTGTTATTGAGTTTTATCTTCATGACCATAATAGTTTAGGCTCACTGGCTCGCACAACTCAACCATATGACAGAACATCGATGACACTGAGCAGTTGTGGATGAACGAGTTGCTCAAGGTCCCTATACAATAACTGTCTCTTGGATGGCTCGAACGTATACTCTACACTTTAGAACCGAGCATTCTACCAATGAGCTATCGTTTATTATGCTTCACTTTTGTTTTCCTTTTTGGGATGTAACTATTTAGCCTAAGGTTTTTACTGCCTGTGTAATTTCTTAAATTACTTGACGTACCAAGTCTTGGGATTTCTGAATAAAACATGTTTTCTTCTAATATCATTGATTTATTAAATAATTTATTTACTTTTGGTGCCAATTTTAGTTTCAGCATATTTTATTACTCCTGCAGAAAGCATTACAACATTACTGTTCACCTTAAATCAAAGGCAGGCACAGATTTGTCTGGACTATGAGGTGTCCTAAACTTGGGCTCCACTAGATTCTAGAAAACCTGGTCGATGTGATATACCTATAAAACATCAATGTCATTGATTAATTTATTTACTTTTGGTGCCACAGCATATTTTATTACTCCTGCAGAAAGCATTACAACATTATACTGTTCACAAAAAAGGCAGGCACAGATTTGTCTGGACTATGAGGTGTCCTAAACTTGGGCTCCACTAGATTCTAGAAAACCTGGTCGATGTGATATACCTATCTCATCTAGAACTCCCAAGACATATCCAAAATTCGTCAATTAAAAATATGACAAAAACAAATAAATTCACCAAATGGTAGGTTCCCACACTGAGAACTTTAAACTTAAGACATTACGCAAACAACTGTAAAAGTGTATCACTTATAATTATTGAGCTATTTTCGTCTTAGTAGACGTCGGCAGCAATCCCACGCCGAAGTTTGGGTCGCAAGTTATATAGACATCCCAGGACAAAGTCCTACCCATTTGAGCACCATTTTCTAAGTCAAGTACTGTCAGAAAATCGCTGTTATGTGCCTATGGCGTATTGCCACATCGGCTATTAGGCCAACAGAGTTTCAAGGCTAGAAAGACTGGAAATATTGGACAAGGACCTGGCGGGTTTTAGTGCTTACCATAGCCAACTCGTCTTACGCGAAGCCAACAGCGGCCGAGTAGAATTTGCGAATTTCTACTTAAATAACGGCGGCAATGCTCTTCTATTGTAAACGAAAATTCTATAAAAAAATTGCGGCTCAAAAAGTAATGATAGGCCTAATAATAAAATATATCTTAATCTGAGGATCGCAAATCCAAATCTAAAATCGTTTCTCTGTTTAATCTGCATTGTAATTTGCAAAGTGTAGGCGTTTGTCCAACGCTAATAAGTTTATTATTGTCCAATTTCTGGGAATAATGTTCGCTTGTTATAAAACATCATTAAATAAATCCAATACTTTTACTGTTTTCACAGAAAATTTCTATTTGTTAATAGTCTTTGGCAAATTTAGACCCAAAGTGTGCGGTATCAAAGATACGACCCAACATTGCGGTTCTGTATTCACCAGGACCCAATAATGGACGCTCTGTTACAGATGACGTGTAAATGTCCCAATCCTGCGGTTCTAAGCGAAAGACCCAACATTGTAGTGACTTTAAGTATATATAATCCCACATTTCAGCTTTCACGTAATCATTAAACGTAGAATCTTAATGTCATATTTATAGAAACACTGCATGAGACCAGTGAGAATTAACAGGAAGTTATTGGTCTTCGATCCCGAGGCTCACGATTTGTAGTTTACAAGATAATAACCATAGAAACCTAGAGAGCATCTGCTCCTGTACCTCAAAGTGGGTGACCGTTTGAAAACCTGGGAAACAGATGAAAGCCAAGACTTCAAAGACCGCATTTTATGAGTGCCAAAGTTGATTAAAAAAACCTTAAAAAGTAAGTGAAGGCATACTATCAAACACCTTCAGATGTTGTTGATGAGATGATCTCGTGATGAGATGAAGATAGTGGAGTGGTGGGTGTAGTGCTGATGATGATGATTATCATAATGTTTACATGGGGGACTGATAGTGTCCTGGCAATAGTGTGATGTTTACGTGATGATGATAATGTGATGAAGACAATCTGATGATCATAAATGCCAAGTATGATTCTATGATAAGCATGATGATAATGATCATGTCGGCAAGAATGGCAATGATAACACCTGCTACTTGTAACATTCACCAAACAAGGACAACACTGAATTCTCATTTGTTCACAGTGTCTGGTCTGCATTTCTGGTATTTGCTGCCCACTTCTATTCTCCTTGCTAGCACCATCTTTTCCCAACTGCCTATCCACTTTAGTTCACCTTCTGCTATCCCATATCTCTCAGAGTTTGATTGACTGATTTAACTTAAAAATAGCCATTAATTGAATCCTTATAATTTTGCTCTGACACCAGTGTGTAAAATGCTAATGACTAGATAAGACACTGACAATGATCCTTCTAAGATAACAATGGATGATGATTATAAACAGCTGCGCGTGATGTTGATTCAGATAAATATAAGCAGCAATCAAATCCAAAACAATCAAAAATAATTCAGACATAGGTGGCAGAACCACAGGGTCCAGAGGTCACTTCACCCATCACTTTTCAGTGCACAGGGTCCTTTCACAGCCTGGGAGCCCACATCTGGTGCTTTCATCTAAACTGAGCCAGAACTTAAACTGTGCATTCCTATTACCTGCAAAAGTATTTGATTCTCAATACAAAATTAGACATCACTTGCCCTAATATCGATCTTGACCCCATTCTTCATTAGCCTATGCTGCCCATGTAAGCAGTACTTATCATTGTAAACACAGTATCATTATTTCGCGCATACACTATCATTTTCAGCACTGCTGCCCGAGAATCCTCAGCCACATAAACACGCAGCCAACACAGCGACCTGTTAGTTCGACATTGACCCAACTGCACTCTAATCCTTTTGGACAACAGTTTCACTAAGTAGGTCCGCAGAAACAATAGCTCAGTCCACAGAACCCTCTTCATATCTTATTACTTACTGATCAGCATTGTCTGCCGTTAAGACAATGCCATCATATGATTTTAGTCACAAGAACACAAAAAGTCACTCATGTCACAGAGACAAACAAGAGCACAATTATGTCTAGAAGCAGAACTCAACCGGCCACACTCCAATCATACAGACAGCAGAAACAAGACCACATTACTGTGTGGAAATCAAACATAACAGACGACACTGATATCAAAGAGACAGCTAAACACAAGAACACTCATACTAAAGAGACAGATATAATGAAGATCACACAAGTGTCTACTAAAAGAACACAACAGGCCACACTGCAAATGACTACTTAGCACAAAGTCACATATTCACATACACATCTGCGCGTGTGCATGCACACACACACACACACACACACACACACACACACACACACACACACACACACACACACACACACACACACACACACACACACACACAGGCATGCCATTTATGCGCAAGCACACACAAAAAGCAAGCACAGAAACACATTTTAAACGAGCATATAAAAATATCCTGAACTAAAAACGAGACTACAAATTAGAAATAGACACATATATATCACCCACCAGAATATACACGCATGTATACATATACTCAACACTTACACACACACACACACACACACACACAGACACATTAATATATATCTATAATAAAATTGTACATTAATGCATAATCACACACACGTGTTTGCTATATATAGTTCAAAACTGCACAGTACAGATAGGAAATCATAGAAATGAGACCATATAGGACACAATTATAGTACAATTAGAGTTCCTGTGTAGGGCAAAATGGTGATAAAAAATTAGGCCACAGCTGCACTCATTATCCAATTAATAGAAATAGGTTATGATCTTCAAAGAGAAAATTCCACACATTCTTCTGGATCACAAGCAAATCAAACATCTCTCTTTCACCGAACACTAAATTTACTACAAAGAAAATTGTCATCCCATAACTGGTATCTATATCAGGGACAAATGTAATCTTGACAAAGGGAAATTCTATCATCATGCAGCATACAAAATCCTTTTTGAGTGGGACGATAATACAATAGAAACAAACAACAGGCATCTATATCCGCTGAAACACAAGAGAGTCTCTCCTGTGCGGAATGTGTGCGAGCCGAGTCGCAGAGCAATCTTGCTGTGTCCATACGTTGCAGTGTCAAGGGAAATTTTATCATGCAATGCGTGATGCGCATTTAACTCCAGTTGTTCCAGAAGAGTCTTGATTTTTGTTTCTATTCTTTCGAAAAGATTCTTTAGAAAAAGCCAGGAACTGTTTTTGAAACAATCACTAATAATCTAACTCAATCAGTTCAGAGTTAATGTTCAAGTACTTCTCCACAAATTTAATGTATTTCATCAGAGTAATGGGTTTAATATTCTTCTTAACTATATTGTATTGTATTGTATTTGAACACTTGTTATAACGCCCCAACCAGATTTCCCATTCAGAGGCGCTCCCGACTACTGCGCGAACGCTGAATCGGAGTTTCACGCCGAAGCGCATGAGCAATTGCGAGTGAAGGACTTGCCCAGGGTCCCTACGCGGCGACTTTGAGGTGGATCCGAACCCGCAACCCTCCAGCTGCAAGGCACCGCACATACCCCTACACCACCACTATTATATAGTATAATAGTATAATTTAGTATATATATATATATGTATGTATGTATATATATACATATACATATAGTATAATTTGTTTGGAATCTAGTTGATCATTTACTTTGTACTATGTACTATATGGTTAGCTTTGCTGTACGAGACTCGATGTTGCGCTGTTGTCAAGGCTTTGGCTGTGCTGTCACTAATTTAGACTTTTGAAATGTTATTCTAGGTGTCCCTAGTTAGCGGGATCTTGATCCCTTTTGGGACTCCTCTTGCGGCCAACCTTGTTATTTCATGTTGGAACGTTCTGTGATTTGATACGGCTTCAATAAAAAAGTTTTGATTTGATTTGATTTGATTAACTATAGTCAACACAGCGGTATAACAGGAAACATCATGAAAATCTATGAACATAAATGAATAAATACCACAAAGATTTATTAACTTCTATTAGATTATATCAAAGAAGCAAAGACATGGAAAAGATTAGAATAAAAAATGGCTCATTTGTATCTTTCAAAACGGTAAGTTACTAACTAAAACGAACAGTCTATGGACCAGCGTCCTTTAATCTTGATTTTTGGATACATTCCTCATGTAAATCGATATCATCAGCATTCTTGGAAGAAAAAAGAAACAAAGGGAGACCAAGAATATGCTGGATGGATAATATAAATGAGTATATAACATCACTCGGACTAAACAACAGTTTGTGGACCATTGTCCTTTAATGTTGATTTTTGGATACATTCCTCATGTAAATCGATATAATCAACATTCTTTGACGGAAAAAAATTAGAAACAAAGGCAGATCAAGACTATGATGGATGATAATATAAATGAGTACATAACATCGCTTGGACTAAGGGGAGCAATGGACTTGACAAACGATCGAGGACGACGGAGATCATTTATTCGTACCCATCACTGCAAAATGGCTGGCGTCAGGAACTGATGATGATGATAATGATGAGTCAACACTTAAGTTACCCGTTCCCAAACAAACTATATGCCTCTCTACATCCTAAACTCTCACAAGTGAGGATGAAAACTTCCATTTGAACTAACTGAACTTGCTAGGGTAATTGTACCAACTGCATAGGTCCTTCTCTGTGGAATGGACTTCCTCCACCGGTCTGCTCTGCCATCCTTTCCTGTAGTCTTTCCTCATCTTTTCCTAAACTAAAATCCTGCCTTTTCCCTCGTGGTTGCTCGCAGTGGGAGCACTTCTGAAAGGCTTTTGCTAAGAGAAGCGCTTTATAAATGACCCAATACAATACAATACAATACAACTGCATAACAAACAAGATCTTTAAATAGCCGGGAATGGAAGGAGCTACTTACGACAATGTCGAGGGTTCCTCGTAGACCAGCTGTTCGCACGACCCATTTGGTTGGCTGGTGAGATTTCAGTACCAGCAGTAGGTGCTTTCGAAGCAGTGGTTTCGAAATGGACTTTGGATGGATTTCTATGACGACTGGACGCACTGCCGTTGTCATCGTTGTTGTCGCTGTTGTCGTTGTTGTTGTTGTCTGTGTGTTAGTGTTGACCACATTTTCATTCAACTCGATAACATGGACATCCCTGCACAGAGGAACCATAAAAGAAATAAGAGCTGGTCATCTCTCTCTCTTTCTCTTTCTCTTTCTGTATGTCTGTCTTTTCCATCTCCTCCTTCTTTCTCTCCTTCTTTTTCTCTCTGTCTCTCTGTCTCTGTCTCTCTATCTTTCTGTCTCTCTCTCCTTCTCTCTCTCTCCTTCTCTCTCTCTTTCTTTCTGCTTCTTTCTCTCTTTCTGAGTCTCCTTCTCCTTTTCTCTTTCTTTCTGTCTCTCTCTCTTTCTGTCTCTCTGTGTCTGGCTCTGTCTTTCTCTTTCTTTTTTCTGTCTCTTTCTCTCCTTCTCTTTCTGTTTATATCTGTCTCTTTCTCCTTCTCTTTCTGTCTCTCTATTTCTATCTCTCTCTGTCTCTGTCTCTTTCTTGCATCAAGCCATCTCTGTTCTGAGTTGTATCAATCTCTCCCATTCTATCTCCATCAGTCTCTCTCTATCCCTCTATCCCTCTCTCCCTATCACTCTATCCCGCTCTCCCTATCACTCTATCCCGCTCTCCCTATCCCTCTTTCCATCTGTCTCTGTCTTTACATGTCTCTCACTTCCACCTTCCTCTCAATCCGTCTATCTGTCTCTCTCCCACTCTAAATCCTGCCACAGTGCTCCAGATGATAATCCAACATACGTCACGACGACAACCAAGTCACGGTTCTGTGCTGGCATAAAGACGCGCTGCTCCAACCAACGAAATTCATCTATTCATGAAAATTAACGCTTGCAAATATGACATCGCCGAGCAGCGATGCTTCCAATGGCCCTCTGGTGACAGATACTGCAACAGCTGCAGTCGACCCAGAGGAAGCCGAGCAAGGACACGCCAGCCATACATCTCCAAACACCGACACATGCAGACGGACAGACGCAAGGCACAACATACTAATACACAGTATCCCAAGAGGATTCACTATTTACATATCAATATGTATGCAGAAGAAACACATGCTGTAGTACTACGGGTACCACACAAACATATACTGACGCCATGTGTCAGCGTTGTGTGATTATGAAGCCATCTTTTGAGAGTTTCTCAGAAAATTACAAGTAACACTGGTTGTGGACTTGTGGTGCTATATTTCAAGACAATAACAAAAGCAAGAGAAAATCACAGCAAAAGAAAACTTAAAAAAGCTTCAAATACGACTTTGGATGATGGTCTTTGCAGAGGTATGAAACAAGGAATATAACACCAAGTCACGGGAGAATGCGTGGAATGATTACAGTGATACTGACTGTTTCAGTAAAACCACAGGAAGCAAATAGATAGCACACCAAAAATAATTTTATGACATGTTAGGTTAGCCCAACACATAAATGTGATTCTCTTGTAAACCAAAATGCGGTTAGCAATTGGTATAATAAAGGATATACTTACTTCCTTACTTAATTATTGTTCTTAAATAATATTAAGTCCCCGGGACAGACGACAGGTAAGAAAACAAGATAATAATAATAATAATAATAATAACGACAATTTATATGGTGCCATAATACGGCCATACTGCTACAAGGGTGCCTCATAAACAACTAATAAGCAGGTTAAGCCTTAGCTTATAACTGTCATGAAAGCCAAGTATTCCTTGACAAAAAGTCTTTCAGAAAAGATTTAATCTCCCAAAATCTAGAAATCACAGGTATTAATAACTTTGCCAGAAGATGCAGACATCTGATAGAGAAAGGTCAAGTAGTCATGGCCAATGATACTGTTGTATTTAAGATATTCCTCAGGATTCAGTACTTTGAGCATCTGCATTTTTAAGTCTTCATTCTGCCTATTTTTCGAATTCACATATGCATAACGCAAAGGTCAACTGATGACATTCAACTCTACACTGTCGCTCTCTCTGTCACAGTTCCGTCACCACAACTCTCTCTGTCACAGCTCCCTCACCACGACTGGGCTACCTCCCTCCTCAACACCCGGATTTAGACCGAATGATGGAAGATGCAGACGTCAGACTCCTGCAAGCGGTCAACCGGAACTCACAACATGTGCTCAGAGGCCTCTTTCCTCCGACCGTACGTAGGCCATATGCTCTGTGCCCTAGGCCTCATGAATATGAACTGCCCAAAAAAGATGACCACAATTTCATCTCTAGGGTTCTATATCGGACCATTCGGGATGTTAAAATTTAACTCTCAATCTGACTACAGGCATAAACTTATAGTTTTTAATTTCATTACTTTCATAATCCCATGTAACAAGTCGTGGTATGTCAACTTAGTATTTTAATAAACGAAATCTACTACAACTGAACTCTGCCTTAATGACTTTGCAATCAGCCCAGATAATTATGTCAGAGGCAATTCTTTTTACAACCCACTAACATATGGAGCCTTTCTCTTCACAGCCATCTGCTGACCTTGCAGGAAATAAATCCAATTATGAGACAAAATTAAAACTCTTTGTGTCAACACAGATAACTCGCTCACTATGACTTCACGCTTATCTTCCATCCTCAGGTCTTGTTTCCACCACGTCAGAGCATTGCATCACATCAAGCATTATCTGACTGACACAATGGCCAATAACAGATGCTTGAGCACTTGTTAGCTCTAGATTAGACCATGTGGAAGGAAGAGATGTTCTTTTTGGCATATCCTCTAATCCAGAGGTGTCAGATCTTTTTTAATGGTGAGACAAAATAGGGGTCTGGGAGGGGCTTGGTGAGCCTGTCCCAAGAATCTTTTGCAAAACTAAATCTTAAATGGTGCATTTCTTAGCCTACAAACAGTCAAATCAGGCTTACAAAAGCCTAATCTTGATTTTCATTGTCAGTCACGAACATCACAGTACTGTAGACTTTAGGCAAGGCTCTGCGAGCCATAAACACATCATAGGCTGGCCAGAAATAGCCAAAGGGCCCGTGTTTAGACACCCCTGTTCTAATCCAATAAGGCTCCAGTTCTCTCTTTCTAGATGCAATCATATGTTGGTTGGTGTGACACATGAGCAACAGGCTACTGTGTTTATGGAGGGTGTTGCACATGCAGTAGAGAGAATGCCGGGAGCAGCTGGTGATTAGAGGTGTCACGGTAGAGAGGTGTTGGATTCACAACAGTTGAGTGCGACTTACCAACATTTTTTTTCGACTTGTGTGTCTCTACATTTTGTATTTATTAATTTATATAGCGCCGCTCACAGCAGTGACCATTCAGTAGCGCTCCCAGTGCGAGAACCCCTAGAGAAGAAGAAGGTTTTGAGGAGGGAGAAGGCTGTAGGAAAAGACCCAGAAAGAATGGTAACACGTAGAGAGGAAGGAGGGCATTCCATAGGGAGGGCCCAATAGTGGCAAAGATCTAGTTTGAGCCATAGTGGTCCTAACTCGTGGAACAAAAAGTGTATGCCTGACCAAGGAGCGGAGAGGTCGATGAGAAACTGAAGAGAGAGGGGAGCGAATGTGATCTCTTAGATATTTAGGAGCAATGCCCAATTTGGATTTAAGGACTAGGACAAGAACTTTGAACTGAATTCGAGCTGTGAGAGGAAGCCAGTGCAATTGATTGATCATAAACGAGGAGATATGGGAGAATTTAGGAAGGTGAGCAACATATACGCCAATGACTTACAAGCTGTATTATTGATTAATCGTTTTTGTTCAATAGTATTTTAAAAACTCAAGGACTGTGTGTTTTGTTTGAGTTGCACTACACTAGGTAACGGGTGAGTCATGGCTCGAGGCCTTAACAACGAGGGGGGACTTATCCTTTCGCAGCTTCTGAGAAATGTCTGTTTACCGGTATACTATAGTTGTTTGGTTGTTACATTTTCCTCTTTCTCCATCAAACACGTTAGATTGCCTTGTAGGCATGCATGTATGCATGGGTGAAGGTATGCATGTACATGTATGTAAGAAGTATGTATGAACGTATGTATGTAAGTATGTGTGCAAGCATCCCAGAATATATGTATCTAAGAATGTATCGAATCACTTAACACAGCACCGTAAGTATCTTGTAAAAGTGCTACGATGGAATGTTGGCATGTTAACTACCAGAAGCGCATCCAGGAAGCTGTGGGAAAAGGAAGTATTAAGGATGTGCGGTGTAGTGTCAATGCAGATAATTAATGAATGTCAGTCTGTCATTCTGACGGTGGAGGTGGACGCCCACACCATTCCACCTCAACTGAATGACCATGACACTCGACAGAAATAGTTTTACTGCAGCAGTTATAGACTCGTAATTCCGTCAATGTTATTTGCAGAAAAATTTCTAGCACGGCTGCTATTTTATCAACAAGTTACTAGTTCATTATTAAGTATCAAGCTACTAGTTCATCATCAAGATACTATTTCATCAAGTTACTATTTCATCATAAAGTTACTAGTTCATCATAAAGTTACTATTTCATCATAAAGTTACTAGTTCATCATAAAGTTACTAGTTCATCATAAAGTTACTAGTTCATCAAGTTCCTCATAAAGTAACTGCTGTAGTTCATCATCAAGCTACTACTAGTTTACTAGTTCATAATCACGTTACTATTTCATCATCATGTTACTATTACATCATCAGGTTACTAGTTCATCAAGTTACTAGTTCATCGAGTAAGTAGTTCATTATCAAGTATCACGTTACTAATTCATCATAAAGTTACTAGTTTGTTTCTTTCTTAGTTAACTATAATAGTTTTGTATTGATGCTCACTTGCTTTTCCGTCCTTTATTCCACATTGCCAGGCAGCCACTGATGTCCTTAGCGGTTGTTTCAGGACTTGTGTCAGGACACTTCAGCGCTGTATCAACTGCATGGAACAGAGAAGGCAACCAATTAAACTTTCATGGGTGCACCATTTCACAAGGTGACAGTCGCCCACCCCCTCGAGGGGGATGAACGGCACCATCATCAATGCCCTCGTAGCCTACCCTCCAGAGGCCTGTAAACAAAGCCTGTTGTTGGAGGCTCTTGCAAAATTTACTACCTGACAGTGACAACTGAGCTCAGGATTCATATCTTGGAATAGCTCATTAAAACCCCGTTACGTTGGAGTGCGTTTAATGAAGGGTGGTGGACGCTAACAGTAAAATACCGATGCACATGGGCGTATTTAGGGGAGGGTTTTACGGGTTCAAACCCCCGAAATAAATTGCCGAATTTTTTTTCCATGCTTTTATATATGAAATAAAAAAAACTTAATTTTTGCGGCCATATCCAATGGAAAAGCTCGCCCCGAAAGCTAAAACCCCTATAAATGTTTTTCGGGCTATGCCCCTGCCAATGTGGTATTCTGCAACGCTACTTAAGCAGAAGTCGTATCTATTAATCAGTTGGTTCTCAAGGTCCAAAGAACTGTGCCAAATGCACGGCCAATATTGTTATTCATGTCAATATTTAATACAAAACAACAATATCATGCATGCTGTAGTAATTACTACCGTAGTCTAAATCATCAATGCCTCCTTCATCTGTCTTTATCATTACCATCACCATCATCATCACCATCATCATTGCAAAGATCATCATCATCATCATCATCATCATCATCATCATCATCATCATCATCATCATCATCATCATCATCATCATCATCATCATCATCATCATCATCATCATCATCATCATCATAATCATCATCATCATCATCACCACCACCACCATCACCATCATCATTATCATCATCATCATCATCATCATCATCATCATCATCATCATCATCACCGCCACCTCCACCATCATCATCATCATAATCAGATCATCATTATCATCGAAACGGCCAGTCGGGGCAGTGACAGAGCATGTTATTGCAAAGCGTGAACATGACGGACAGTTTTAATGAAATACATGAAGCAAACTTAACAAGATCATGATAGGGAAATGATCGATTGTTAAAATCGCTATGTCCAAATATACGCTGCAAACAGGCAAGACAATGGCTGCGCAGAGATCTATAAATGAAGCATTGTAGCACACTGATCGCATCCTACCACTAATAGTCTCTCCAAAGCACTGACCCACAAAATGCAAAGAAGAACGATGATAGATAACTGCTCAAAATATCACGTATGGGACAATAAAAAGAATATAAAAACTAATCAGCTAACAATAAATGACCAAATTTCCTGAAACAAGTCGGACGAAAGTAATAAAGAAATCGCTTTTTTAATAATGGTAAAAACGTTTCAATCCTGTCTAGATCGCAGTAGCAACACAGAGATTATATATAATGCCGAGTTCTTGGAAACTCAGGAAAAAACCTGCAATGCTCTGGTTTTAAGACAATCTATTAAAAACGATTGGCAAAAATGTATATGAGATACACCAAAAGGATTCGTGTTTCTAGAATAGAAGAACTATTTGATGAAATCCATGGGCGTATTTAGGGAGGGCCTACAGGTTCATCCCCCTCACCCCCCTGCAAAATAAATAATTGCCAAAAACACTTAACTTTTCAAAACTGACCCCTTACTCTGCAACCATGTCCAATGGGTGGAAAACCCCCAAAAAGGAAACCCCCGATATTGCTTCCTGGTTACGCCCTTGACGACACCAATAAAAGCGGAGACAGCTTACCGATTCCGACCGTATGCACAAGTGTCCGACTGGGTTTCACTTCCGTGATAGTGGTGATAGGACCGAGTCTCTGGGAGACCCAGTCCAGAAGTGGTTCAGTGGAAGTAGATGGTAAACTCAGTTGGTGTAGATTCATGTTCAGCCGCTGGTCAGGTACTACGTAAGACTCGTTCGCAACCTTAAAGGAAAGCACTACAAGCTTAGAGGAAAGCATTGCAACCTTAAAGGAAAGAATTGAAACCTTAAAGGAAAGCATTGCAACCTTACAGGAAAGAATTGCAACCTTACAGGAAAGAATTGCAACTTTAAAGGAATCATTGCAACCTTAGAGGAAAGTATTGCAACCTTAAAGGAAAGTATTGAAACCTTAAAGTAAAGTATTGCAACCTTAGAGGAAAGCATTGCAACCTTACAGGAAAGAATTGCAACCTTACAGGAAAGAATTGCAACTTTAAAGGAATCATTGCAACCTTAGAGGAAAGTATTGCAACCTTAAAGGAAAGCATTGAAACCTTAAAGGAAAGCATTGCAACCTTACAGGAAAGAATTGCAACCTTACAGGAAAGAATTTCAACTTTAAAGGAATCATTCGCAACCTTAAAGGAAAGCATTGCAACCTTAGGAAAGGAAACCTTAAAGGAAAGTATTGCAACCTTAGAGGAAAGCATTGCAACCTTAGAGGAAAGCATTGCAACCTTAGAGGAAAGCATTGCAACCTTAGAGGAAAGCATTGCAACCTTAGAGGAAAGCATTGCAACCTTAGAGGAAAGCATTGCAACCTTAGAGGAAAGCATTGCAACCTTAGAGGAAAGCACTGCAACCTTAGAGGAAAGCATTGCAACCTTAAAGGAAAGCATTGCAACCTTAAAGGAAAGCATTGCAACCTTAAAGGAAAGCACTACAACCTTAAAGGAAAGCATTGCAACCTTAGAGGAAAGAATTGAAACCTTAAGGAAAGCATTGCAACCTTAAAGGAAAGCATTGCAACCTTAAAGGAAAGCATTGCAACCTTACATTGGGAAAGCAACCTGCATTGCAACCTTAGAGGAAAGCAAGAGGAAAGCAACCTTAGAGGAAAGTACTGCAACCTTAAAGGAAAGCATTGCAACCTTACAGGAAAGAATAGCCTCAAAGGAAAGCATTGCAACCTCAAAGGAATTACAAAATACAAATTACAAATTAACGAATTTCAAGTAATTTCAATTACTGTCCATCCCTGTTTAAAGGTTAGAGAATGGGGTACCATACAAATATTCAGTAACCTATACACAAGATGTCACATAATGTGTCACATAACAAACATCATTTAGTGCACAACAATTACACAAGCTGCAATACAGTAATAGCAACTAGAAAAGGCCGATGACCAAAACCTTAAAAACCAATGTGCAGCACAAGTCTGAATTGTAAGCAGTCAGACTTTGATCCAAACTGCAGCTATTAACCAGAGATATCAAATTTATTCACATCAAACACACACAACCGTGAGAGCTGGCAGAAAGAGGCAGGTCATAGAGGCCAATGGGTCATCAGAGGTCACTTTTGAAGCAATACAAAGATTTGTTAGAGGTTCAGTTGAAGAAAGGCGTGAACCCCAGATATGGTTGTCAAGCCCAGCACTTAAGTATGCCCAAAGGAATTAGGACGTCTAAGCCTTTTGAACACACGGGACCATGGCTGTTGCTGAGGTTAACTCCACATATACAAATTGTATGACCCTACAACTGGCATGTCCCTGGAGATATAAATTGCTCCTGCAAATAGGATGCCCCTGCAGATTTACAGGTTTTCACTCTGGACCAGACAGAAATTACTTTGCATTTTAATTTGTGTTCCATTCAAATCTATCCATTGAGGCTACATAAAAATTAGTATGATAGAAGCGTCTGTAAAGCACTCAATATAATTCTTATTAAACAGTCTATCTTAGAAGCAGCTATATAAGCTAACTAAATTTATCCTGTATTAATTAATCACTGTTTATGTATATACACAATTGTACATGATACGTACATTGTACGTGCCATAGTATCTCCTGCTTTATTAGGTATACAAACTTTCTGCATACGCAAAGCTATCTGTAAATGTAATCATTAGGCAACATTGCTTAATTTCACCTTGGTAATTTGTACATATGTGTGCCAGTCATAAACTTCACAAATGGTACGTATTTGCTTCCGTATTCCTTCTTACAATATCTCAGCATAACTCCCTCTGCCACACAAATGTGTACTACCGTCAGACTATTGTACTGCAGTGTATGTTTTCCGTTGTTTTGTATCAATGTCAAACGGATAACTAAAATCCTATGCAGAGAGCTAAGGAGTGTCCGTGCACAAAGGTGGATGGCTGGAAACCATGAAACCATTCACAGATGCTTCTGAGGCCCAAAGCAATAGCAATTCGTCAAAAACACCTAAAAACTCTAGACGAGAAAACCAGGAAGAACTGAAGAACGCACCCAGAAGTGTAACTCAGATGAATGTCGGATTCTTTCCAGGTGAATCTTCCACTTGATCGATATATTTGACACCAAAACGAAGACAAGCTTCTTTTCCAGAATCCCTTCACAAAGTATAACAGGTTCATTCAGAACACTTATTTCGAATCCATTTATTAGGTTAATGCTTGGGTCAATGCATTACAACGTTAATTTATTTAATAATTAAAAAGTTTAAACTGAATTAAATTATCCATGTTTATATATACTAAATTTAATGAGTTTAACTGAATTTTCATAAAAACGTACTACACTATAACAAACCATGAAAATTTGCAATTAATTTCTCGAAATTTAATTATATGGCATTCTAATTAACAACAGCAGCAGACAATAATTACATTCAGTAACTGAGTAATTAATATAAGTAATTAACTATCATGATATTAAAATCCACCAATGCATGTACATGAACCTTAATTTAATCCCTTATGAGAACTAATGGCCTCTATAATGCCCTTGTTATCCTGGATCATTGACTGGTGTATACTGCATTAACTGGTGTGTTCTGCATTGTGGTAAATGCACTAAAGACATCAGATCAGATTAAATTAGATTAGATTAGATTAGATTAGATAAGCAACAAACAAAAGACAGCTTCAGAAGGTAATAATCACGTGCAAACTGGGAAGTCGAGAACTTAAAGGCAACAAAGATTCAGAAGAGCAAACAGAAAGTTGAAGCACATTCAAGAAACTTGGTTCATCTGCTACAGAAAACCTCTGCTGGTGCCAAAAGACAATGCGAGACAGACAACAGCTTTTCGGATCTTCCCAAACAAGCTGACATCAACATTCCTTATAGTTTTAATCTTATCTAAATATTGCCTTAATCTAATCTTTAAACATCCAATAGGACCTTAGTTTATCAATGTATAAGTTGCGTACTTGTCAGTTTATTTTTAATAAACGAAAATTGATTCCTTACCAGAAGTTTCCTGCGGCTTGATTCGGAAGTTGACTCGCATGCCACGGTGATGGTTCTCCGCACTGGAGGACAGCAGTTTAACGACGTGGACTTCCTGAGATGGCGAGGTAGTGTGCAGGTTAAAGTCATCGTCTCGATCCTCTCGATGGACCTCCACGTCACAGTCGGAGCTGATGATCGTCAGAGGACGCTCGTAAAACGCTTTGATGTACGGAGATTTAAACGGATCCTGGATTTCACAGACGTCCCTGTAATAGTCATCTGCAAACAAATGCAAACACAGCCAAACATGAGCAAACACAGCCAAACATGAGCAAACACAGCCAAACATGAGCAAACACAGCCAAACATGAGCAACCACAGCCAAACATGAGCAAACACAGCCAAACATGAGCAAACACAGCCAAACA
Source organism: Aporrectodea caliginosa (assembly GCA_020284085.1). Lineage (NCBI taxonomy): Eukaryota > Metazoa > Annelida > Clitellata > Crassiclitellata > Lumbricidae > Aporrectodea > Aporrectodea caliginosa. Next base: position 553,098 of record JACEVL010000149.1, on the reverse strand, counting down.
TGAGCAAACACAGCCAAACATGAGCAAACACAGCCAAACATGAGCAAACACAGCCAAACATGAGCAAACACAGCCAAACATGAGCAAACACAGCCAAACATGAGCAAACACAGCCAAACATGAGCAAACACAGCCAAACATGAGCAAACACAGCCAATCCCAGTGTAATAATGTTACTAATGATATCATGAGTATCTGAACATTTATAAAGCCACAGTTTGGACATTCAGAGGCACTCTCAGTGTAGAAGCCCGGGGGAAAGAGAAACCTTGAGGGAACGAGGAGCAGATGAGGAGGAGTGTAATAATGTTACTAATGATAATGTAATAATGCTACTGGTGAAATGTAACATGTAATCAGTTGTGCTATATTTACACAACTGATAACATGTTCCATTTCACATAGTAATATTATTTGCTTAGTACTTTGTCTCTACAAAAAAGTAAAATTTTCAAATACTACCCATCATTATTAACACTATATTCCTGCATGAGGATCTTAACACAACACAATTGTATTTGATATTGCCCTCCTTCCAAAGTTCAGAAGCACACAAACGACCATACGACAGAGCATTGATGGTGCTGAGCAACTGTTAGTGAAGGACTTGCTCAAGGTCCTTGCACAGTAACCAACTGAGTGGAGGCTCAAACCTGTACTCTCTGCGTTACAGGTTGAGCACTCTATCCATTCGGCCACTTTGCCCCAAAGGGCGACGAGCCAATTCAAATGGGCAGCGGTGAAGGATCCAATCAATGTGAACCAATAGTAAAGGGCCATATCCATCCCTATACGTGTACTCTGAAAATAGTCCGCGTTCATTTTACAACATAGCACGCTTAACGAGGCAGCGCACCCATTATTGTTGCAGCCAATCACAACCTGGCCATCGGAAGAGCGATTCGAAAAGTTTAGTCAATTCTAAAGCTGCCTTTTTTGGGGAGCTGAGCAGAATGAAGTGTGTGCGAGGGCGAGTCTACCTGCCAAGTTTCACGACGATTGAATGATTGTAAGTGATCGAACTAAAAATTTGACATTTAGCCTGTGGCTCAAGCAAGCAAGCAAGAGCAAGTAATCAAGCAATAAGCAAGATTCCACTTAATCTAGATGGATAAAAATAAGCAAGGTAGAGCCACACAGTTGCTATAGACAAAAGCGTACATTAACATTTTGTGTTTTGATTAACAATAATACCGTACATGACAGGCTGCTCTCCGGTGTACATATGCGCGGCATTGCGCATGTTACCAACAAAAAACAAAAATAAATGGCATTCAAACCACACGTAAAACTGCAACAATGTATCTATACCTGGAGCTTGATACAAACATACATAAACACAATGACACTATATACCTGGAAGGTACAAAGCCATAATCCGAATACTGTGATATTATTTATTTGCATACCAGGCATGGTGTTTGCATAACTCTTCTATTTGTAGCTTGCCCTACAAACCCGTTGCAACATGAAGCCAGTAAGGCAAAGTACGAATGCACTTTATGAACTATCCAGAGCAAAAACTGGATCACGCTTTTTGGATCACTGGGTCTGCATTCATGCAACAACCTTTCAATTTGCTTGCTTTCAAGATGCTGTCATTGTCAGCAGTGTACTTAAAGTGTTGTATGTATGTATGCAAGTATGTAAGTATGTATGTATGCAAGTAAGTATGCATGTACGTATGCAAGAATGTACATATTCAAGTATGCAACTATGTATGTAGGCAAGTATGTACGCATGTCAGTTTGTCTATCAATATATATATATATATATATATATATGCATATGTATGTATGTGCATCTATGTATGTATGTATGCATATGTATGCATGTACTTTGCTCCAAGATCCAGGGGAACCTTTGTAACAGAATGGCATACATACATGGTTTTGTGTTTTATTTTACCACCTATTCTTTATTTCAGTAGCTTGAATCTTCATCCAAAATCAAGTGAGTTCCTGTCTTTATAATTCTCCTCTCTATTGATCACAGTTTTTCTTACATTTGTCTTGTTGGTATATATGAAGTATAAGTGGAATGCATAAGTAACCAAGGTAGATTGGCGTGAGACCATGAAGTGCCTTGCATACTAGAAGCTTTAAAGGGATCCTAGCCAGAAAGATAGGTTGTAATTTAAGCTGTAATTAAGATATCTAAAGTGTAATTTTCAAGACATTAAGTGTGTAACTAAAGATCTTGAATTTGATATCATCATACCATGAAAGGTCAAAGATGAAAGAAAGAGGAGGAACAGGAAGAATATGTTGAATAGCTGCACATTGTATGGAGGCAAAGAGACGATGAGGAAGAGAACTGGCTATTGAATTACAACAGTCCAGATGTGACAAGAGCACGGAAAACTGCACTGGCAGCATAGATCTCCGAGTTAGACGAATATAGCTTAAAGTAATAGAATCTAGTTAAGTTGGTGCTACCTGATTCCAATGTCAACCTTTAATCAAGAGTCAAAAATAACATGGCACCTTAAACCGTAAATGTACCATTTGATAATTTTACAATTACGTCTTGTAATGTAATGTAATTGAACATTTATATGGTGCCTCTTCAAGATATCTACTCTGCACTAGCCTGTATGACATTAAATGTCATTACAAACACCATGAGTGACGTATATATTCTTCACCAGTTTTACATCTAAAACCGAGTGAAAATACTGACTTTCACTAAAATCATTATCACAAGGCACGAGGCATCATGACTTTGTAAAATCAAACTCCAGGAAATTATAAGCTACACCTTAATGTTACACAAAATATGGCAACGTTTAAGCGCAATCAAACTGTATTCCCATGACCCAGTATACCCAGCCTTTAACGTGCTAGTTTTCGTAGGATCAGCAGGGATTTAAACCAACGACTCACCATTCTGCACTGACCAACAAAGTATTTTATTTCCATAAATTGCTGTCAGAGAGCAGTTTCTGACACCCTTGGGCCAGCGATCGGTGCCTCGATACAGAAGCAATTCATGTCAAAGACCAGCAGAGGGCTCCGTGTTATCTGCAGGGCGATTCAGCCACGCAAAAACACTGACCCTGAATCGGGACCTTCATAAATCAAGCAATATTAAATAACTTTATTATCGGGCGGGTCACCGTAAATATTTTCGGAGAAACATTATGAAGATTCAAATGTTCAATAAGCCCTGCTTGTCTTTCGGTGTCGTTTAACCCTTTACGTCCTCCTGACTACAGCAAAGTCACACTTAAGGGAGCCCATAGTGAGACACCTACCAATCCAATTCCCCATCAGATCTCATAAATATTTTTCCATTAATAATTCACGGATAATAGGACTGGCTGACCTGGGCGCGTCCTGCCCCACAGCGGGAGAGGAGGGTGTTGTTTTTGCCAAATTAAAAAACCTGTCAAACGACGAAATTAGACAGGGAAAGTTAAGCGCCATATGGAGGCGGAAAGCAGAAACAAATACAGATGTAGAAAAAAGGAAGGGAAGAAAGGCAGAACAAAACTGAACCAGACAGTGAAACTATAAGTACATCAAGGCAAAGGACTCCGTGTTGTCATCAGACTTTACGGATCACACCGTGGATAAAACGCCTGAGTTTAGAATAAAACATGACTGCCTCTTCTCAAATGCAAGCACACATTCTGCGCACGTTCCGAGCCAAAAATATCAGTCACCGATTGAACGCACTGCCATAAATATTGTCCAAGATCAGTCGTTGAACAAAGGCAATATTTAGAAAAGCACATTAATTACAGACTGTTACATTAATTACAGTCTGTTACATTAATTACAGTCTGTTACATTAATTACAGTCTGTTACATTAATTACAGTCTGTTACATTAATTACAGTCTGTTACATTAATTACAGTCTGTTACGTTATCTCATTCCAAGTTGATGCCCCTATATATCTGCTCATGGCATCAGAGCAGGGTCGAAATAAAAGTTTCAGAAACGTTGTTTGACTTCGGATTAATTCTGACAATGTAATGACCGCAATATGTGAGTGACACCAAAGACACCGAACACACAGAGAGCGTCAATTAAAACGCGGTTTAGCCTCGGGTAGTGCTGCGCGCGGTCTGCCCCACAGCGAGTGATTCTTCTGACTAGTGCAGTTCCTTGACGGAAGCCGTCCACCCTATCAATCACTCAGAAAATCACTTAAGCCGAGTTCCTCGTGCTTAAGTCAAGATTGATATTCTATCAAACTGTCATACATCTTGAAAATCTTGATTGAGAAACATCCTTCGCGTCATTCGCAATCACGTTCCTTCGGTCTGCTTTTACTTTATTATCGAACAAGCAGTTGTCACACACAAGCAATTAATCTGGTGGCACAGACCTCATTCCAAATCACAACCTGTTGCTTGTGCAATCTGAAGAAGAGTTCCACTGAACTAAACAGCAATTTATCAAGACAGATTATGGGATCGTAGATCGGTATCGATCACATGTAAAGATCGATGTTCTGTATTATAGCCACAGAAGACTAAATGTGTCTGATGTGCCGAAAAACAGCTGCACAAGAGAGGGATATTGGCACAAAGGAGGAAAGATTCACTTGGCGGAATCGGAAGAGGAAGTGAAAGAGATAGTTACGTCAAATCCAGTTGGTTTCATGACAAATGGAAAAGCAGAAACCGGACACGGAAAAGAGCAGTCTAATCAAAGCATAGAAAAGAATTCTAAGCTTTGCAATAACCGGAGTACATCAACAATATAGTCGCGTGCCAAAGTCCGTTCTCCCGTTCCTTGTACTAAAGAACATAACAAGAAGTCCGGAAAATTCCTTGAACACTAGAGATAGACAGCGAGTGGCCAATGGTCATTTATCGATTTAAAAGTAGGGCTAAGCTGAGAGGATTGCTTATTACTTTACCTCCATCTAAGTTACAACCATTCTCTGCCAATTAAAAGTTTGATTATTATAGCTATTTGTTCAAACTTTACTGCAATCCTTTCTTGCTTATTATTTCCTAAGATTATCTACCACTACAACAACTTTATTTTAGCTTATTTGTTATTTCAAAGTACTATCAAGTCCAAGTCAATAAACAGTCACTTTTACGCTGATGTTCCAGTCAATTAATCACCCAGCCAGCCAACCAATTAAACATCCAACTAACCAACTCCTTGGTTGCATTGAACCTTTCATGCCCAAAATCAAGTGCCTAACCAAGCAGCAGCCGCAATGTCATCATTACCCACAGATTATGGAGCTGAGGGTAGTGCAGAAAGGCCTTGACACATTTGCAGTTTAGGAATCAAAACACAGATGTTCCTACAGCTGGATAAAACTGCTAACGACAACATCCATAGAGCTAATTTTTACGGATACACAGACGACGAAACAAACACAACACTTGAAAAGCCGTCGCGTTTCTACGAAAACGGGAAACCAGCGTCAATGTGGGCAAGTGCAGATCTGTGTCAGTAACTGCAGAGTCACTATTTATGATTCGCCGTATCTGCCTCGGATTATTCTTCCTGCGTTTATTACATTATTTAGTTTGATGAGGATTTATACCAACATTCTGAATATGTACGATGTAGCTGTTCGCTGTGATTTATGCTGACAGATTATTGGTTTGCTGTGGCCACCATATATGGGAATTATTTCAGGCCTATAGGCTCTGGCGGAAAAGGGAACACACTGAAATTGGACAAATGGTCCGTGGGAGGTTAACTGTCTTACACAATAATGCATGCGATGGATCTATACACTGTCCTGTGTTCACCCATTATTTCACCCTTATGTCCATTCAAATGCATGGGGTCAGTTGATTACACCCACATGGTGAACCTAATTTTGGTGGGTAATATCTCAAATGTATTTTATCTCAATCTACATACACGTTTGAGATGTGTTACATCCATATTGGAAATAAACTTTCACATGTTTTACTCAAAGTAACTGGAACAGTTTAAGCTATTAATTTACTATTATTAAATGCTCAGCAAAAATAAAAATGGAATTTGCAAAAATAAGAATGGCATATATAACCAATTACCAAACAAAACAAAATTAATGCAAAACAACTTCCCAGCTTAAGACCATCTGTTACACTCTGCACAACCAAAATGAACCGTGTAACAATGACAAACATTAAATGCCCTTGAGAAACAGATCGGCTGTAAGTAGTTCAGTCATGATTTATGAAGAGCTGTACACTTTTGGGATCACCTCCAGAGCCTCCAGTTTCACTTTGAAGCAACCAATTAACCGATTTGGGAAGCCGAAAGGTTAAGGTGCATGCCTTGTGATGCCGAAAGTAAGAGAGTAGGACTTTGAGAGTAGGACAGTACTTCAAAGTAGGACTTTGAGAGTAGGAGAGTGGGACTTTGAGAGTAGGAGAGTAGGATTTTGAGTAGGAGAGTAGGACTTTGAGTAGGAGAGTAGGACTTTGAGAGTAGGAGAGTAGGACTTTGAGAGTAGGAGAGTAGGACTTTGAGAGTAGGAGAGTAGGACTTTGAGAGTAGGAGAGTAGGACTTTGAGAGTAGGAGAGTGGAACTTCGAGAGTAGGAAAGTAGGACTTTGAGAGTAGGAGAGTGGGACTTTGAGAGTAGGAAAGTAGGACTTTGAGAGTAGGAGAGTGGGACTTTGAGAGTAGGAAAGTAGGACTTTGAGAGTAGGAGAGTGGGACTTTCAGCCTTTCCTGCGATGGTTATTGTGTGGGTACCTTGTGCAAGTTCTTCACTCACCATTGCTCAGTGCCACCAATGATGCTTGGTCATTAGACAGTGGTGGTTAATAACTGTGTAATAACACTACTAATAACAATACCAGTACTACTACTGCTGCTGCTGCTGCTGCAACTACTACTACTAATAATAATAATAACCATCAATTATGCATTTTTTACTAACACAGCAGCATTCACATCAGATCATAATTTTGAATATATATAATTATATATCTGTTGATGTTAAAGAAATATCTTTAAGGACCAACTAAACTTGCAGATAATTAATCACCACTTCAAATTAAGACGAGTAAAAAGCACAATTATTTCTAAAACCCAATGTTGGTACAATGCATTTGGAGAGAAGCAACAATAGTTAACCCAAAGAAAGCTAAAAAAATTGTAAAGTACAGATTGTGAACCGGGCTTTAAGTAAAATAAAGAAATCTACCATTAGAGCATTCTTTGTAAATACAGTACTTTTTAAGACAGTACAATCTTCACTGAAATACAAATGATGGAAGCAAGAAACTCTAACACTAAATAAAAATGATACAGAGAAAACAAATTCATCAATACACCTGACATCTATTATCAGAAACTCCACTACAAAACAATGCTGGGGAAACAGTGCTCAAGCGGCAGTCACTGTGGGAGCAAAAATATGGAGAGATTTAAAAGCAATGATACTCATATCTTAAGTTAAAACATTTATCAGATAAACACAAACAGAGGAAGCTTTCATGACAGCCATAAGATGCAGCCCAGAAAGACCTCATTCAGTAGCTGCAAGGATTATCATTTTGGCCGACCTCCTTTATAATAACAGTAAGTTGCGCACTTTTGTCGTTGGCTGCGTTATGACAGTAAGTTTTGAATAAACGAAAATACAATACAATCATTTCTAAGAAAACTAATAAGAAAAATGATATCAAAGTAAACAGGAACAACTTGAGGAAAAGAACACCAGTGTATCTGGAATAGGCATTTTCCACTTTGAAGAAACTGTACAGCTACAGATATTGCTAAACATCTGTTCAGATTTAAGATTTCTGCAAAGAGAGATCACACTCACAGTTCATTTTCAAAGTAGTATATGAAGTCAGTGCAGAAAGATCACTGGGTTACCCATCAGTAGGAAGCCAGATTCAAACTAATCTCCTCAGTCACCTTCAAGGTCAAGAACGAGAGTAATAACCATAAGGGATGAACAAAAGAGCCCACCCGTCGGCCAAAATAGGAGCACCGTTTTTTAGGAGTGGAACCTCTTCACTCGTCTAGGGAATGGGCCCGCTGGGGAAACCAAATCCCAGGGGCCTGGTAAGCCATTCTTCCTCATTTCTGATCAGTTGCAAAAGTCTGTTCAGCCTCCAATCATAAATTCATCAGTGAACTAGCAGCCACAGAGCGTAAGCACCACTTCAAACCACCTGTTGGCAATAACCCCTCAGATCTACAGCCCTGCCCGAAATTGGGATTTAAAGGGTCAAGTAAGTATGTATGTAAGGAAGCAAGAAAGTACACGCTAAGGAAGCAAATACTATGCAGCATAGTAGAAAGGACTACAGGTAATAACGGCTCAGAAGAAAGTACTATGGAACTTCGGCAGAGGTGTAAATACATTCACATTAATCTGGAAACTCATTCCGCATGATGGGCTGACCATGGTACAAATCATCACTTCACGGAGGGTCTTTAATGGCGGGACAACCATGTACCTTGCTCTGCTCAACTATAAATCAGTCAATTTAAGAAAGAGCACACCTGCTTCTTTCTGTTTTCCACCATCACTTAGTCCCACACCATCACATGACCCAAAAGTAGGGTAAGCACACCTCTGTCCATTTCAGCCTCCAGTACTGTGGTACGGAGGCTGAATCACTCCCTGGCTGAAGCAAATGCATCACACCAGCAATCTAACAACCAAACTTTCACTTAACACGTTAACGACGAGCTGCATTGGTTTCCCAGTCGCTTTTAGTATAGCCTCATTCTTAAAGTGTTAAGCTACCTTATGAGACTCAACAATGAGTTATCAACTTCACAATGTTTGAAATTTGAACCCTGTACACAGAGGTTAAAGGCTAAACATATTACTAATCTGCAATAATTCCATCTCACATTTACAATCATGCTTTTTCCATTCACTCAATCAGCTTCTGGCTTTCAGCGTTTGTTCCTCTCACTTGTCATGCTTTCATCCTCTAGCGCTTCTTCATCTCATTAAGCAGTCTCTGCAAATTAATAAACGGAACCTGGAACTTGTAGATCCCAGACTCTACTTAGTCAGGAAATGTTGGCAATATCCGCGTTTGATGTCTGCATCATTTCTCAATCTTCAGGTGTCATCATAAGTGATCACAGTCAGCCCTTGCTCTCTTTCTGTGCAAACCATCTTGAGAGCTCACTTAGATTTCTGGCTCTCAATGAATCTCAGAGCCCTCGGCCAACTAAACCAGAAGGCAAACAGATCAAACCGCAAACTGTTTCATCTTCACAGGGAAGTCCTTAATTAGCAAAGCATATGTGAAACACTGACTCAAGGATTTCAACCAAGCGAAACGTAAAAACGTAATCGTCTTTCCAGACCGTCTCAACACCCTGTGCGCAGAAGGAAACAGTTAACCGCAAAAACGCACATTCAAGGGTGTCTGTTCAGTTGTTGGAACCTCAGACATATTCAGTTCAGACAGGAGAGCTTTTAATTCTGCTGGAACCCCCCCCCCCTCCCCCCTACTGCATATATTTTAAATTTAAATTAGGCCTTATTTCTATCTGAGACAGATGCTGGGCCTGCAGCAAATTCTGCTAACAAAATGACCTTATTTTAGCCACAGCATGAACCTTCCGGTTTGCATATATACTGAGAATAATGAATACTATGAGATTTATGTATAGGAAGTGATGTATATAAAGTGATTTTCATATATGCATACAAAGTAAAGTGATGTAATATTAATGTCACACACATAGACCCTAGTCCTAATTAGAGGCACAAGCTGCGTGTATGGTTCTGCAATCAATGCACTTTGCTTTTTACTCATGTTGATGAGTTGAGCAGGCAGTGAAGCATGATACTCTACTGATAAAGCTGAGTGCATTTGTATACAATGTATGCAAATGAGTTACACTAATTAAACCAGTCAGTAAGTCCTAGTCTGAAGCAAGTGGGGCCGATCCGCGTTTTTTGAAGATATTTCATATGTTGTATTGAAGTCGATTTCCTTCAATCAATCTACTAGAAGATTTACTAGACAGAGTTCTTGAGCTATATAAGTTGCTTTGCTGTCTGTGAAAAGAAGAAAATCTACAAAGTTAACCCATCAAACAAAGGACAGAAAGAGCGAAGCTATTGTTATGATAGCCAGTGGTTATTATCGTCTAATTCTTCTTAAGGTAGAAAAGGCTTTTGCTATCCGCTCGAAGGAAAGACTTTACAGAATGGCACACCAACAACATTCTAGTTTAATTTTTTCAACTGAAGATACAATACAATGTAATTGTATATGATATTGCCCTTCTTCCAGAGTTCAGAAGTGTACACGACCATATTGACAGAATATCGATGATGGCACTTGAGCGCTTCTGAGTAGATTACCTTGAAGGGGCGAACTATATAAGGCCATACGCCTTAATAATAATAATAACTAGGGGTTCGTAATAATAATAATAATTTTTTCTGACTTCCGCCAAAATTTCTGACTTTTTTACTTGCAACAAGAAGGGTCCCTACACAGTAATTAACCGCCTGAGTTTCTTTAACAAAAACACATTCTCGAACCCCTGCTCTCAGTGTTACAGGCCAAGCGCTCTAACTGTCAATAGGCCAGGGTGCCCCTAAATAATCAATTCCACATTAGAGCAGCTTTCAGTTTCAGAACACCTTCTCCATTCTGCCACTCCCTCTTTTTCAGTGCTGTCTTCTCAATTCAGACCTTTGTCTTACTCACTAATATATACTGTCAACAGGCAGCTCATTCTCAGCTACCAACTGTACGACTTAGTCTAGTAGCCCACAACGTGACACAGCCCAAAAACTGATTCCGTGACTCGGTCATTGCGTGACTCAGCCAAATAGCCCCTCTGCATGATTTGGCCTGGAGGGCATCATAACAGGCTGCAATAAGAAACGTAAATCTGCGCCGTTGCAACCTGTAATCATTCAAATTAAAACATCAGCATTACAGTATAATTACTATTATTATTCAATCTTATATTTCTTCTCAAATAACCGACGTGAAAACATTATAGTACAAAGGTGGATTTAGCAATCTGCCGACCTACACCAACTTGTTCTGATCAGTGGTGGCGCTACAGCTGGGCATATGCCCTGGTAAAGAGCCTTTGCCCTGGTCGTTGCCCTGCCACAAGGCTGCCAGAATTTTTGCGCTGCGGAGGATTTATTTGGGGCATAAATCGCCTCTGTACTGGTTACTTGTATGACTGCCTTGGCTATGCCCTGGTTACAAAAAATGTTTGGCACAGCCTCTGGTTCTGATGCCTCTAATATTTATGTTCAAACGTTTTAACTAACATTAGCCTATCATCCTTATTTATTGTCATCTTGCTTGCAGTTTAAGTTAGATTGAATGTTCAAGTTTTAAATGTTTATTTTTCAGTTTTTCCGTCCTCTGGAATGTGCTGCCTCAATCGCCTCGTTTGTGCTATAGTAAATCCGCCTCTCTCGTTTAAGCTTGATGTTGATTACAATATTAGGCCTATATCTGGGGGATAGTATAAAGGATAACACTCTGGCCTGAAGTTTTCACGGACCCGGTTCAATTCCCATAAGGCCCTAGGTTTAGCTCATGCCTTCATTCCCTAGGTGCCAGCAAAAGTACAATGAGCTTGCGCCTTGCATGGCTGCAACTTTGTTGATCTATGTCTTCTGTAATTTGTGTTCTTGTGAATTGCTTAATCGTCATAAAATGTACACGTACAGCGCAGTGCGTTTGTCAGGTGCTTCATTAAAGAATATTAATTATTATTATTATTATTATTATTATTATTATTATTATTATTATTATTATTATTATTATTATTAGGCCTATAGGCCTATATGTAGATTGTTACACACTCAAATTTGTAGGAAGAAGACCAGAAAGTAACGTCCTAGGTAACCTGTCTCATCTGAGTCCGACATGGTCTCCTTTGAGGCTCATTATCGAAAGAAACGGCGTACCGATGTCGTTCAGTGCGGAACTGTGTGGGAGGAGCAGCTGTCATAGACGTTCCTCCTCCTCCTGACCTCCAACGATGCTTCCTGTCTTTGTTGAGATCAGCAGGATTAGTTAGTTTGGCGACATTCGAGCCATAAAAGGCTCCGAGTGCAACGTGTTTTGCGACAGCCGACAGGTAATTCATCGGTGCGTGAGAACGAACGGTTTCGGTCAAACGACTGAAGCCTCGTTACCTCTTCTAACACTACTGCGACCGCACTTGATGACGCCTAGGCATACACTGTAGTCGTACGTTCATAGGCTTACGTATACCATCAAGTATTGGATCTTAAACTCTCTCTATACAATGTACCTGATAGCGGTGTGCTGTCTGATTTTGAACCAATAAACGAATATAATAGCAATAACGTTTCACTCGGCTCGCTATATTTGGCCTTCAACTTTTCTCTATGCAGTTTCCATCGGCTCAGCTAAAATCTTATAAGCTCCTGTCTGTCTGCAACAGCTGAGTGAAAATGAATTTATATTTTAACACCACTTTGACGAAACTCGTCATGCATCTTGTTTTCGTTTTCTCATTGTGTAGCCTCGAATCGTACCAGCTGTAGTTACCCTGCAGATTTGGTTATTTATCCAGAAACCACTTTAATTTGCATTTATTGTTATGTAGATTTACACCCCAATTTGGGAATCTTGATTCATCGACAGGAACATGTGTGGGAAAGTCAACATGTACCCTACCAAAGTACCAATAGATGTATTTGCTCACAAAAGTTAGGTCATTTCAAAGACCATTCAAAGTCTGACAGAATCAGAGGCGGAGGCAGAGATTAGAGCGATCACAGAATAAAAGGTTGTGGCATACAGACCATGATAACGAACATGGCTGTACGCAAACAGGTAGGAATATCGGTACAGGTAATAAACCTTAAAGATCGACAAATCTGTAAAACTGTGACAATGGAATAAGTTGACTGACAGACTGTCACAAAAGAATAGGTTCATAGCAGGACAAATGGACTGTGATGACTGTCACAGAGGAATAGGTTCATAGCATGACAAATGGACTGTGACAGATTGTCACAGAGGAATAGGTTCATGCAGGACAAATGGACTGTGACAGATTGTCACAGAGGAATAGGTTCATAGCATGACAAATGGACTGTTACAGACTGTCACAGAGAAATAGGTTCATAGCATGACAAATGGACTGTGACAGACTATCACAGAGGAATAGGTTCATAGCAGGACAAATGGACTGTGACAGACTGTCACAGAGGAATAGGTTCATAGCATGACAAATAGACTGTCACAGATTGTCACAGAGGAATAGGTTCATAGCATGACAAATGGACTGTGACAGATTGTCACAGAGGAATAGGTTCATAGCATTCACAAATGGACTGTGACAGACTGTCACAGAGGAATAGGTTCATAGCATGACAAATAGACTGTGACAGATTGTCACAGAGGAATAGGTTCATAGCGTGACAAATGAACTGTGAAGGATAGGTTCACAAAAGAATATAGCATGACAAATGGACTGTGACAGACTGTCACAGAGGAATAGGTTCATAGCATGACAAATGGACTGTCACAGACTATCACAGAGGAACAGGTTCATAGCAGGACAAATGGACTGTGACCGACTGTCACAGAGGAATAGGTTCATAGCATGACAAATAGACTGTGACAGATTGTCACAGAGGAATAGGTTCATAGCATGACAAATGGACTGTGACAGATTGTCACAGAGGAATAGATTCATAGCACGACAAATGGACCATGACTGACTGTCACAGAGGAATAGGTTCATAGCATGACAAATATTGACTGTGACAGACTGTCACAGAGGAATAGGTTCATAGCATGGCAAACGACTGTGACAGAGTAACAAACAGGAGCATGTTACATGGGAATAGGTTGGCTGACGGACGTGATGGAGAAATAGGTTGGCAATCACCTGCCAATCTGGATAGACTCCCACAAGCAGCCGTTAAAGTAGTGAGTGAGCTGTGAGTATATATTGGGCGTTGAACTTCTCTGTTTGTGCTAGTTTGCAGACAGCTCAAGTCCATAGAAATATTACGGCATTCTTCGCATTCACCGCTGCATTTGTTTATGTAAATGGTTGTCTGCTTTTATCTCCTGCCTTACTTCCTCCCATCCACAGAAACACCAACAGCTTCTACGCGGTCAGTCAGAATACCAGATGACCTGGAATGGGAAGCAATAGAAATCTGCCTAAAGGCATGGAATGGACTGGAAAGGTCAACAAAGGGGCATTACAATCACCCCATATATATAATCTGCAAAGGTTGGTAACAGGTATTTTCAAATCAGGCTGTTATCTGTAATTTTTCACGGCCCATTCTCATTCTAAGAATATAATCATGGGCCGTCAGTAAGAAGTATTCTAAAAGAAACCTTCATAACAGAAAGTATGAACAGCCTTTACTCAATTTATTGAAATGAAGTTGGCATACCGCTAGTGTTGTTTTCGTTAACTAAAACTAAAACGAAAACCTTCGTTAACGAAAACTCAGGGTTATAGTTAACTAAAACTAAAACTAAAACTAAAACTTGGTGAAATAACTAAAACTAATAATAACTAAAACTCGCGGAACCGGCCAAAAACGATAACTGAAACTAAAACGGTCAAAACTAATAATAACTAAAACATCTAACGAAAACCTAATGAAAACACACAACGAAAACTTAGCGTCCTTGAATATTCAATGTTTTTGTACATACGGGCGAAAATCGGGGAATCACATAAAGCTCAACAAGAAAGTTTTACTACACTAATCATTAAAGGGACATTATATCATGTATGATAAATGGCATGTTGTCATACTGTTAGAATAATGGTTGCTATTGCCTATTGGCAGTAATTTGATATACATTGTTGTCGGCTAACTATCAGTGAACAAATAACTGAAACTAAAACTAAAACTAAACCTGAAGAAACTAAAACTGAAACGAGGAAGTGTCAGTTTCTATTAACTAAAACTATAACTAAAACTAAAACTTGGCGAAATAACTAAAACTAATAATAACTAAAACACCTAGCATGTAAAACTAATAACTAAAACTGAAACTCAAGGCAAAACTAAAACAACACTACATACCGCAACTTATTGCATGAGAGGGGAATATCTCGTAGGCTATACTAGCAGTTTCTGCCACATAGGCCTACTGAGGTAAAAGCATGATGATTTTACTTGTAGGCCTTATAGGCCTTAGAGCTAACACCTTGAACAGTTTGAAAGAGTACTCAAAAGATGAAATTATGGTCATATTAACGGTCAATCACATCCTGTAATCTAGGTTAGTCAACAATAGATATCCCAATTGGAAAGGGAACAGTAACTGCTGATAGCCATCATATTTATTATCACGGATAGTTACGGGTAGTTTATAGAGCGAAATGCTCTTTCCCAGATATTCAACTTTCAGTGGGAAATGGAGCGAGATCAAAGAACGAGACAATTATACGTCCAACCGAGGACAACAACAACACGGCCACTGCCTTCTTCCGTTCACCACCAAAGAGAACAGAAGTTTTTCCCATGGCACCAACCAACCGATAAGCAGCAGCAGCAGCCCACAGAAAATTAGCAGACGAATCAGATTTCCCGCTCCACACAAACACACGTACAGCAAACGTCCGGCCGGCCATGACCAGATGGACGGAATCCCAACCCACGTTAATCCATCCACCACTTAAGACGCTTATCTAGGAAATTGCCTTTTCTCCGGCAGTTGCTACCAAGCCTGGAACTAATTTGAACAGCATGCGGTAAGCATGGAAACAGAGCCCCAGCAGTAACGACGGCGGCCCTGCCATCTCTCCCGCAGAGGAAGGCCTGCCCCGCCGGCCGCGCGGTCGGCCTGGAAAAATATTCCCTGGATACTTCCCTACTTCCGTTATCAGATTGTGATGGGAAATGGCTCCTGCCGCGAATCCAGTGGAGAGCTGGAACTGGAAGAGGCGTGCCTCCGCCTCACCCGGCGCCCGGAAACATGAATTAGCATGAAACAAATTATCCTGACCGCAGGCGATCAGCAGGACAGCAAGAATTAGATGGAGGGTCAATCGACATGACTCAGCAGGAAGTGAACTGGACATTGCAATAAAACAAGTGACGGCTGGCTGGCGTGTGATCTCATCAATAATAATAATCTTCCTTTATTATTTCAAACTGACACACTGCAGTACGATTACAATCCAAAGTATGAACGGATGATCACAAATTATTATGGGAGTCGAATTCAACTGTTTGGCAGCCATGCACGGCGCCCATCACGTCCTACTGCTCAGTCTACCAACGCCATCTGGCGAATGATAGGCTGAGTCGACCTGTGGGAGGGTAGAGGGAAGCGATCCCGCATTCGAGCCGATCTTCTGCTCTTCGTGCCAGAGTGTTACCATTACTATAAACCCCTCACTGCACCTCCTCCATTCTAATCCGCCCACCAGTTCCACCAACTCCACCACAGGCAGGTCAAGAGGGCAAATTAATCAAAACTACATAAAAAACCCAACGGTTAGTTACACGCCATCACAACTAGTTAACACAGTCTTGAAAACATCTGAAGTACTGAAACATAGTTGAAACGGGTCTGATCTAAGCTCTGCCCAGTACGTATACAGGGTCCCCTATCAGTCCTGACTATAATGAGAAGAAATGCCAATCACCTCAGTACAGAATAAACACCGTACAATTAAGCAGTCAAATTCCCGATAAACCGGCTGACCAAGCAGAATATAAACATGCAATAAATCCGGCTTTTATTTAGCCGTAAACTTCTCGTTAGTGGGAGAAAAGCAGAATTTATGGGCAATGCTGAACGTATCTGACGAGATGCAGCTCGCAAGTGACTTGCTGCCTCAAAGATCAGAATGATCATATCATTATCGTTAAGGAAAATTTAGGAGAAAGCAGGAAAAACATATGCAGTAACCAGTTAGTTACCAATAAAAAGCTAAATTATGACATTCGGTAATAATAAACAAACTATAAAGCATTAACGAAGTTTGGCATATGAAATATTGTATCCAGCTTTAGATCCAATCTGCTATGATTTTGTGGTTTGAAAAATAACTTTGTTGATGACAAAAGCTTGGCATTTGGACGGCTAATCTGCTATAAACATAATGTACCCCAGTACTGCACAGAAGGATATATATATATATATATATATATATATATATATATATATATGCTATACATATATATATACTACATACATAAAATTATATATGCAGATATATTATATGTATTCGGTATAATTGATAATGAATACATGTGCAAAGCAGCACTTTGTTACAGTATAGTACTTAAAATGTGCTATATTAAGAATCTCCAAAGCAGCACTTTTGTTACAGTATAGTACTTAAAATGTGCTATATTAAGTATCTCCATAAAAACATGAATACCTATATATAAATACAATAAAACCGACTTGAGAATCCCCATTGACAATGTGAAAGACAGCTTTGGAAAGGCCATTGAGCCTATAGCAACAAAGGCGAGAATGGAGAGCATTATTTTCTGTCCTAGTATGTGTGAGTGCAGGCTGCATTTCAAAGGATATGTCGTCACATGAGCTGCAGCTCCATTGTAGGAGAAAAGGGAACACAGGAAGAGAGCCCCATGGCCTCTATGACTAAGGCATAAAAGCCCTATGGACTCCAAAGAGGGGTCAAGATCCACATGAATCACAATAGTATAAAAGAACCCGGAATGACAGCATGGGGCTGAGACTGCATGGAGAAGGAAGGCTCAGCATGGGAAGGCATACAGTGCCACACCATGGATGTGGCTATCCCGGGTGTGCTAGTGATTACCGTGCACTCTCAACTCTGAGAACAATTTGTTTCTCAATTCCGCATATTCTCAGCTCCTCCACCATATACCCCCACTCACCCACCGTCATCTGCCTCAGGCTCCTCTACTTATCGCCCACAGACTTTCCATTCCAAACTGAAGTATCACCTCTTCAAGCATTGCTACCCTAACTCATCCGATCATCCGCCCTCCAAGCCTTCTCATTCTCAACGAAACCCGCCTTAGCAGCTGCTCTGCCTCCTCTCTGGTCTCTCCGACATCCAGACTCGAACCTCCACTGGACATCGATCTCTGATACGACGCAGCCCTTGTGAATAAGCTGGTGCCCCACACTTAGCTTAAGAGTATACTGCTTTAGAAATTTGTGGTTTACAATTACAGTTTCTCTGTATTTTAGCTCTGCTCAAAACAGTTCCTGTTTTTCTGTTGTGACCCACTTAACACTAAGTTCCGAATGTGTTCAACAGCTCTCTTTAGACACCAAGCCGACGCCTCTCAAGAGGTTAGAGAGAGGATGTATGATCGTAAAGCTGTTCAAACATCCCACTAGACATGTGTGCTTGTCCGGAAAGAATAAACTTCGGTCAACGAACTTCAGTTTAAATGAAAAACACCTATGCTCAAGTTTCACCATATTACACAAAGACCTTTACACGCAAACGCATACATGCAAAGGAAATGTAATTACAATTATAATTCCAATTAATTTTCTATTAAAGTATCATTAAAAGAATGCAAGCATTATTCCCAGTGATGTACATGCAATTAATTCTCGAATTAATATCAACTAATAATATTAGTTGATATTTAATATTCATCATCTTTGCTTGTATAAATATATCAGTCAAACTAGGTTTTATAAATCACTTAAGTCTTTTTACTTTTGCCGTGGCTGGGCTGGGAGCGCCTCTGAGTAGATTTCTTTAAGGGGCGCTATATAAATTTCCAGAATGAATGAATGAATGAATATGGGTAAATATGCACAATTGTTAAGGCTTTTAATAATAATATTATTAGAAAGACTTAACAAAGTTCTGTGCATATTTTAATATTTACACATAAATTATTTACACAAGCAAAGATGATGAAATTATATCCTCACGTCCACTTTAGTAACCACCTTAGTAAGTACCAAGATCCTAAGAATACCATATTCAGTAATTCTTATTAATTACACGAAGCAAACAGTTTAATCAGTTTAACGTAGTAGGACCTCGTTATTTCTTAGCAATAAATGGAGAAAAAATCCCTTTTCACAGTGCAAACATCTTAACAAATACTAGCCACACCCTCCACGACCTTCTCCCCCGTGTCAATTGCACTGGTCATGACCTGCGCCCACGCTCACATAACCGTGTTCTCCCTAGATTTGATTCCCTTACCAGGTGTGGCTTCTTAGCTAGGATGTTGTACAGTTAGACAAATGTTTTCTAGTTGACCTAATTTTCTTCTAATTATCGTTTTTCTTTGTACATAAATTATTTCTGACTTTGTATGTAAAGCGCTGAGCGTTTGCTTGCGTTCAATAAAGAACATTCTTACTTACTGCCTTACTTATAAATAGTCTTCACAAAAACTCTAACACCATGAGTTGGACTAAATCAAAAGTGTGTCAGTTTAACTGATGGTCGTAACAAAAACAGAGGAGGCCATGAGGTTTCCTTCAACCTGAAAGGTCCAAGTACGCTGTTTATTCTAATATTCTAATCCCAATGGATTGCCTCTTGCAGATGATAGATAGCCCGGTCTGGCTATCTGACACCCAAAGAGCACTGATAATTAAACCGAAATGTCTTTGTCTATAAGAACTTGTCATAGCAGACAGAAACTAATAGAAATGTTGGACCACACATTGCCAAAGATTTTCAATTCTGCACCTCAGTTGCAACACCCCTCAAGATCCAACCTCAGGCATCAATTGTTGACCTGTGTTTAGCTCAATAACCCTTCTACTACTACTACTATTCATTTATTTCACAAACTCGTTGACACAAACGCAACAAGATTACAAAATCAACAGTTTAATAAGTTTAACGTAGTAGGATATCATATCATTGGGCCCATGGTCATAATGATCAGTATCAATCAAGTCAATATCCCTTGTAGATATTATATCATTGGGCCCATGGTCATAATGATCAGTATCAATCAAGTCAATATCCCTTGTAGATATTATATCATTGGGCCCATGGTCATAATGATCAGTATCAATCAAGTCATTATCCCTTCTGGATATTATATCATTACACCCATGGTCATAATGATCAGTACCAATCAAGTCAATATCCCTTCTGGATATTATATCATTACGTCCATGGTCATAATGATCAATATCAATCAAGTCAATATCCCTTCTGGATATTACATCATTACACCCATGGTCATAATGATCAGTACCAATCAAGTCATTATCCCTTCTGGATATTATATCATTACGTCCATGATTGTAATGATCAGTATCAATCAAGTCAATATCCCTTCTGGATTACGGATGTTAAACGATAATCGGAAATCCGATTATCGGTTTCGAAAACGATTATCGGTTTTCAGTATTGACAAAACGATTATCGAATTTTGCCTCTTATATATAAAACGGAGACTTCCACAGCCAACGAGGTAATAGTAGAACCCCCACAGCGACGTAGTATTGTCTCATATTATAAAGCCGAGTCTTCCACAGCCAACAAGGTAATAGTATAGAACCCCGTACATGTACGTACGCTGCGGTACGTAGCGATTATCGGTTTTCAGTAACTTGCAGTATATGAGAATAATTTTTTATGAAGGCCAATAAAAAACGATAATCGGTTTAAAATCGAATTTCTAAAACCGATAATCGGTTTGCCAAAAAAACCGATATTAACAACCCTATTCTGGATATTATATCATTACGCCCACAGTCGTAATGATCAATATCAATGAGGTCAATATCCCTTCTGGATACAATATCATTATGCCCATGGTCGAGATTGCTTGAAATCAATCAGGTCAATATCCCTTCTAGATATTGACCTGATTAGCGCTTTGTATGTATGAAAGTATGTGGATGTTTACTATACGATTTTCTTAAGTACCTTACTATAGTACTTTCTAAGTACCTCACAAAACCACTTTGATTTGATTTGTCACTGCTTAACTCTGACATTATCCAACCCGTTATGCCCAATCTCACTTCCATGAAATTGGCCTATTTAGCTGAGGAAGCTTCCTGACTGTCATATTCAAGTGGAGGGATTTAGGTACACCTGGCTGTTTGTGATAACCTGTCACATTGCAGGACACCAGTTTGACAAAGATATTTAGAGGCCATCATAGGAACAGAACTTCTTAAACCTTACGTACGGTAAATACACATGGACAGAGAATCCTGTTGATCTTAGCACATTCAATGACTTTCGCAAATTCAGGATTACGATGGATCAACAGGTATTGTTCAATGGCGCTCCAAGTCAAGTCCTAAACCGCCCAAAATTGGTTCAGGTCCAAAAGGTCAATCCGATACAAAAACAAATACACCCACCCATCCACCCACCCACCCACCACCCACCCACTCACAAACACACACAGACGTGGTAGGTTCGAAGAAGACCGATCTTACCATGTTCCAGATCAGTTGGTTGGGTGTAGCCCCACTTGGCCACCAGGTGTAGCAGAATCATCAGTGTTAGACTTGTTGACTGAATCAACATTGCTGGATGCCAACGGCTGCGGAGGATGCACACACAGCACCCAGACCACCGTTGCTGCTGCTGCTGCTGCCGCTGATGGCAAAGCCCCAGTTCCTCCTCCTCTTCCTCCTCAGTCAGCCGGAGATGCTGTCAGCCTCCTCTTCGGCTGCTGCCACTCTGCCCAATGCCAGTACCGAAAGACCTGTAACAAGAAACAAGGCTACGAATAAATTCCACCAGTTCATTTTTTCAAACGCTTTACCGCACACGAAACAATTACCTGCCCTGTTCTGTCGCGGAACAATTATCCGGCCTCTTTTTAACGAGAATATATACTCCGCTTCTTGGAGGAACCCAAGTGCAAGAGCAGCGGAAAGTAGCGCTCTCCTGTGAACTTACTCCACCCAAACGGAATGCCTTCGCCGCTTCTTCGCCTACCACACCATCTGGAAAGTGGTAAACTTGAAGGGCAGAGGTGGTGCTAAAATCACCCAAACGCTGACTAGGAGGGGCTTCCTCTCCTGTACACAGACCCATGACTAAGACGCTCGGCTTCTGGTTAACATTGCAACAATTGCCAAACAAAACAGTAATGGTAAAATGGTTCGCATTTACACGTTTACATGTGTTAAGCATTGTCCCATGGCAGTTTTGGCTAAAGGCCTCTCCCTGGTCACATGATCCTCCCATCTCCTCTGTGTACTCATTTTATAACGGAGTTCACCAGTACAAGTGAAGCAAACATTTTGAAACATTTTCTACCCTGGCAGAGATTTGACCCCTAACCATCCCTCAGTGGATGGTCTTGCACCAGACCATCAAGTATACCGTTCATTAAAAAGTTCTTTGAACCCCAGAACCATAACTCCAGAGACATTGAAAACTCGGTATAGGCCATGGTTCTCGCTTCTCACAGTTTTTGCCTCTTGAACCACTGTACTGGAGTTGCACTTACAACGGACCACCAATGGCCCAACGACTTTTATCAGGTATGAAAAAATATGACTATCAAGAAAAAAAAATGTTCCCCATGGCATGAACAGCAATGTCACCACAATCATACAAGAAGAAAAAGAAGAAGAGCAGTCCCTTAAGCTAGCCCTGAGACAACCACAGGTATGAAGTGTTAACAAATTCATTTTCTTAGCCTTGGCATATGAGCACGGGTGGCCAGTCCTCTCCCTAGTCGTCTCATCTTCCCACCGACAGTGTACAGTCAGTGTACTCATTATAGCCGAGTTTTCTAACGGGTGCAGGTGGAGCAGAAATCTCAAACCAAATTTCTGCCCTGTTGGAGCTTTGAACTGGACTGTCAATGAACCTCTCAATTGACAGTCCAGCACTCTAACCACTACACTATCCATAGAACAGTGTTGGAAAACAACAGCTTAGAATGCTATATACCCAACTACAGTAACCCAGTGTTACGTGCATAGGGGGAAGGACGTTTTAGAATTTAGATACATTGGGTAATTGTATTGTATTGTATTTGAACACTTGTTATAGCGCCCCTACCAGATTTCCCATTCAGAGGCGAATTGGTTTCGGTGCACCATCTGGCTCACGCTCATGGTCACACCTGGCTCACAGGTGGTCTGCGAAACACACTTTGACAACCACCTGTATGCAGGTATCACTTTCGGGACCTCCCTAAATAAACGGACACGGAAACTTAGCTATCTGACCGTTCGATCTGCAAACTAGATTGGAGAAAATAGCCGGAATGCCAGAGTCCTTGAAGCACTGGTCTGGACTCAAAGCTCATGAGAAGGCAGGCATTTCAAGGGCACTAATAGCCACCAAGAAATTAGAATCATGAACTAATGATGATGATGATCACAATGACAAAAACGTGGAGAGAAAAAGATTAACACTAGCTACTTAATATTGGAGTTAATTTAAAACTTATTTAATCATTACCTGCAAATCTAGTAATAATAATCCTTTGTATCAGAGTCAATTTACTGCAAGTGCACACCTATTTGAAATGGCTGTCTTTCTTTCGGTATTAATTTAATCGGCAATTGCAGGACTTGGAACAGCAATTCTGAATGTCCTGTGGCAAGTATTAGCCAATGTCCTACAGTTTTCAAGTACTATGCTCTGTGGGTATGTGTTTGTGTGCTGTTCATGTGCTTGTTCATTTGTGTGTGTTTGTTTGCATGTGCTTGTGCATATGTGCTTGAGTGTGTGTGTGCATGTGCCTGTTTGCTTGTTCCCTGGATATTATATCAAAACACCTGTGCTGACAGCGTGAAGCCAGGTACTGAGGAAGCGCTATATTAAAAGTGTAGATAATCAACTGCCAACTAACTGAACCTGATCACGAAGCAACAGACGGCTTCATTAAGCAGCTGTGTGTGTAGAAAGGACTTACTATCCTTAAGTCAGTGACTGTCTTCAGGGAGGTTAGCACGTGCATTCACCGCATGAGATAAGACCTAGGTTCTTCTTAAGAAGTTCAGAGGACAAACCAGTGCAAAGCGGGTGGGACAATCCGCCCATTCATTCCCATTTATCAATACCACCCACGCTGTTGAGCTCCATAAAAATGTCAATTACGCAGCAAGCAAGCACAAACGTTCACATAGTGTTTAGGGTTTGGACATGTTTAGCTGTCAGTGTTAGCCTAAAACACCCAGAGGAAGAAATGCATACACTGGAACCTACATTTAGCAAGGGGGTCATCCATTTAGTATGTAAGCATGGAGGGGCGGGGTTACCCAAATTCATATGCTTGCGTATGGGGGTCTACTGATGATGTACGCTGCTACTCAATATAAATCAAAATTTAAAACTCATCCTTATAAGAGCACTATGGCTAAGAACACAGCGCAATGCGCTCTCGTGCAAGACTTTGTCTTGTTAAACAGCTATAAATTTCTAATTGTATTGTATTCTGTTGGATTAAATATAGACCGGGGGTGCCTACAGGGAGGGGCAAGGGGACCAATTTTTCCGGATTTCTGCATACAAGCTAATTGGATGACCCCAAACGGCCCAGTGCAAGAATTACATAGGCTACAATGGAGCCTATTTGTAACAACCATCCAGTGAAAGAATTACATATGGTCTACTTGTTGCAGCACTATAACAGTATGAATTAGTATTCTGATATCGCATGGTCAGCAACTCCGACCCTAAACTGAATGAAGCTTCAGAATGGCCTCATTCAATGGCCTCATTCAAAAGCATCAGTGTGTGAATGTGGTACTTGATATGTTGGTCAAAACAACAGCTGGTTAAAGTGTCTACATGTAGGCCTACGGCTGTTCTATAAACACTGTTCTGTTTCAACCACTGGCATCTGTAATATGCAGAAGTTTTATGTCACCGCAACAAATCATTCACTGTGCAATGTAAGTGACCTTAATTTTACGATAGTATTCCCAGTCTATCATCTTACTGCAGAACGTGACCACGTTAAAATACATAATTAATATGCAATAATTAAATACATGAACCCTAAGCTGTCTTTGATCCAATAATTAATTGAAATTATTTATTAACTTATTTTATTTCTGTTTTACCATGTCCTAATTTTATTTTTTATTTTTCTTTGATCCAACAATTAATTGAAATTATTTATTAACTTATTTTATTTATATTTTAAACCTTGCCCTAATTTCTTAAATTTCAAAATTGAAATTCATACATGAATTACTTTTTAAGAAATCTGTGGTTTCATTGAAATTACTATCCTCCGTTAGAGTTGTCACTTAGCGCTGCAGGTACAATTAGGTCTGGGATATACTTCAATCAAAATCTAAATTGCAATTCAACAAATCAAAGGAGCAAAATAAATTTAACACCAACAGATGTTGGTCTTCATTGAGTGCAAACGCAGAAACACGGCAGACTGAACTGATTAGATAAACTTGTCGAGATTAGAGAAGTGACGCAAACTGCCAAGCCCACTCTGCAAAATTCAGATTACATTCCACAGCTAAAATTTTCCAATCAAACTATGCCAGAAAAGTTAATCACTGCCGTACGAAGGTGCAACGAGTGCAACCTAGTATCAGATAACTTGCCAGAAACCATTTATATGACACACGATTAACATTGTGACTAACACTGTACTTTGACAGTTTGTTTTACTATTCAATGTCCAACAGCACAGCTTTATTCCTCAACAAACATACAGGTCCAGTTTGATACTCGAATCGAGCTATAAATTACTAACAACAAACGGAAATAACTGGTAGGTCAGCCGCAGAAAATGGATGTTTCACCTAAAACTTAATAAGGGTAGCACCGGGCAGTGTGGCGCGATTTACACGCACCACCGGTACTGCGGATAATTGCGCATTAATCTACAATTTCGCTGAATAATCTGGAGTTGCTTTACTCCGATCCAGAAGAAAAACGGACAACTTCCTCGGTGCACCAAGTGATTTCCTGGAGATCTTGAAATGCGCACGTGACGGCCATTATAAGCAATCTACAAACCCATTTTAAAGCCTACTATTGAGTTGCAAATGGAGAAGTTAATTAAGGCTCTTGTTTGACTGCAGATTTCTTGAATTTATAACATTCAAGCCAATTGGTTCAACACTTAACCTAGTGGTCACTGTTGGATAGGTTTTCAAGAGTAAGTAGTTACTGGAAAGGAAAAAGTAACTAGTTACTTGCAAAGTTACTTTAGAAAAATAAGTCACTAAGTGTTTTTAGTTACTGTAAGTGGGAATGTTAACTTGCAGTTTTAGCTTCATCCATGATAAAATTAGATTTTGAAATTGACGAATAAAAGAGTTCAAAGAATGAGCACAAACCAAAATGTCCAGGTCACTTTAACGCACTTGAACCAAAGACTTTGCAAGTTGATGTAAAACCTAGTTACCCCAAAAAGTTACTGCTATATACAGTGCTTTTTTCAGCCGGAGCGGTCCGGAACGGCGTTCCGGTACCTTTTTTCAGCCATTAAAAAATAATTTAGCTAATTAAAAATTTTAATAAAATATTTTTCTAAATTATTTAGATACTTACTTTAATTTTAGTGCTGTCAGTGTTTATTGATATTGATACATATAAAATAGAAATAATAGCATAAAATATACCACTATGATTGTTCTGAATTTTTTGAGTTCCGGAACCTTTTTTTCTAGAAAAAAAGCACTGGCTATATAGTAACTAGGTACAGTAACACGTTACAAGTAGTGATGTGAGGCGGAAAAATTGTCCGGAAAATTTCATATTTTTCCGGAAAATTTCGGAAAATTTCCCGTGTTTTTTTCCGAAAAATTTCCCAATATTTTTCCATGAATATAATATTACTAAATAACAATTTAAATTTCAAATGCATAATAATGTTTAAACATCACTCACTCTAAACTGTCTTATGTAGTTATAACTGATATGTTTATTCAATAGATGGCACTGTTAGAGCTTACTGTTCAGTGTGTTCACAAGGCTCAACAATGACAATACATTTAGGAATTAATTGAAATTAAACTTCACTGTTAATTTATCAAAAATATTTTTTACGATTTAGTCTATTTTAGTTATGAAAATATTAGACAAAAACAGCAATTGATTCAGTAGTATTACATACACCATTTTAATATTGCAACAGATTAATTGTTATGATTAATTCTTATGAGGCCTATAATACTATTATTTTACGTCTGAAAATATAATGTTATTGCCATTGCGGTCTGACACTAATCTGCAGACCACTAATCTATTTTCAAATCTGCTTTTCTTGGTAAGTAGCAAAAGAAGATGTTTTTAGTTTAATTGTTTGTCTATGAGCTGTTGCCTTCTGTGAGGGGTGTATGGACTAAGACAAAGCTGACTAACAGCTGAGCAGCTGACGAAATGTCAAATTGCCAGACAGTATACTGATAGTTTATTACACTAACAACTTATCAAACTAGGCTACTCTAGCCTGACCTGCTAATGAGCAGTCTTTAATGTTTAGTTTAATTCTTTTAAGGTGAACGTTGCCCACATTGACAGAAATACTGTAAATTAAAGGAACTTAAAAACATAAATTTTCTAGTGTCGTCTCATACTGAAAATCTGTCAGTTAAATGTATTTTTCCGGTTCTGCGGAAAATTTCCGGAAAATTTCCGGACAATTTTCCGCAAAATATTTTTCCCGAAAAGCTACATCACTAGTTACAAGTAATGAGGTAATGCACAACACGGCAAATGATGCTACTACGTGTGCTGGTTAATTACTATGCAAATAAATAAATAAACAATGTATTAGGTCACTTTCTTAACCCTTCAGAATTAGGGCTGTCAAGGGGCCCCCGGCCCCTGTTCGAAGGGCCCCGGCCCGCCCTTAAATCAAGGCCCGAAAACCCGTCCGAATCAGCATATTATTTTAAGTAAATTTTAAAAGCTTAAATACAGACTTTCTGTCGCCTAAAACGCTGTGGATTTGAAGATGTGATGGCCAGCTACAGTGGTGTATTAGTCATCGGCGCGGGGGTAGTTGGCAACTTGGCACCCGTGCCTGTTTACTTGTCAGCTGGCTATACTAAGACCAGCCAAGCGTTGCAGCGCGTTGAGGTATTACTGCTATTACCAGACCTGTGCATCATGTGCTGCTAGAGCCTTGTGCCCCTCTTCAAATCTGCCGCCTTCGCAGTATACCCTGTATCGGCGACAGATCGCCGGCGAGTTTAAGCGTGAGAAAAAGACGAAAACCGTGCTATTTGTAGCTTTTGGACGACGGATGTAATCGAAGCGACAATTTCTATCCCACGCTTTCCTGTCGATCGGCGATACGAGGCGACGAACTAAGTGGACCGTGATCGAAGTATTAGTACCGAAAATCGCCGTTAGACACACGCCACAGGTCTTTCAATGTAATTAATTAAATCAAATTTTGTAACTTCGTTATACTGTGACTCAACTATTGTTGGCTTTCCTCAAGCGCTTTACCAATGACGGACTGACGGGCCTTAGGGCCCCCGTTGAAAATGAGCTCGGGTACCCGGGCCACGTTTTTCCAACATTTTGACAGCCCTATGAATCAGAATAATCTAGGTTTGTCAATAATGCTGTACTCACCATAAACTAACCACAAAATTTCATTCTGTTACAATTCACCTTCTTTTTTACAGTTCATAAATTCTACAGGGACTCAAATAATCTGGAATAGGTCAACAGGATTTAACAGTTGCATGTAATTAATCTGGACCATGGAAAATCTGTTCCAAGGGGCTATTTGTGCAGCTTCATTAAGGGTTCCATTTACATCTGCAAACCCTTTCATCCTCTCAGAAGACCCACTCAGGAGACAATGAACCTGTTCTACTCTGACGGTCCTCACTCTGGGCGGGAGGGTGTACAAAACAACAACCACACTGTAGAACTATACAACTTAATTTACTTCCACATTAAACCACCATTATGACTCAGGAATCTTAGTCCTCTGTTGGTATTGACACTACACAAAAGGGTGAAATGTGCCTAAAATCCTGCACTGTATATATGCAATATGTACCCACATGTTTGAAATGTATCAAATGAATTAAATGTACTATAAAGTGAAATGAATGGTAATATTGTATATCCTATGTGCATCCAGTACTGGTTACTGTGCAAGATGTCAAGTATCTGTCCTTGCATATTGCCTGGAAGCCTTCTGTCAATGTCTTCTATCACTAAATCAACCATCTTAACGATGTTAATAGGCAATAAAATTAAACATAATTTAATCAGACTCCAAGGCCAAGAGAATGAGACAGTTGCCTTGGAAATTTGGGTGGTCGGATGTGGGGAGATTTGACCTCTGTAAGGAAACATAAGTCAGCTGAGATCCTGCAGTGTTTGCAATAGTCATGTGCAAACATTTCACACATTCTTTCTTTTCATGGTTTAACATGGAATTTACTTCTGAAATGCATAAAAATACCCTTATTACAGCAAAAACCTGGGCCAAACATGCTAAAAAATACACCACATGCTAATAACAACAGCAATGATCATAAAAAATATTTAAGAAGCATCTCTTAAAACTAGCATTATACTATTACTAATGCATTACCTCCACCAGGCAGAGCCGTGCCTTCTCTGTGATTGGCCCCTCGACCTGGAATGGCCTACCTCTGACACTCCGCTCCCTTCCTAGAACCCTTCTCAGTCATTCCTCTCTCAACTTAAAACGATCCTATTTGGCCTGTGCAGGGGTTGGGAGCGCCATCTGAGTAGTTCCCTTGAAGAGGCGCTATACAAATTCAAGTAATGAATGAATGAATTATAGGTTAGTAATTCTTTCTCCCTGTATTTCAAGGAAGAGTGTTTCTTTTAATCCTGAACCCAAAGAGAAAGGAAAGCCCAGAACAAGCTCTAAGTTGAAATGGTAAAGCTAAAGCACATTCTTGAGTTGCAGTGTTATTAATTATTATTATTCTAAATTAGTAACTTCTATCAGACCTGTGTCTAATGCACAAGCCATCCATCGATAAAAAACAAAACCGTTAACAAGGCAATATTCAGAAGATCGGTCCACTGACAGAGAGACAGTTTATGGATGGAGATAAACAAATTCGTAAAAGGTAACTCTATAGATGGAGAAAACCAATTTGGAAAAGGTAACTCTATAGATGGAGAAAACCAATTTGGAAAAGGTAACTCTATAGATGGAGAAAACCAATTTGGAAAAGGTAACTCTATAGATGGAGAAAACCAATTTGGAAAAGGTAACTCTATAGATGGAGAAAACCAATTTGGAAAAGGTAACTCTATAGATGGAGAAAACCAATTTGGAAAAGGTAACTCTATAGATGGAGAAAACCAATTTGGAAAAGGTAACTCTATAGATGGAGAAAACCAATTTGGAAAAGGTAAGTAGTGGACAGGCCAATGCCCTTGAATCTCAGTTAACTTCAAAGCAAACTTTCTTTTGTTCAGGGAGGTGAGACTGCTCATTGAATTTTACATCATGCCATCAAAACTCTGAATTACTTTGTTTTCATGGAAAACATCACCATGTTGTACTTTGTTTTTATTAGGGTCTTTAGCCTACTTCAGATTGCTAAACGCCGTCAGTATTACCTTGGAGTATCCTGGACGAACGTGCGTGGCTATAGCCATCATCAGACAAGCGGCAGTGGGGTGGTGGTGGAGACGGGTTGGTTGTGGAAAACACTCAACGAGACCCAGAAATGCAGCTGATTACAAAGGTCAAATCAGCTCTTGCAGGGGAACATCCTTAGACCAACGAACTTGATGGCACGACACCATTACTAAACACACCGGCTCCGGCTCCGTTCACTGGGGCTAAATTTACAGCAGATCCAAGACCAGACTTCCAACAGAGTGCTCCACTGTCCTTATCTTCTAAAGTCCACTTATCACGGGAACAAGCACTACTACACCACCACTACACCCCCTCCTTCCTTCTAAGAGAACTTCCACCTTGGTTGTAGCTACACCACTTCAAAGGCTTCCACTATCACAACCCTACCATACATAAAAATGCATTTAACACTTTCAAATACACTGCCTGTTACACACTGCCTTGTATCCAAGCCTTACTGTTAAATACATGCAGAAGCATTGCAACACAATTTAATGTAAAGTAATGCAATTGGTTCTCATCAAAAAGTATTGGCTACATAGTTATTAAAACCATTTTTTTCGGTTTTTATATTGTTCCAAAAAATCTCGTCTCTTTTCTGTTTTTTATTTTTCTTCACTTTTCCTATCTTTCATTTTTTGTATGTAACTTTATTTATTTATTTACTGTCTGTTATTATTTTGTTTAATTTTATTTTTGTCTGATGTCCCTTACGTTGTCCTCTGTACTTTCAGGTAATTTTTACGTCACTATTTAAGGTCATCATTTAATAAATAAATAGCACAGCACAAGAAATAAAATTGTTGTAGATTAATGTTACTTAGTGTTTACTAATAAAGTTGTGTTATTTGCTGATTAAAATTAAATTGTGTAAACTAGGTTTTTGATTTTAAAATGCAGTACAAGATGTAACAAAGACATATTATTTTCTTTTTTCCTTTTTCCTATTTTATCCATCTTTTTTATTTCTTTGAAGAAACAACGTTTTACCATTTCTTATTTATTTTTTTAAGTTTTTAACAACTATGATGCTACCTTTCATCACTGACATGTGTAACACCTCCCTGCACAATACTGTATTATATTGTATTTGATCATTTATAATAGAAAGCCTGTGGACACTGGAAGTTACAGGCCTATACCTGTATCTCTCTGCCTGTAACGAGGTCTATACTCTATACTCTATACTCTATAGGAATCCCGCCACGGTATCCAAGTCCAATCCTATGTCGACGAGAAACAATTGTATCAACACATGGAGCCACTTCTTACAGAGATCACCTCCCTGTATACATGTGTTGCGGATTTCGGTAGCTGGATGACATCAAAACGTCTGAAACTGAACACGGACAAGACCCAGCTTCTGCGTTCTGGTACAATTCAATTGAAGACTTTTTATTGACACCAAGCACCAAATTCTTCACAACAACAATTCGACCAATACATATTCACTTCAGTCCAATTATCAATTACTTAAAACAACCATGTACCTTTTAATGCATTCCAGTGACTGACTGTATCCGTGGACAGCCCAGGGTGCAAATGCCACGAAACTAAACTTCCTATCACGGCTGTTTTAAGGTCGTCATAGGCCCTATAGGCACTCTTGCATTCGTAGACCCCAACTGCGAGCTCTGCATTATTTAGCTAAACGCATAATTAGGCATTCATGTTATTTATTGACGTCATGTTTAATCATGATTCATGAACACATGCAGTTTTGATTTTAAATCGCAATTTACTTTCTGAAATGTTGATTATTATTTAAATTTAATATCCTGGATATATCCACCAAGGTCTAATGCAATATTTTCGTTTTTTCAAAGGTAGGCCCTAGGCAGAGTGCTGAGTGCCTACTGTGGCTAATGCATAAAAAGGCCCTGCTTCCTATATAATTATATGAATAATGATAATATAAACTCCATTTCCAGCACAACTAAGAACCTGGTCACATAACACATGAATGTTAGGCAAACTTTCTACAATAAGAGTTATTTACCTATTTTGGGAGAACGATGGTGCAGTGATCGCCGGACATATAACTCAAAGGTTCAAATTTCAGCCACATCTGAACGATAAATTTTGAGCTTTGTGCTACGTTTGCATCCATTGAAAACTGAGCTACAGAAAGAGTACATTGACCATACAGACCTTGAGAAGAACAAACGGCAAGGGAAAGGGCCAACCACTGACACTCATATGCCAAGGCTAAGTAATATCAGGTCACCACATTTCTTGGTTTCCTCTTTGCGTTATTGCTCTATTTTTTCTGACCTGTTTAGGATATTATTTCTCAAGTCATGTCTGTTGCTTAATAATACTTCATTCATTCATTCATTCATTCATTCATTCATTCGTTCGTTCGTTCAATCATTCATTCATTGGACTTATATAGCGCCACTCCAAGATAACCTACTCAGAGGTGCTCCCAGCCCAACTCCGGCAATAAAGAAAAGTTTTCAGATTTTTGTAAAAGGTGTATGCAGAGTCTCTAGCTAAAGCAACATGAAGATCTGAAGGAAGAGTATTAGTGCTTTAATGTCATCGTGCTTTTCAAAAGCAACTAAAGGCAAATTACTTACTTACCTACTTACTGCTTAAATTACTAAGCTGGTTTATTTAAAGGTTATTATCTGTACAGAGTCCCATCAACCATCAGTTTAAACTCACAACTCGACCAAGAAAAGAAAATAAAGACAAATTAAACTTTATTAAAGCAACTGGCATTGCTGTCAGGATTTTTTCCTGTCATAGGAAGGCCATAACAATATAGGGCAATTGTCAACAGGTGTTAGTGAAGTCGAGGCCATTGCAAAGTTTTTCCTTCTCACAAAAAAGCACGTGACACAGCACGAAACCCACAATGAAACCAGATGACTTGAAAACAAGGCCATCCTAGTTCAAGCATGCAACCATCCTAGTTCAAGCATGCAACCACAGACTTTCACGTTTTGCTGTAAAAATTAATTAACAAGAACACAACAATATAAAGTCAGGAAATAGTTTAATAACAAAAGAGCAGCAGGGTGAGAGAGAGCCACACTCATTCGATTCGACCCATGCTCATTCGACCCAACCCCATTCGACCCACGCCCATTCGACCCATGCTCATTTGACCCATGCTCATCCGACCCATGCTCATTTGACCCACGCTCATTCGACCCACGCCCATTCGAACCACGCCCATTCGACACATGCTCATTCGACCCACATATTCCAAGAGTTTCTACCAGAGGCACAGTTCTGGTCCACCTTAACCTCAATGAAAGTGTTTATCTCAGTGGCTCAATCCAACCATGACTCCAACTTAATTTTGGGACCACAGAACTCCCCAAAGAATAATTTATATGGCAACGGTGAGTCTACTAAACTTGTACCAAAAACGTCATGATAAAAGTGGGAAACTGAAATACCTGGCCAACAATTACTCAGTCATCAAAAATCCCAAGAAACTGAAAAGGTAATATACGGATCTGGGGAATCATTAGTGCTCCCAGATAATGCAAAAAAGCAGAAATAGGCCATAAAAATTATTGAGTAATTAAAAGTCCTGTTCAATATCAAACATCAAATAACATTTCTGCAGCAGCCAATGAATTCCTACACTATATTCTGGCAGCGTTAAATTTCATTTAGTTATGAGTAAATATATATCTACAGCCTTACAGCAAATTGTGCTTGCTTGGTCCCCATACACCCTCCTTAAAGTCAGGCTCACCCAATGGCAGGGCTTGTAGCAGACAATCAGATTGATCAAAACTTGACACCAAAATTAACACCTAATACAATTAAATTTCCAAAATAAACAGACAGATAACAGTTAAAATCACAGACTAACACATGTCAAAAGTATACAGTATCACATTCAAGCCAAAAACAACACCCATCCTATCTTTAAAGCAGACTATGGTATCTAATTTCAGGCGGAAACCATGTGTTATACCAACATGGGCGTATTTAGGGGGTTTTACGGGTTCAAACCCCCAAATACTTTGCTGAAACTTTTTTCTATGCAATCATATGCTAAATAGATAAAAAATTTCGACCCTTTCCAATGGAACCCCCCCAAGCGAAAACTTGAAACCCTCCGAAAAAGTTTTTCTGGCTACGCCCTTGTATGCCAATAAGCAAATGATTGGTGGCCAAAAACCATCAAAACAGCTGTCCTTTCATTTTTCATTTTGCTGTCAGAAACCCCATGCTTACCTTGTATAAAAGAGCCATGCAACTTTCCACTCTAAGAACCTATAACTAGGATCAGAGACACATACGTTTTTTCAAAGGGGGAACTTGGCCAGCTTGCTAACTTTTGTATTTAGTCTACATGTGCAAAAATGTTCTTCTTTTTCTCATTTATTTCTAATACTATGCTTGATTTTATGCTGTCCTAGACTCCTAGTGATGAATAAAGATATATTATTTCATCAAATGCACTGACATACATATAAATAGTTGATTTTTCCATCAAATTCAGGGGCATTTTGCCCCTGCCCCCCCAAATGT
Organism: Aporrectodea caliginosa; assembly: GCA_020284085.1. Classification (NCBI taxonomy): domain Eukaryota; kingdom Metazoa; phylum Annelida; class Clitellata; order Crassiclitellata; family Lumbricidae; genus Aporrectodea; species Aporrectodea caliginosa. The sequence continues at coordinate 518,173 of JACEVL010000149.1, read as the reverse complement.
TGTCCCTGAATAAGATGCATAATGTCCGGTGGACATCTACAACAGGCCCGCACTCATTGTCTCATACTCTCATTAAACTTATTGTCTCATTAAACACCTGTAACTCTTACACCTACTACCACTACCGCTACCCCTATCACAACTATTACTGTAATCTGTCTGTCTGTCTGTCTCCTGCTTTCAAAATTTGTCTCTGTATTTCTCTCTACTATTGTGGTCGTCTATCCCTGTATGCCTCTCTCTCTCTCTTTCTGTCTCTCTGTGTACCTGTCTCTCTATCCATTGTAGCTGTATACCTGAATGTTACTGGCTCTTAGCAAGATTAAGTCACAGACCTCTCTGCTCAATCTAACCCATTAGACCTAGCCCAGGTCTACCACTTAGTGTAAGACACTGGTCTAAAACGAGGTCCAGGAACAGAAAAACACTGAGTTACTGCACCATTTAGATCAAGACAGAGTACATTTCTGTGTGACTTAGTCTAACGTTTAAAATGCCACGTGCCAATACTCGACAAAGTGATTTGTAGAACACGGAAGATAAAAAATAGCAATATGTTCTAGAAAGTTGATAATAGCCGAGTTTCCTGAAACACAAGGAAAGCAATTGAAATACTATGCCGCAGTTTAAGCCAAAGCGACTCGCTGCATTGCGGCGTAACTTTAGACAGAGACCGAAAGGCAAGGCTAATAAAGCAAGAAGTCAAAACCAAAACGAAAAGCAATTTCGTATACAGAATATCAGGCACGTGCGACATTCAGACATGAGAATACGGAAAAGAAACAAAACTGTGAAATAGACAACACAGCAACAGCACATGATCTGGCTTGGATTAAGAAAGATCTGGCTTGGATTAATAAAGATCTGGCTTGGATTAAGAAAGATCTGGCATGGATTAAGAAAAATCTGGCTTGGATTAAGAAACATCTGACATGGATTAAGAAAGATCTGGCTTGTTTTAATTAAAGATCTAGCTTGGATTAAGAAAAATCTGGCTTGTTTTAATAAAGATCTGGCATGGATTAAGAAAAATCTGGCTTGGATTAAGAAACATCTGACATGGATTAAGAAAGATCTGGCTTGTTTTAATAAAGATCTAGCTTGGATTAAGGAAGATAATAATAATAACGACAATTTATATGGCGCCGTAACATGGCCACATACCGCTACAAGGGTGCCTCACATACAACTAATCAGCGGGATACGCCTTTGCAAACAAGTAAGTTTTGAGTTTAGATTTGAAGGCATCTACTGAGTTGGCCAATACTAGCATGGATTAAGAAAGCTCTACCCATTAATCAGTATACATAATTTATATATAGGTTGTGGACAAAAGCTAATAAATCAATACAGTAAACCTTCAACAACTAGATTACATTTTAAAAGCCTGGGCCCTCATAATTCTTGGAGACTTCAGTAATAAATAAACGTTATCTTATAAATCATAAAAATGAAAAACGATAAAGCTTTCAATTCCATATCATATAAATCATACAAATAAAAAAGAGAAAGCTTTCCATCACAACGAAATACACCTGATGACCCGTTTAAGAAATTTGAGATATCTGACAATTGCCTTATCTTAGCCAAGCATTTATAAGTATGCACATATATTAATTTTATATGGTTCGTTGGACTCATACATGTAAAAAATTGTACTTTTTGTTTTCTTGTAATTCAGGTTTTATAAATTATTTTCTGGTAAGGTATTATTTGACTTTGGGGTTAATTCATTTCACTTTATCGCTTAAATTTGTTAGTAGTTTATCCACAAGAAACTTCTATTAAACACGAAGCATTACGATTTAAATCCCAGAATGAAAGGTGGGTTAGCAATCAGCCACCATATTTTCTGTGTCTCCAAATAACAAAAAAATTGGCAATAGAACAAACATTGCAGCTGTTATCTCCCGCAACTATTCGCTATAATATGTTGCAACTGAACAACATCCGTCTCACCGTGGTAGTAACAAAAGCCACCCCTGAGGGGTCGATCAAGCAGACCTTCCCCTAAGGAGTCACAATGTCATCATCATGAAGGTTCATTGAGTTCCCTTCATTACGCTTTATGTGGAATTTGACTTCAGCAGGGCATTCTCCATGATAACAAAGCTTATCCTTTTGAAACCGCAGTTGAGTGCGTGCATTTGATATAGGCCTGCCTATTAAACCTTAAATTCCAAAGGACTCGAATGACCTCAGAATACGTTGCCTGTCTCGGCAAACCTAATATTCTAGTAGTCACGCCTTTTACAGTTATCAGAAAACGGAATATTGGATTCCATTTATCATTTACGACACAGGATTAAGACCAGCTCCAATCTTGGCAAATGGTTGTAGCTAAAGAGTCAGGTTGGTAAAACAGTCCACAACTGTTGAAAAACGTTGGACCTTCCAAACTGCAGCAACACACACATGTGTTCGTACGTTGCTACCATAGATGATACTCTGACCTTGTAGCGAGAACTGTGCAAATAGGAACATCCCCTGAGATGGTCACGAAGTGGAAATGACCTTCATCGTGTCCCTCGTGCAAACATGATGATTGATGATTAGCCACCATTGAGCAATGCCTAATCATTGCATAGCGACCGCAAACGTCTACTGGTTAGTGTGCTGGACTGTCAATCCAATGGTTGAGCATTCAAATCCCCCAAAAAATAAAAAATTAAAGATTTTTTATTTCCCCAGCGAACTCTGCACTATGACTATGCGATTCTTGGTGGGAAGATCTCATGGCGAGTGGGGGAGGGAGAAGACAGGCCAGTCGGCTTCTAACGTCCAGACCAAGGGTAACGAAATCAGCTGATATCACTTCACACCCAAGGCTGCCTCTTAAAGGTTGCTTATGAGACGTTTCATTCACTATAAATGCAAGATAATTAGGATTGAAAAAATGGGTCACTGTGGAGTCATCTCCGGTTCTGGTATTTTGACATTTATCATTTCCGTAACAGGTTGGATTACTACAGGGAACAGCGTACACGGCCCCAGCATCAATGACCACGGAGGCCGCTGTTTCTTCCACACCTGCTCCAACAGGTGAATAAGCAGGTTAGCAGGATGGAGGCATATCGCCTGACAGCAACTACATCACCAATTACCTGGCAATGGGCAAGTAGCAAGCGCTACAAACACCTGTCAAACAGCGCAGAACGGCAGACATTTGAGAAGCCATGGAAGTAATTCTTTCTGAAGGACTTTTCAAAACAAATTAACCCAGTTCTAAGGCACCACAATTCAAACCAAATTAACCCAGTTCTAAGGTGCCACAATTCAAACCAAATTAACCCAGTTCTAAGGTGCCACAATTCAAACCAAATTAACCCAGTTCTAAGGTGCCACAATTCAAACCAAATTAACCCAGTTCTAAGGTGCCACAATTCAAACCAAATTAACCCAGTTCTAAGGTGCCACAATTCAAACCAAATTAACCCAGTTCTAAGGTGCCACAATTCAAACCAAATTAACCCAGTTCTAAGGTGCCACAATTCAAACCAAATTAACCCAGTTCTAAGGTGCCACAATTCAAACCAAATTAACCCAGTTCTAAGGTGCCACAATTCAAACCAAATTAACCCAGTTCTAAGGTGCCACAATTCAAACCAAATTAACCCAGTTCTAAGGTGCCACAATTCAAACCAAATTAACCCAGTTCTAAGGTGCCACAATTCAAACCAAATTAACCCAGTTCTAAGGTGCCACAATTCAAACCAAATTAACCCAGTTCTAAGGTGCCACAATTCAAACCAAATTAACCCAGTTCTAAGGTGCCACAATTCAAACCAAATTAACCCAGTTCTAAGGTGCCACAATTCAAACCAAATTGACCCAGTTCTAAGGTGCCACAATTCAAACCAAATTAACCCAGTTCTAAGGTGCCACAATTCAAACCAAATTAACCCAGTTCTAAGGTGCCACAATTCAAACCAAATTAACCCAGTTCTAAGGTGCCACAATTCAAACCAAATTAACCCAGTTCTAAGGTGCCACAATTCAAACCAAATTAACCCAGTTCTAAGGTGCCACAATTCAAACCAAATTAACCCAGTTCTAAGGTGCCACAATTCAAACCAAATTAACCCAGTTCTAAGGTGCCACAATTCAAACCAAATTAACCCAGTTCTAAGGCGCCACAATAAACAAAATCAACTTAGTTGAAGGTAATAATTATTGTGTCACAGTTACAGAGTTACAATCAGTGGTTAAAGTGGTTTGGGTGAGCAGTGGGTACTCCAAAGAAATTTTACTGGGATGCAGGCGTTACCAGAGCTCTATTGTATGGTGAGCAGTGGGAATGCAAGCAAATAATTTTGAGAGCAGTGGGAACACTGTTCCACCCACTTTAACCCCTAGTTACAACCTGCTGCTCAGAAAGAATAACAATGGTCCTGTGCTCAACCAAGGACCTCTGTATACTAACTTATTCTTTAGGACCCCATGGCTAAGGCTGCTCAGCTGAGTATTCAACTGTAGCTCAGCTGCCCACCTCTGCCCCTCCCCTCTCCCCAAAGGAACCGCCTGCCGTCCAGAACCGGTTTTCAAAGTGCCTCTGCTAGATGCAAATAAAGTCTGCTTACTTAATTACACAACAGGAGCTACCCCACTGGTGGTACATAGGCCTACATGCATAATTATTCCGGGCTACGTTGGTGCGACCCAACGACCCCTCTATAATAACCTACCATACAGGACCCCACGGGTGCCCGCACGAAGGCGAGATTCCCCACGGAGTTTTCCGACAGAGTTCACCGGCCCCACAACGAAACACAACAGGATATGACAGGCAACTGGGCGCCAGGGAGGCAGCGGTAAACAACCGGCCATGTGTATCGTCAAGGTTGGCTGCTGCTGATCGTAGCGAGGTGCAACGGGAGGCATAGACTTCTGGCAGATTTTTCCTGTTTGGAGAAACAGCGGAGAACGTGCCTGAAACTACGACTCCGCCAGAGAGAGAGAGAGAGAGAGAGAGAGAGAGAGAGAGAGAGAGAGAGAGAGAGAGAGAGAGAGAGAGAGAGAGAGAGAGAGAGAGAGAGAGAGAGAGAGAGAGAGAGAGAGAGAGAGAGAGAGAGACAGACAGACAGACAGACAGACAGACAGACAGACAGACAGACAGACAGAGAGACAGCAGCGGCGAAGAAGAAGCCGTACACCAGACCCCGGACCCCCAGCCCAACGCAACATCCGTCCGTCCACCCCTCTTCGCTATAAAACAATCAGTCACCAGAGAGATTCCGCACGTCGATTTTACGACAGGGCAGCAGATGAGAGACGAGGCAAACCACATCGGCGGACGGCCACCTTTATGCCACCAATGAAATACCAGGTCGATGAGGGACGAACCCTACACCGCTCGGCGCCGCGCGACCTTCCCAACGGTTACATCATCGCAGAATTTGGGCCATCGAGAAAATCTGTTGCCAAGCGTCAATCACCAAGAGAGATAATCTTAATCCTCTTGCAAGCAACAACTAATAATGTGTTTGGCTCAGTAAGCCAGGATGGAAAGGTTAGAGGTCAAGGCCTACAGTAACCAATAGCAGAGGATGTAGAACAAAACAGCTTCATCGACTGACCCGTTTTAGCCATCTCCTGTATGTACGTATATCACTGTAGGAGTGTAGGGCCTATGTACGCATATACTCTTTGTCAGCAATATATACTCCGTGTTTACGCGCGCGTTTGTGAGTGTGTGCGTGCGTGTTTGTGAACTAATTACAGCAACCACAAACACAGTTTTAATGAATGGGAATGACTATGACTAAATTGGAAAAACATATTCATTGATGCTGTCGATCACAGTTCACAGCTGGCTTGCAGTCACTCATTGCTCATTCCTTGCTAACACTCAATTTAATACTGCTTGCAACTCACAAATGCCTGACTGTTGCACACAACTTTCTAGAGATGTAGGCCTAATGCTGATTACTGCATAGGCAAAAGTATGCATAATTGCATATAGATGATATAGTGAATTTCCAGATGTGACAATTTGAGAAATTGATGTTGAAAGAAAGACAGCAAGAGTGAATTTCACCTGCAGAATTTCACTTAATTAAAAGACTATTTCACCTAATAAAAAGACTAAACTACCATCTGATAATAAAGTAGCCTACATACAATGGCTGTTTTACTAGTCAGTTTCTGTGTAAGAACACCTTTGCCACACGTACTATGTCTGATCGATATACTAAAATAAGCGACTGAAAGACTGGTGCAGTTAAAGCAGGTTAAGAACTACTTCAAATCAGCCAAGAAACAGGACACATTGCGAAACAAAACGGAACAATAAACCGCGCCGCAAAGAGACAACTAAACAAAACAAGAGTAAAAGAAAGACAAGCAAGAGTGTTAAGACTTTAGAATCTATCCACTCTGCCTCTCGAGTAGCCTACAATGGTACAAAGTATACAATGTCAATGGCAAATGGTCAGAGCTCTCTCACATCAAAAGTTGACCTCACAAACTCAAATACACTTGTAGCCAAGTCATTCAGTGTATATATCCACTCACAACAGGAAGTGAATAAAGGAATGCAAATCATTGCTTAAATTCTACTGCACTAATGGAAACATATTTTGCAAACAATCTGCAAAGCTTCTAATACAATTTGTAACCAATTTTTCACTGTTTTTATACTGCCAATCACAGACCATGTGTTGTTTGCGCTTGGGAGTGCACATATTCTAGAATACCTTCAATTCAGAAGATATTAATAGCAGATACCGCTGATTGATGAACAGCAATTTCTAATGCAACGTATCAATTTCCCTATAAATTATGAAGGTTTTCCGACACGCCTTCTATTGTTTTTGCATAACTCAAGATCACAACAGGGAAGCATTCCAACATGGAAAAATGCGTGCTATGATATCCCTCAGCTAAACTCTGCCGTAAAAACAAGATTCCCGATGAGAATTCTGTGATCTGTGGGAGGTAGAGGTATAGGCAGGCGGCAGCGACTTATCGGCAATTCTATACACAGTCAACAAGGTGCCGATCAGAACTTTTTAAAACAACTACCGTACGTCTGCCGCGAATATGTGATTACTGGTAAAGAATTTGCCCCGTCCGATCATAGCGTTTGAAAAATTCACAATTTCCGCCCAGCGCTCGCGGTAAAAGCATTGCAGAGAAAACAGTAATGACGCTGAATATAGTCGGTCAGGCCGGTCTTTGGCAGCTACGGCGGCCCACCCGCCCATCAGTCTGTCTGTACCTCGACCCGCCCGTCCCTCCCTAGCTCCTCCGTCCGCCTGCCTGTACGTCCGTCCGTCAGTCTCTTCGCCCGCCCTGCGCGGACATCTGGGTATGATAAAAATGGCACCAGATAGGCTGTTTGTAATAGTGGGAGCTGTGGCTAAACGAGGAAGTCATGCCAAGTCCTTAATCTGTCTTTCTCAGCGCTTCACACTCACAGGAAACTCTCAAGTCATCTCACGAGGCTCTATGGAGCTGTAAATAAATTGCCAGCAAATGAAAAGGCATGCCGAGAACCATCCTCTCCCTCTGTTCCCTGACACAGTTCGGGTGCCTTGGATCACCCAAGGTCACTGAATCTGAGTTTGAGGCACCCAACAAATTGTCCCAGAAGGTTACTTGGAGACTACTTAGAAAGTACTTCAGCCCTTACTTAAAATACGTTTATTTAACGACGCCGTCATATCGACGATGATTGGCGTAAGAAAGTACAAACCCATAATCGTTAGGTTAAATACCAAGAATGAGGGTGCACATTGGTTTAGTGGCTAGTATGCTGGGCTGTCAACCCAGAGGTCGGGGGTTAAAATCCCGCCAGGGCAGAAATTTGTGTTGAAATTTCTGCTCCACTTGCGCCCCTAGCTAACTCAGCTATAATGAGTACATTAATTGTACACTGTCGGTAGGAAGATGAGAAGGCAAGGGAGAGGACTACAGGGTGCAGATGGAACAGAAATCTAGAAGCAAATTTCTGTGCATCCCGGATAAAAATGAAGGTTACAATAAATTGGGAGGTTTTAAATAAATAGTGTCCTGCCATTGACTGCCTAACCCTAAATAGATTTGTTGAATTAAACGAATATTGAGTAATAATATTGAATTGACATGAATATATTGAATTGAATAACATTGAATATCACTGTCTGTCTGGTCCAGTATGTAACTCAGCTGAAAGATCTCTCAAACATGAAGCAACACATAAGGCCAAAACAAAATAATGCTGTGTTTCCGGTAACCCGAACGAGTCACTTTTTTAGGTCCGACTGGGAAAATTTTCCGTTCGTAAAAAAAAATTTCTTGAAAAAATTATTTAAATTTTTTTTTCGGCCCATGGATTGATGCATGTGAATTTAACCTTTGTGACATTGATAACATTGCTTTCCATTGCATAATAAATATTTGTTTGGTCCGGTATAGCAAGGTGAAATATGATGACGATATATTCGTTTATTATTATACAATGATGCAGCATTGCATAAAAATATTTTAAAAAATAAGAAAATTTTCATACCTACCTACCCAGATTTAAAACCACTGTTACCGGAAACACACCTATATTTTTTAATCTGTTAAACAGATTTTCTATAGAGGTCTACCATTTACATTTGTTACAGAGTTCGAGCAAGGTAGACTTCTGAACTACAACCTCCCAAATGCATACAGGATTCCACATGTCAGGGTTTAGCCTTCGTAAGTAGCACATGTAAATACGTTCCAGGCCACCAATAAAACAGTTTAATTTGTAAAATATTTCTCTTTTATTACCCTTTAGAAGGAGAAGATTCCATAAAAGGGTAAAGAGAAGAGAACACTAATTGCCAGTAACTACTGTCTGGCTGTAAACGTAATATTTGCTGATAGTTTCAAGAGGATAAATGTTAGAACATTAAAACCAACAATAAAGTTTTATCTATATATATCTTTTTTTATGCTTACACGCAGTCAGCCCACAGTACCAGAGTACGAACTTTATACCCAGTTTAAAAGCATTTTCATTATATGGACATCTATTATCCCATAATCCTGGTTGGAATGAAGTTAAGTTGATAAAAATGCCAATTGAAAACAGGCTAGTCAGAAATGCTTTTAAACAACGTTCATCTTTTCAGTAGAAAAAGACCAGTCCCTAATGCTAACCTGAGAGGTAGTCATGGGTATGAACTGTTAGTGACTTTATTTTCTTAGCTTTGACAGTGTATTGTATTGTATTGTATTTGAACACTTGTTATAGCGCCCCTACCAGATTGCCCATTCAGAGGCGCTCCCGACTACTGCGCGAACGCTGAATCGGAGTTTCACGCCGAAGCGCATGAGCAATTGCGAGTGAAGGACTTGCCCAGGGTCCCTACGCGGCGGCTTTGAGGTGGATTCGAACCCGCAACCCTCCAGCTGCAAGGCACCGAACATACCCCTATACCACCGCGTGTATACGTTCAGTGTGCTCAGTATACATATCCGCGTGTATACGGTCAGTGTGCTCAGTATACATATCTTAAATCTACCTTAAACAAATACAATGCCATTAAACTACAGTGTTTATATCAGTGTCTCTGTCAAATTCGTCAAAATTTAGTACCTTGTTTTTAGTAACTATGATATAGATTGATAGATTTAGTTTAGTCTTGACAAGCAGTCACAGCTGCAACCAACTCGTACAAAAATCAATTTTGCATGCAATTAAGATTCTTCGATAGGTTTCAGAATTCTAGGTCATGGCTTTTGCCAAGTGCTGCAGCTTACGAGCACACACAAATTTTTCCTTGCAAATTACGAAAACGTATTTTAATTTAGAATTCAAGTCTCTGGACACAGGATACAATAATTGTACTGCTGAATCAGATGTTCTATGACTCTGAAACTTCACAGCAAAACTCACATTTCATGAGTAATTTGGTTCAATTTCAATTCTGTGTTTCTAAAATGCTCCAATTCTGCCGAATAGATGTATGGATGGATTGGTGAATTGGTGCATGGATGGAAGTATGTATGTATCAGGATACTTAATATAGTGCATTTTAAGTACCTCACAAATGAGACATACTGAATAACATAAAAGTTGAAATTATATAAGTTTTAAATTATATAAATATATAATTTTGAAAGAGCCTAAGTAAGAGGTACAACAAGAGGCCTTAACAGAGGTTTAGGCAGTGGTCCAACCCAATAGATGGTTAAACCTTAATTTATTAAGTGGTTTAAAGAATGAAGGAAACAACGAACAACAGAACGAAAAATCATTATTTAGTGTGCAATATTTAAGGCAATTACAGATTCAGTGACCCACAGCAACTCCTCTCTCTCTCTCTCTCTCTCTCTCTCTCTCTCTCTCTCTCTCTCTCTCTCTCTCTCTCTCTCTCTCTCTCTCTCTCTCTCTCTCTCTATATATATATATATATATATATATATATATATACTATTTGTATGTCTAGCAAAGCGACATTTTCAAGACATTTTCTGTCAGCAGTAAATCCCAGTAAAGGGTTTGCCTTTTTAAGAGAGATGAGTCAAAATTCGGTCAACAGCCCCAACACCCTGGAATGACGGGCAGCTGAACTAGTTCACTTGTCAATCTCTATACCTCTGCCACCACGGGCAAACACATGCACTGCCACACACACAAACACACACACACACAAATGACAGCTTTATAACATCCTCTACACGTATATAACCAATGCCAAGTAACAGCAGCCAATAGAACTCCGCCACTACCAATCCGCGCCACTAGAGCCAGTCCCCAGCATGGAGAAAGAGGAGGGCTACGTCAGTGGCCCTAGCAGCCATAAGATGTTATTGGAAATTACTACTAGCAGCCAAGTCTGGCTAAAATGGCACATGGACAGATTTCCTAGTAGCAAATTGCTTTAAGGTGACCAATGGATAGACAACAATGTAGTCTTCCAGTTCGAATGTAGACCACAGCAAATGTATCTATGCAGCTTATGTCTCGAATAACTTTTGTCGCGTTAGTGTCTGCCATCAGCATGCTTTGCTTTAAAGAGTGATATATTGTGGGGCGCGGTGGTGTAGGGGTATGTTCGGTGCCTTGCAGCCGGAGGGTTGCAGGTTTGAATCCACCTCAAGCCGCCGCGTAGGGACCCTGGGCAAGTCCTTCACTGCAATTGCTCATGCGCTTCTCGCTCCGATTCAGTGTCCGCGCTGTAGTCGGGAGCGCCTCTGAGTATAAATCTTACATAGGGGCATGCATACATACATACATGCATCATACATACATACATACATACATAATGGTTGTTAAATCATTAGGATGCAGACAATCAGACACTGACGTGTGGCAAACCAAGGGAATGTAGCAGGACTGATTGATCAACTCTTCTTGTCTAATATGAGTGTGATGAAGAAACTATAGAGTAAATCAAGGCTTTTCGTCTAATATGAGTTAAGCCATGGACAGCATTAATCTATACTCGGCCTCCCTGTGTATATATTGCGGCAGTGCAGACCAACCGCGTTGGTTGCATGATGATAAGTACTGATGAGCTGAGTGCCACATTCCAGAACCTGTCAGAAGCTGATCTACCGCTGACGATTTCTTATCATCAACTTTACTCACTGCTCTCTCCCTCCAGAATCTCCGGCTGGGGATGGGAATCCCAGCAGGAGAGGTATTTTACCAAGGAGCATTTATTGATTCTACCGGCATAGGAGAGAACAGTAATTAGAAAACGGTGTATAACTAAGCCAGAGTACAGGTTGCCGTTATAAAGTGCCCCCAACAGTTACCTGCACCCCTGCCGTTCTCAGGTGGTGCCATTCCCAAGACTGGTTGGAGAAGGAGGGTGCCGCTAATCATCTTCGATTTAACATAGAATCTTAAAAATAGAAACTACAAGATAACCTCCTAGAGATGTAGCTTCATTTTGCAGAGCACAGAACCATGAATGTAAGGTCGGGTCAATGTCTTGGCAGCTACGTTGGTTGTCCGTAGAGGCTGGAGAATAACACGGCTACCATAATAAACCTTAGGAACCGGATATTTTATGAGGTCACTCGTAAAATATCTAATCTGTAAGGTTCTCAAAAGGTGCTGCATCATGAGCCAAATATGTACATAAATACATACATACATACATACTGTACAGTACACACACATACATATGCATAAATACCTGTACATACATACATGTATACAAGCACACATGCATACCAGTACATACACACATACATACACATAAGTACCTGAACATATATACAAACACACATGCATACCAGTACATGCATACCAGTACATACAAACATACCAGTACATACATACATACCTACATATATACATACAACAAATTGAAATGCACGGAGTAGAACTGTAGAACATAATTATAATGCACTCAAGGTCCTGGACAGATTTTCAAAGCCCTAGACCCTTTCCATATTTTGAGGCCCCAATTATATAAATTAGAAAGAGCCCTAGGTAAGAGGTACAATTAGAGGCCTTAACAGAGGTCCAGGCAGTGGCTAATGGCCCTATGGTCAGACTTCTAATGTAGCACAGTACATCCAAACTTGACTGGTCACTGACCCTCCTAACAGCCCCGTGACCACAGAAGAATCATAAACTCTGGGCCAGGGTTGGCAAGTTGTTGCCAGCCACCGGTTATAACCGGTTTTTACCATGGCAATAACCGTCCTGGCAAAACCTCTTGGCAAAAATGGCAAAACCTCTTGGCAAAACTCTTGAAAAAAATGGCAAAACCTCGTGGCAAAAATAAAAACTATAAATTATTGTGGCAAGAAAATATGGAATCTTCACAGTTAGCTTCATTTTTTTGTTTTATCTGGTTTGCTACTTTACAGGGTTGATTCATTTAACCATATATCATTATTTTAATTAATCAATTTTTCCTAATAAGTATCACTTGATTTAAATAAGCATCTAATTTCTTCCTAATAAAAGTCATTTACAAGTTTTACATAAGTATAATCAATATCGAATGGTGTAACTATGAATTAGAAATTTTGCACAACCATTGGCTTCTATATTTAGTAGGCTATAGTAGTTTTAATTTCTAGCAAGACTAATTTATTATAACTATGCAGTCTGTGCAGTGAAGTATGATTTTCATTGGCCTTGCCTTTACTTCGCAAAAAACCGTTAACAACCGGCAATAACCGGTTTTTGCCAATGTCAACTTAACCCAACCCTGCCCTGGGCAAAGTGGACCAGTTAACAATAAGGACACTCGTAAGTCTTTCTTTGCCTACCTTCTGCAACACCTTGGAACTTTTTAATTCCAATCTGCTGTCAGCTTAGATGAACCTCAGAGGAGTTTGTCCGGCTATCATGCTATACGAATTTTTGATTACAGATATACCAGTACATATATACATACCTACTTACATGCATACACATTGTGACACACATACAATACATACACACACATACATACATAAATACACAGTTACCCACACATACATACATACATACATACACATACATTACATACATACACACATACATACATACATACACACATACATACATACACATACATACATACACACATACATACATACACATAAATACATACATACATACATACATAAATGCATGCATACATTCAATAGTACAATGACAATCCAAGAAACATAAATTTAGCTTGCATAAATATACCAAATTGTGCCAAGATATAATGTCATGGGTGATTCGCTACGACCATCCATATGTAAGAAAGAACACAAGGAAGTAAATACCAGGGTGAGGAGAGAAAGAGAGTGAGTAAGCAGGCAAGCATGTCACTAACAAAATGATCAATGAATAATATTCAAGTGAACAAGTGACCACATAAGCAAGTGTTGGACTGATAGTTGGAGAAGGTATTCAGTCAGCTGAGTTAGGTCTGAGTAAGTTGAAACATTCTCACATGGAGGGTGGGGGTTAGGGTAACGGCAACACTCTGGCACGAGGAGCAGATGATCAGCACGGATGCGGACTCGCTTCCCGCTACCCTCCCAAAGGTCGACTCATCCTTTCATTCGCCAGAAGAGTTGGTAAAATGAACACCAGGATGTGATGGGCACCTTGCATGGCTGCCATACAGTTAAATTCGACTCCTGTAATAACCTGTGATCATCCGGTCATACTATGAATTGCAATCATACTGCGGTGTGTCAGTTTGAAAGAAATAAACGAAGATTATTATCACATTGTTTACCAGCTCTGGCAAATATGACAGAGAAGTACATTGAATCAGCAAGGAAATATTGTCAAGGTTTTACAAGAGACAACAAACCACCACCCACATGCACCTCCACCCTCATGCACCAAGACCCACATTCACCCCCCCCCCGCCCCCATCCACATGCTGTATCTGTGGTACAACGTCTGAGACTTCCACATGGAAACTTCAAAGACACCATTGTGGTTTAAGGCAGACAGGCTCTTGATTTGTAGGCCTATAGTTCACCTATACAAGTGCTTCCACCAATTATCCTCACAACAATGGACCACTTTGTGCTACCAAATTCATCATTGCACATGCTTTGTTTCATTTTCATGTATGAATGCATACATATGCATATATGTATGTCTGTATGTATTCATGTATGTTTGCATATATTAAAAATTCATGCAAGCAAGCATGTGTGCATGTAGGGAAAAAACTGGCCACCCACCCTCATATGCCGAGGCTAAGAAAATGAAGTCGCTAATACTTCATGCCCATGGCTGCCTCAGGGCTAACTGAAGGGACAGCTCTTCTCTTCTAACTGGTATCATGCTAAAGACCTTGGCCGATTATGGCAGCCTATCATTTACTCCTAAGGAAGCCCTTCATGCCAGCAGGGGGTTGTTTACTAAGGGTGTTGTTTATTAAGGGTGTTGTTTATTAAACTTGCCTAAAGCCACAGCCTGCCCTCTGTGATCAAGGGCTAGCAATTAATCTTTGAACTAGGGGTGGTGGTGCGTAAAACCCTAAATCTTAAATCCAAGTTATAAAATGTATGACTAAAACTTCATAAATAAACTAAGGCCTATTAAATGAATATAAACCCCTTATATGGTTCCCGAACTATAAAAATAAAATTATTTACAACTGCTGTCTGTAGATGAGCCTCTGGCCAGTCCACTGCATCAAGACACTCTAAAAGACAGCATTAGTAATAAAATATAGCATAGTTTCTCTAATACAATGCACTCAGCATTCACAGGCATTTAGCATCACTATTGAAATTAGAGAGCCTGCAGCAAAAGCTATCACAAAATACACAAAATCCAGAATGCAGCCCAATTTAATCTTTAATTCCATTTCCCTCATTAACTGATTGTTTTGATAGTTCGCCTCAAGTGTGCAAGTTTAATTCTCACGTGAGATGGTTATTACTGTCCAAGTACATCGCGTCCCTAACACTCTATTGTTTCTAAACGTCATTGATTGATGCTCAAGTCATTAGACAATGACATGTCCCTAACAAACACATCAATAATTATTAACCGCCAGGGATGCTTCACAAGTCACAAGTGTGCAATTTTTCATAAACATCATTAACGCGATAGCGCACTTCAGTTGTTAAAAAAACCTGGCACGAGCTATTGTAAAAAAAACGCATATCGTGATTTGGGGCAATCAACTACAATGTAGTACAAAAGTTTCCTACAAACAGCTGCCAAGAAATCAGGCAAATCAAAACAAACGAGCAATGATACGCATAACTGTTGGTGCGTGTGATGCGCGCCTATGCTTCGGGATTCTATAGCTGGTTGCTGTCAACCTGTCAATCAATCACTGGGCCAATGTAAATATCCTATTTCACTAAGGAATGCTAGCTACAGTCTTCCCACAATGGCCCTGTCGGCGGCTGCAAAAAACGCTGAATGTCATGAGGCAAAACAACGTGACATTTAAGCACGCCACAGATAAACAAACAACAGCGCCTTATCTCCGACCAAATCTCAGACATTTCACGAATTCCAAAGATTAGCTTCACAAGGTTCAAATGCCAAAGATACGTACCGCAAAACCGCCAATCCGGGGAAGGTGGGAGCGAGGTCGGATGGTTGGCTGTGCAAGGGTGAGAACAGAAACGGCCTGTTGGCCGATCTCTGGTAGATTTACGATCCCCTACAACGAGAGTCCAAGTGCTGCTCTAGTGTTCTTCTCCGGCACACGGTCACCGACCCAGAAGAGGCTAAGGTGACCTATTTCACACAGCCGCCGCCGCCGTGCATGTTCGCCGCTTCGTCGAAAGATCGCGCAACGTTCATTTTTCGGCCGAACGGTTCCTCCGAAGACGATTCCTCCAGCTGCTCCGAAAAATATTCCAACCTGCCGGTGGGAAGGATTAAACGGTAAACAATAGACCACCCGACGAACGACGACGAAGCACTAAGACACTATACTCTTGCAACGCTTTACTACTACTCACGCGTGTGCACGCTGACGTTTGTTTTTATGTTGTTGCGAATCGGATGGTTCGGAGCATGACATTAGCATAATGATTTGACGTCACGCAGGCAGTGCCCGCACCCGGGCGGGCCGTCGCCAGGCCGGTCGGTCCAGGGCCACACACCGGCCGCCCGGCCGCCGCCGCCGCCGCCGCCGGAGATAGTAGCCTAGCTGCGCCTCCGCCGCGTGATAATCGTGGCCGCGCGGCCCTATTGGCGCCACCAAGTCGCCGGGAAGAGCGTGCGACTGGCGCTCAGTTGAAAACTGACAATTATCACCTGGTGGGGTGCCTTTGAAATCTGTTATGATTATGATTGACGTTTTCTGACACGGTTAAAGCGTCTAAAGTGAGAATTGGTAGTGTAAGGATTTCGTGCATGTTCAAATGCTTTTGGCTTACTTGACGACGTGCAATTTAATTGTTGCAATGCCGAGCCGAGATTAAGCGCGCGTGGGCGCTTTGCCAAATGCATAACTGATCGTGACGTCAGGCGGCCTTGGTCAGCTGATTTACGCTACGGGAAGATGAAGCCACGGTGTCGTAAAGTGCGCCGCCGCCGCACGTACGGAATATTCATTGAAATGAAACGCGCGCTCTATCGAAGACAAATGAAACAAAGCGTATTAATTTGCTCCAAGCAAGCGTTCGAGTCCACATCTATAAGGCAGTAGATAAGACGCACATATTGGACGTCGATGATGCTACGCAAACAGACGTTTTGTTCTTGCGTCCCTATTTGCTCTTTCTAGTAATCTTTTTATCGAGATTTTTACCCTGTTTACCCCTCCTCGCCTATATATTTTGTTTTTACTAAGCGCCTGCGAATAAACTGGTTCTCGCGACTTCGTTTTTGGACGCTGTAGAAATCTCGAGATTACGACTGCGATTAGGATTATGACGTTCGGGTTGCGTGCGTGGGTTGAAGAATGCGACCCGACATAGGGGGCCTATATGTTCTTTTTAAAATGTACAGCGTATTGTGTCACTTTGTGTGTACAGTGGGTTGTTTTTAGGACTCAAAGTAGACACTCGAATGTATCTAAAAAACACGATGCCATGTAGTAAGTAGGCCGATATGTGTGCGTCGATATGTGCGTAGGCCTACTAGGCCTAGTATTTTAGTGCGCGCTGTTGAAAGCGTATACGCAACGTAAAGTGGGCCTTGCGTGAGAAAATGCAAAACGTAGGCCTACAGTCAAGAATATTATTGACTCTTTCGGTTTCATTTATTTTTATAGCTATTTAAAGGCCTAGCCCGTTTTTTAATGAGTAGCCTACAATCATGCAAATGCTTAATTGAGCATGTGGGCCAAGGTTATGTAAATATTTGTATGCATGCGCTCAGTAGAAAACACAATTAGCCTATCGATAATTATGCTCCTACCGTACGTAGGCCTACGTAGGCCTACGCTTATACAATCAATGGTTGTGGCCTACTGACCCACATAGTAGCGCGTATAGGGCCTAGTAACGTCCATTAATTATGTCCACAAATTGTAGCGCCCCCTCCCCTCTTTGTCAACAACTGTCAAACTTTTCCAAACCCCTCCCTGTGTTGACATAATACGACCCCTAGTACATGTATACTCATCTACAACCTGCACATTTGATTAGGGCTTACTACGGAAGTTGATGAAAATAAATTTTTGAGTTTTGATATAGGCCTATAACGATGTTTGGCCACAGAAATCTATGCAAGAAGGGGCAAAATATAAAATCTATTGACGTGCTTTGAACACCCGCATCTTGACCCTAGGCCTATGCGGGGCGTCTACATGGCCCAAACTCACTCAAATTTGCTTAATAATTTTCTGTTAGTTGATTGAATGGGGAGTGGTTTATATGAATGGTTAACTGTACACTCCGGCAGAGCAGACGATCAGCACGAACGCGGAATCGATTCCCGCAGTCCCGCTACCCTCCCAAAGGTCGACTTAAGTCACTTAACCTTTCATTCGCCAGATGGCGTTGGTAAAATGAGCAGCGTGATGAGCTTTGTATGGCTGCCATAGGCCTACAGTTAAATTCGACTCGATCTTGTGATAATTTGTGATCATCCGTTCTATAGGCCATATAGGCTTTTGGTTTCGTTAATCTGTGTCGTAATATCCTTTAGTCAGCGTCGAGTGAGGAGGCCAATATCGTCAGCAAATCGGAGATTATTCATCAGCCTTCCAGTTAATTTTATTCCTGCTTCGGTATTGTTAAGGCTGAGTGACACTGCTGCTTGTAATAATAGGCTTTATTTAAATAGCCGTATATATGGGAATAAGGTAGACCTATACACCCTTAATGTTAACTGTCGTACTCCCGTTTTCATGTGAAAGTATTATGTGATCTATTTATGGCACTTGATGATTTTTGATAGGTCTGTATCTCTTGTAGGCTAGGCCTATAGGCCTACAAGTATCATGGGGCGGCGCCAGACATTTTTTCTAACCAGGGCATAACCAGGGCAATCTATAGTGCAGAGGCGATTTATGCAAAATAAATTCTCGGCAGGGCAAAAATTCTGGCAGGGCAACGACCAGGGCAAAGGCTCAGTTTGCCCTCTTGCCCTGGTGTAGTGCTGTTGCTCTAGCTGGTATTCCTGCATTTTGCATCGCTCTCCACATTATGCTGTCAAATATTCTATATATGTGCTATTCGAGTGCTCGACTTCACAACTGCATCAACAATCGCTGTGTTTCGTCTTGTTCTTAAACTATAATAGGCATACTCAAATACATGGGTGATGGTGTAACTGCATTTAAACGTAAATTCCGAAAATACATTTCGAAATACATTTAAGTGTACCCTACGACGTAGTTAGCAGCCGGCGTCGCCCGGCGAGGCGCGGGGCAAACGTGTAAGAGGTTAAGAGTCGCGTAGCCTACGTCACGAAGACCAGCTTACCCTAGGCCTATATAAAAGCCGATGCCTTCCTATAAACTCAAGTCCGCAAGTTTGGTTAGTTTCGATGCCAGGTCAGAATAGGCTAAATTGTCTACATACAGAAATGAAACCGAAAGATAGCTGGCCTACGTTATAGTTTCTAACTGTAATAATTATTAGCCTATACCTGATCCTTAGTCCAATGACGATAGCCTATGTGATCTCAACACTTGGGACCCACTTCAGGCTTAGGCCTACGTACGCTATAACCAGGCTTAGACATTATATATGGGTTCCCTCTAAAAACTATAATACATACTCCAATACATAACAGGAAATAGAATTTTTATTGATTTCCACCCTTCACCCAGCTGTATAATTGATATGTCCATGTTTAGTAAGGATCAAAGCTACTGCTTCATCAACTGTTGTAGGCCTATCGATGGCCTTCATAATAATAATGATCTTCGTTGAAAATAGATTGATTACAAATCAGTATGAACGGATGATCACAAGTTATTACAGGAGTCGAATTTAATTGTATACGACAGCCATGCATAGGCGCCCATACAATTATTTTATCTGATTTTCACCCTTCGCGCCTTCACCCAGCTGTTTTTATATGCCAATGTGTAGTACGGATCGAAGCTACTGCTTACTAACTGTTGTATAATTATATGGCCTTCATTAAGATTTGTCCTTGGTCATTTAGCTAACTGCGGTAGACAGAATAAATCTTGTAGTAGGCCTAAGCTCCGAACAGAACAAGAAATATGTTTAAAATAAAAATTTAGTTGGCTACCAGATGACGCGCTAAACCGCAAGAGACTTTACACCGGATATGGATTCTTCATATCGTATTAATATATAGTCCGTGGTTTGACTAAGAACGTCTACTCGTAAATATTGAAGCTGCAGTTCTGTTGTGATAAATCCGAACAATGGCTTTAAAAGTACAGGCGTCGAGGTTTGCGCTGCTAAAAGTTGAGGACGGTATCGATTCCGATGAGCAGGATGTTAGTGATGAGGAACAGCCGACTAAAACGAATCAGAAGCCAGTTGCTGGCTCTAAGAAGAAGAACAAACAGAAAAAGAAGTCTGATTGCGACAGCAGACATGGCCAAACGGTGAGAAGCCCCTATGTGCTAGTATGCCGTAAATGATTATTAATAATTTTCTGTGTGAGAGATAAACAAAGACAGATACGCAGAGAGATAGAGGCACACAGAACGAGAGAAAAGTGTACTTAATGACTTCACTGAAATGTACACTGTTGAAATTTTGAGTGGCGTGGTGCTTCTGCGGCGGAAGATTCCGCCACCCAACCCCATGAAGAAATGGTTATTCCGTAGTTTACATCAAAAAATTATTTTCATCAATCCAACTTCCATTTAATAAAAAATTACTTTATCAATCCAACTTCTGTTTAAGAAAATAATTATTTTTCATCAATCCAACTTCTGTCTAAGAATTATTCCAATAAATCGAATTGCTATTTACGGAAACATTTATTTTCATCAATGCAGCTTCTATTGAAACAAGGACTTCACTGTAATACTCTTCCTTGTTCACTGTAATACCCCTCAGTTTATAGGGTTCTTGTACCTTCCTTCCTTTCGGAACCTTCGTTCAAGCCATGTTCGCACTAATCACAACCGTACATGACTTGGAGAGATCCGTTTGTGACAGATGTTTTTGTGTTTCTTAGTCAGGACAGGCAGAAGGAGATACACAACAAACATGTGGGAAAAATGAAGCAGTTTCTGAAAGTCAGTTTGCAAAACTGGACAAAATAAATGACGCGGTGAGCTTAATGAATTTTTTAAACCTTACTGATAAAAGGTGTAAAAGACAAATTTTAATCTGGAAGTGTCTTGAGATTATTATTTTCTCAAAGTTGTTTTGGAGAGTAATTATTCATTTATTTCTGTTATACTGACATTCACTTGAATAATTTGATGTGCAGTTATTGACTTTGGTTTATCATGTGTAGCACAGATCCACAACATAATGAATGCCAGTCTGAGATAGGGTTTCTGTGTATCAGAAAGGCATTTTGTCACAAGAAGCCCTCTTCAGCTCATCTATGATTTATGAGCTTATTTGGGAAAGAGTGCAAATGGTAGAAAGGTGATTTGAAACATTTGGTGGTTTGGTGAATGAGGATTGTTGGTTTAGCCATTATTGTCATGGATATATTTTGTTGAAACTGTGAACTGTATTGATGTTGTATGGATAATAACATTAATTACTGTGATGATGTTTTATTTGCAGTATACTGCTGGAGAATTTCAGAAGGATTTGAATGAGGCATTACTTAGCAGCCAGGCAAAATATGAAGAGATGAAACAAAAGGTGAAAAAATTAATATTCATATATATGTATGCATCTGGGCTTTTATCGAGCGCATTTGTGAGAACCTCTTAATAGCGCTGTGCACATATGCGTATGCATTACATGCGTTTGCTGGTTCGAGTACCATAAGCATCCAGTTGGAGGTTCCTAACTGCTAAGATACTAAATATATATGCTGTCTTTCTCTTCACTTTCAAAATATCCCATTGAGAAAGATGATGATGTCGAGTTCTCTGTGGGGATGAGCAACTTGTCCATGGTCGCTACGCAGTTACTTGAGGTAGATCCGAACCTGCGACCCTCCGGTTACAAGGCACAGGTCATACCGCTACACCACCGTGTCCCACTGTCACACAAAATTAAAACTCTTGAAAACGACCTTTACAAGTGTTCATTCTGTGATGTTGATAGTTAGATGAATGTTCATGTATTCTAATTCACTTCCTTCCTTCAAAAAGAGACTCAAAACTCACTATTTCTCCTTGGCTTTCAAGGTTTTGGAAATCTAAGGGCATCTTCACCTGGCGGCTGACTATCCGCGCCTCAGATTCACATTTCGGTGTGAACTTGCGTTACAAATTTATTTAAAGAATAATAATAATACTTATTGCAGGACCTTTGACTGCATTCTTTGTGGATGCTTAAGCTTTTTTGCAGAATTTGATGCATGCTAAAAGTCCGAAACAACGGCGTGTACTGGAAACTTATAATTCAAACTGTTTTCACTTACTTAGGCTGAAGCAGCAGATGCAGTTGGAAGTCAGAGTAATCATCCAAACAAGAAGAAGAAAAGAGAGATCAAAATGACGTTGGGCGAGTTCAGTCAGGGGACGTATAATAATGTTCATAGCAAAGGTTTGTGAAAATATATTTGAATTTGACAGTATTACCATTAAAGTATCAGTGTTGGCACTCTATACTCGTGCTAATATGCACTGTGTGAAAGTGTTAGACAAATTTTATGGTTCTTTTATTCGCCGTTAAGTTGGCAGTGACGTTATGGATTATTGTGGATACAACTGTAGTTGACCGTGTTTGTGTCTTTGAAAGGGTTTCAGAGTTCCTGGATGTCAAACTTGTGCTTGTTAGTTGTTATGATAGCTTGATGGTTTTAAACCACTGGTTTATTAATAGAATGTCTTACCATGGAGGTCACTGAGTGATAAGACACTTAAAACCCTTAAAACAAATGTTTGATCAACTCCATTATCCGTCATCTCAGTTACCGAAATGAAGTCATGGAGTACTCAGATGTGCAACAGAATTGTTGAAAGAGATTTGTACATGGTAGAGTTCAGTAACCACCATTGGCATGTGGCTGAATAGACTACCATAGCACATTTTCACATTCATTCATTCATTTAGGACATTTACATAACGCCCCTTCAAGAAAACTACTTAGAGGCGCTCCAAACTCCAGCATGACTAATGAGAAACAGTGTTAAGGTGAGAAAAGAACTTTGGAGAGAAGGTCCTGGGAATGAGGCGAAGATCCAGAGAGAGGCCATTCCAGGTCAAGTAGCCCACCACCAAGAAAGACAGGTAGTGGGCCCTGGTAAAGTTCAGTGACAACCACAGGCTGAATAGCATATTTGCACATGGTAGAGCTCAGTAACCATCATTGGCGCATTTCTCATTAGACTTCCATAGTGCATGAATCCTGCCCATCCTTTGATGACTAGTCCCCTACTTATAGCACTACTCCTGCTGCCACTAATATATTCCACTACTACTAGCCCTACTATTACCGATAGTACTATTTATCTTCCTTCATTGCTTTGTAATGGTATTATTTTGTTTCAACCATCGATTAGACTCGCAGCCAATTCAAGAGGAAATTCCAGTTAAAGGTTACAGACCAGATGCAGAGACTTTCTTTGACGATATACAGGAAGAAGCTGATAAAATCAAAGAGCAAGACAAACGCTTAGCTAATCGAACCAAAAAGACGAACACAACCATTGTTATCGCACAGGTTTGCATATAATAGTGTAACTCGTGCTTTTTCCTTCTAAACAGTAACCAGAGCAACTGTCTGGATTTCTAATCGCTGTGACTACTATAATTGGCATCTTGTTACAAAAATAAATTGCATAAACTAGTGAGCTTAAAGAATTCTGTGCCAGGGCCAGAATGAACATTTAGACTTAACCTCTGCCTTTTATTGGCTCCTTGTCAAACAGAGTCCAGTTTAAGAATGTTTCTCATAGCTTACAAGGTTCTTTAATGTAAAATGCCCCTATGGCTTACAAATTGTTCACTTAACTGTCAGCCACTGACTTGCTGGAGTTTGCTGTTCACTTTCACCTGCTCTGATATCTGACTGCACAAGACTAAGAACTCAAAGTTCTTTACTAACTTGCTTACCCACACTGTCTGCATCTGAACATTTATATACCGGGTAAATGTCTTTCAGATTCTCACAAAGGCTCTGAAAAGTGCTGTTGCCTTCTGAAACTCTGGGTCTTGCCTCTGCCTGATTGATTATGAGTAATAATTGATGGTCATTGCCTTGCATGCTAGAATACTGTCACTATAGAAGTATTTACTTTGTAAATGTAATTGAAACAGAACATTTTTAAAATATCCCTGCAAGGCACTACTTTCCAGCCTAAATGATACTGGTGTTCATTAGGAACAACAGGTTCACGTTTAAGGAAATATCCCTCGGATAAAGGTTATAGTAACACTTTTGGTTAGTAATCCGAATGTGGCCAGGGAATGATACAGAATAAGTTATCTGATCCTGTACTGCTTTTTGTGTCTTTATAATGTTACCATTTATTTTTATGTCAGGTAAAAAATCCTCGTGCAGAGGATACGCCTGAAATTAAAAAGCATAAGAAGGATCTGGACCTCAAGGAGAAGGAAATAGTTATGCTGCAGGCCACCAGAAAAAAACTCGAAGTAAGTTGGAAACAGTTGGCAAGTCCCAGCATCACTTCATTTTGTTCGATGTTGCAGAATGCAATTTCAGGGTTAAAATAAAAATGGTCTGTTGAAAACCTAAATGGGTTTAGGTGAATAGTTAACAGTCCGGCAAGAAGATTAGAAAATCAGCATGGATGTGGAATCAATTCCTGCTACCCTCCAAAAGGTCCACTCAGCCTTCCATTCGCCAGATGGCATTGGTAAAATGAGCAGTAGGACAGACGTGCGCCTTGCATGACTGCAATACAGTTAAATTCAACTCCTGTTAAACTTGTTATCATCTGTTATCATACTACTATATCATGTAATCTTTCTGCTTACTTGTCAGTTTGAATTAATATTATTATGTCTGTCTGTGCTTGTAGGATGAGCTCGGGCAAGTGAAGAAAAGAAATCTGCAACTACTTCACATGTTAGGGCAGGGTGAAAGTACGTACAGACAGCAGCAGTCCATTTAACCAAAAAAATTCCATTTAAATATTTCACTTTTGACAGCAAGGTGAAAGTGGGTACACGCACAAAAAATACTTGAGCCAACATATTATGTTTAACCTTCGACATTTTGGGTTTTAGTTGTAGCACTTTATCGACATGCATGCACAAAAACGCATGAAAAACTAATCCCTCTCATTGTTAAGGGGTTAAAGCAAGTATGAGGGAATGTTTGCAGAGTGCGAATATAATCTAGCAAATTGGAGTTAACAGACTGAATTGCACTGTGTGTATTGTGATGCTGTAATGGCTAAATTAATTTATTAAGTTTTAATAATGTGATGTGTGTAGTGAAAGAAAAGACGCCAGTTCTGATGGAGATCGAGGATCTGAAGATGATCACTGAGGAACTGACGAATGAAATGGCCCAGCGCCAGTTGGAACTGACTGAAGAAAGGTCAAATGTCGCGATGCTCAAGACTGAAGTTGAAAAGTTGAAAGTAGGTTTCCTTCAACCCTATAAAAACTAATGCAAATAGTCTTTTAATAAAATAAGTGCAAGATTACCTCATTGTACCTAAGATTACCTTATTTTAATTAATATTACCTTATCTTACCCAAGATTACCTTGTAATACCTAAATTTTACCATATCTTACCTAAGGTTACCTTTATATAGTACCTAAGTTTTACCATATCTTACCTAAGATTACCTTATCGTACCTACGGTATCTTGCCTTATGTCCGATTACCTTATCTTACAAACAGGTGATTTCTAAAGCACTATTCTCATACTGCAACAGACATTAGATGATAGCAGGCAACAACCAATCTATTACTGTCAAATTATGTTACCTTCAGGACAGGTGAATGAGACATCTTAATAATGTTTTTTCTTTGTATCACTCCTAGACACCTACAATGACTGGCCACTAACTTTTTGTACATGTGATTTTCTTGTGTTCTTCATTCACATATTTTAGTTTCTTTGAATTCTAATCTATACTGTCCTGAATTACGTATGGTTTAGCTTCAAATGAGGTATAGTCCAGGCAATATAAAGTTGGACCTGGGCAAAATTGCTTCAGAAGCTTTTTAAACGGTTTCCTGCTCAGTTTCCATTGCTGAATAACATATCCAAAATCCGCCAAAATCCGACCACGGGGTCACCCCCAAAAACTGCATTTTATCCAAGATGGCGGCCAATAATGGCGCCAAAACAGAAAACAGTATATATAAGGTCATAGGTAAGCTACAATGACAAATGAAGTATCAAACTTAACATTATCAAGGTCAAGGAATCGATTTATCATAGTGGCAATAGTGTCGGAATGTTACTATTCAAGATGGCGGCCAATATGGCCGCCAAAACCCAAAATATGTATAAATCAGGTCAGAGGTAAGCTACAATAACAAATGAAGTGTCGAATATAATATATTCAAGGTCAAGAAATCGATTTATCGTAGTGGCAATAGTATCGGAATGTTACTATCAAGATGGCGGCCAATATGGCCGCCAAAACAGAAAAGAAATCCATATATCAGGTCATAGGTTAGCTACAATAACAAATGAAGTGTCAAATTTAACATTATCAAGGTCAAGGAATCGATTTATCATAGTGGCAATAGTGAGGGAATGTTACTATCCAAGATGGCGGCCAATATGGCGGTCAATATGGCCGCCAAAACAGAAATATATGTATAAATCAGGTCAGAAGTACGCTACAATAACAAATGAAGTGTCAAATTTAATATTATCAAGGTAAAGGATTCGATTTATCGTAGTGACAATGGTGTCGGAATGTTGCTGTCCAAGATGGCGGCCAATATGGCGGTCAATATGGCCGCCAAAACAGAAATATATGTATATATCAGGTCAGAGGTAAGCAACAATAACAAATTAAGTGTCCGAATATAATATTTTCAAGGTCAAGAAATCGATTTATCGTAGTGGCAATAGTGAGGGAATGTTACAATCCAAGATGGCGGCCAAAATAGCGGTCAATATGGCCGCCAAAACAGAAATATATGTATAAATCAGGTCAGGGGTAAGCTACAATAACAAATTAAGTGTCGAATATAATATTTTCAAGGTCAAGAAATCGATTTATCGTAGTGGCAATAGTGTCGGAATGTTACTATCCAAGATGGCGGCCAATATGGCCGCCAACACATAAAAAAATGTTATATTTCTTGAAAACTATTTGTAGCGCTCACAACAGCAGCAAAGCTCATCCTTTAAAGCTTTGATTTTGAAGATCTTTTCATGATTTCTTGGATTGAAGCATTCCCCACTATTGCCACTTCATTTGTTATTGTGGATTACCTATTCATTCATTTATTTAAGGAATTTGATTTTGCGCCCCCATTTAAGAGAGCTACTCAGAGGCGCTCCCATCCCAGCTGAGGCACTAATAAATGTTTCCGCCACTGCAGGCAGTGGTCACTGCATGCTCGCGAGCCGGCTACCACCACCACCCAACCAAATCAATTTGAGTCTTAGAGGCGCTAGTAGGATCTCCATATATAGAGTGATTCTTCCTAAAGCCAGACTACTTGGAGGCAGCAAACCATTTATATATTGATTAACAATAGCAACAATACATTCCAGAACTTTAGAAAGAAATGTCACATTTGCAATCATGCGGTAATTTGCTTAATCACTTGAATCCAGCCCATCCCGCTTCAAGACTGGGTACAGGATCGAGCTCGCACGTTTTTGGCACGCAGGTTAAAATGAGCACTCGTAGCTCAGCACTCGTGACCTCGCGAAGAGTCGAAAGGCGACCGTTTGTAGGCGGATAGTCCGGCGGGGAAGCAGAGGAGGTTGCCTGAAGGATGGAAGAAATCGTGGATGCTAGTTTCTTCAGAAACACGTCGACAGTAAAAGGCGGCGGAGTCTGTGACCGTTGAATACCCGACCGTCGGCCACGAAGGTCACCGAAGATTGTCCAGAGCCAAAAAAGCTCTGGACAATCTTCAGTGACTTTCGTGGGTTCACCCGATCGTCGGCCGATGACGGCCTCCCAGTATTCCAGGTCTCTGCTCCGGTAGAAGGATTGCTTGTTTTTGACAAAGCGGATCCAGGTGGTCTGATCTTTCGGAGATTGCGTTCGTCTGTAAACCCTCTTCAGGTGCCGGGCTTGACGCCTAAGGGTTCAGCATTAAATCATGGCGAGAGGGGGCAGGGACGCATCTTGACTGAGCATGCTGGGAGAAATGTGTCTACTGGCTCAGTTATCATAGCCTCGTAGGAGTCAAACATTTCAGAGACAGTCCGCTTAAAGTTTTCGTCAGTGTCGATGAGAAGATGATGGTTCCGAAGAGCAGTTCCAAAGGCCCCCGAACCAGACTTGATGAGCTGAGATATACCTATTTTTGTGTGTTGGCGGCCATATTGGTCGCCATCTTAAATAGTAGCATTCCGACACTATTGCCACTACGATAAATCGATTTCTTGACCTTGAAAATATTATATTCAACATTTCATTTGTTATTGTTGCTTACCTCTGACCTGATATATACATATATTTCTGTTTTGGCGGCCATATTGACCGCCATATTGGCCGCCATCTTGGACAGCAACATTCCAACACCATTGTCACTACGATAAATCGAATCCTTTACCTTGATAATATTAAATTTGACACTTCATTTGTTATTGTAGCGTACTTCTGACCTGATTTATACATATATTTCTGTTTTGGCGGCCATATTGACCGCCATATTGGCCGCCATCTTGGATAGTAACATTCCTCACTATTGCCACTATGATAAATCGATTCCTTGACCTTGATAATGTTAAATTTGACACTTCATTTGTTATTGTAGCTAACCTATGACCTGATATATGGATTTCTTTTCTGTTTTGGCGGCCATATTGGCCGCCATCTTGGATAGTAACATTCCGATACTATTGCCACTACGATAAATCGATTTCTTGACCTTGAATATATTATATTCGACACTTCATTTGTTATTGTAGCTTACCTCTGACCTGATTTATACATATTTTGGGTTTTGGCGGCCATATTGGCCGCCATCTTGGATAGTAACATTCCGACACTATTGCCACTATGATAAATCGATTCCTTGACCTTGATAATGTTAAGTTTGATACTTCATTTGTCATTGTAGCTTACCTATGACCTTATATATACTGTTTTCTGTGTTGGCGCCATTATTGGCCGCCATCTTGGATAAAATGCAGTTTTTGGGGTGACCCCGTGGTCCGATTTTGGCGGATTTTGGATATGTTATTCAGCAACGGAAACTGAGCAGGAAACCGTTTAAAAAGCTTCTGAAGCAATTTTGCCCAGGTTGAAGGTATATTTGAGCTAGATTGCCTGGACTAGTAGGAATAAGTGGACCTCTCTTTTGCAGATTTGAGCACTGGTTTCTGTGTAGTTTTGTGTGTGTGAACTATACTGAAGCTGTTAAAGAACTTAACAGTAATTGTGGTCCAAATGGAGAAATTTTGAGAACCTGTCGAGCTTCAGGACTTCTTAGTGCCACTACTGTGTTACCACTGTAGAAATGCTGTCTGATTTTGCAGATCTCCTGAAGGCTGGTCTAGTGAGCTATGCAGCCTGCAAGATTTCAGTTTCACATACCTGTTTGAAAGATAACTTCTTACAATATTTACTAACTGGTGATTTTTCGTTTCTTTGCAGGGTGATAAGCATGGAGGAAAATAAAGAGAAGAAGAAAACTGTAATGGAACTGGTGATTTTTAATAATGAGAAGCGAAGGCCATTCCTATTTGAAATCCGTTAAATGCCAACATATTTTGAGTAGTACTACTGATGACAGGGAACAGCATTTGCAGTTGAATGTTCTGCATTCCCTATAATTCTAAGAACATCTGTAGAGGCCTTTACATTTAAAGAGGATTTTACGATCCATTTTTTGTCAACTAGTTCGTTGCTTCTTTGACTTTGAGTTAAACTGACTTTCTTTGTTTTCATTTTGTGATCCAAAGTATTATTGACTGGGGAGCACATATGGGAACTATCTATTAGTCGAAGACATTTGCACATAATTGAATTTAAAGCAGCCGTGAGCACTGCAGATCAATGGTTGTTGGGCTGATACCAACACTTAAAAACAGCTAGTGCCTTTCATCCTCTTAATTGCAAAGAGGCGGTACAAGCGTACCAAATCCTGGTAATGGATCTGGTCATTTCAGCTGAAGATTATCTAGTTTAAATGTGGCTACTGCAAACAAGCTGGATTTCTATTGTGGGATTTGTCAGTCTTTTTTATGCCTGTACTGGTTGCATTGATGGGTTGAAACTAATCACAAATTTGTAATTCAAAAGTAAATAAATATAACTTTAAATTTTGACAACATAACATCTATTTTTGCAAATAAACAATTGCTTAAATCATAATTATTTAGCTTCCACGAGTATGGTGGACATAATTACAACTCTAAGTTCACATTAATGGCGTTGTCGTTCTAAATAAAAACAATTCGGAATGTTTAAGAACAACAATGTTTATTCTTGAATAAAAGATTTCTTGTTTAAATTCGAAAAGTGTCGTTGTCCCAAATAAGTAGAGGTACAGTTTTCAAAATATGTATTTACACACAGCCTATTCATAGCCACCAATATACATATACTACAGATCTCATTAACAGTTAATGATAAAAAAAATAACTGCTACACATGGACAGGTTAATCAAAGATGTATTCGTTGACTTCTATTTGTTATTCTAGCATTTAACTACCGAAAGTGAGTAATTACGCTGAAAACAAAACAACTCCTGAAGATTAAACCATTCACTGCGGAAAAGATCAGTTTAAAAACGTATTAAAGTGCCACCATTCTAATTCAAGCAGAACTTAACGTAGGCATGTGTAGATGCCAAGAGGCTCTGATGGGGTGGGGCAAAAAGACATCTCAACTTCTGATTTTTACCTGTTTTAGACCTTTCAGAGTGTAATATGTTGCACCGAGGGGTAACCCAAATTTGGAGAAGGGGAGAGGGTTATACCCAAATGCAGACTATGCGTTTAATTTTGGTGCACACAGTTCTTTCAGTACAGCCTGTGCCTTAACACCAACTCCAGTTGACAGCAGACAGACTGCTGTATTGGATTTAATTCAATCCCTTTGCTGGATGCCACTTCATCGAGTAGTACCCCACCCCATAAAACACGCACCCCTTCAAGAGCAACAGGGTAGCCTTATCTAGGTCTTAGTATTCCATTGCAAAACTTTGAAAAGAAAATATTTTAAATTTAGGAGATTTACATTTACATTGGAATGAAGATTGTAATTCCAGATGTGGGCAAATGGGAGGAGGGATAGGACCAAGGGTCTAAACTAGGTCAATGTTTGCAGACATCACTTATGGGTGACTTCAAAGTACTCTCATAACCTTCGAATTTCTTATTTCTTCCAAAACTAGCACCGACCAGCAACGGTATGTAGCACAGACATGATTTATTACAAATCCACGTACTGTAGTATCAGTACCTATGAACTTTCTAACAAGATAAAAAACATGCATGGACCTCGATCAAATGAAAGCAAGTATCTCAGAACCTTTATCACAAGGAACAGACACAATAGAATTTGCAATCACTAATAATGTAGGTGCATATATCAGCAGTTCAGCACTGCCCCAATGACTCATACGGGAAACAAAGCACCTGCCACCTGAGCACAGACCCATTGAAAGAAATCCAACCATCAAGTGACCTTAAGGAATGCATGGCTGAACAACAGGTTGCAAACCCTGCAGCCAAAGCCCATTAAAGAAATACTGCAACCTTTTTTCAAACAAGAAATTCTGAACTCACAAACTATCACGATTCAAACGCAGATATAGGAGCAAGCCAATGCAACTATCGATGCTAAACACATAGTGACCAAATCCATTATTGGCTCCTTCTCTCTAATGGATTACATAGATTTGTAATTTTTCAGCTTTAATAAATCCACATCAGCCAAGAGTCACAAATGTTCATTAATTTATAATAAAAAGAAAACACAATTTTGTTAATACATAAAAACAGAGATGAAATTGTGACGACTTCATAAACTTTGATCCCTTCAAATTAAAAAAATCATATATCCTACATGACAAAGTAGAAGTTTGACGGGTTTTTAAGAGTGCTGCACATATGCAGATTGTACACTCATATTCCTACCAAGTAATGCCCCAACAGTCTTGGCTTTAAGAATGCAAAATCAAAACCCTAGCATTAATCTTATCAACGTATCCTTGTTAACCTTGAAAACCTATATCAACAGATAATGACATTCAATTGTACTGTACACATCACACAACAAATTACCGGTAACACTTATAATAATAATAGCATTATATCCAGATAAAAAGGCACTTTGTTTTTGCACTAAATACCATTTCATGTTACCATTTACTTTTTCGCAGGCCTAACAATTTGTTAGCGGGGACTGTAACCAAGTCACGGCATATGGTAAATCTTTTGGTTTTAAACCTGACTAAGGAGTGCAAGTTTCTCTAACAGTTTTGTTTTGTATTACCATTGTCTATGACTGTTGCATACTTACTAGTGGTGGCAAGGGAAGTCAGAGTCAAAGCAATATACCCGGTAATAAATTAAATCAAAGCTTCTACTCTTAAAATTTACAGTTTCAAATACCATCTATTTTAAAAGCTTCTTTTAGAACAATTGCACTGTTTTCTAAGGCTAATTCTGCTTCGTTTTCTGTTTGTGAGGCACCCTTATAATGGCATGGCTGTGTTACGGCGCCATAGAAATTGTCGTTGTTATTATTATTATTATTAATTAACTGACTATATGTTTAACAATAACTTATTCATGATATCTTAAAACATCACATTAAGCGTTCATTACGTGAGCAACAAAAATATCACAAAAAAGAAGCCCAAAATAAAAGAATGTACACAGCCTAAAAATTTCTGAAACACACCGAAAGATTCTTGAACCGGGTACCAGCAGCTACTGAGTGTAGTTCATAAGCCACACACAACTAATCGGCTAATCATAGTTCTGTGCAGATGATTTTAACATAACAGTTTCTATGAGATTTTCAAATAATTTATTCCACTCTAGATATGGAAACAGTTCTTTGGAATTAATTAACCTCTTGAGAGGGCAGCAGAAACAGTTCCGAACTACAAATATTCCTTAGGCGTTCATCACAGAGCCTGCAAAGCTGCTAACCAAACTAAGAAATAAGCCGATCTTTCTTTTCGTTACAGCTCGGGCTGAAGATCTACGGATTGAAGCTGTAATTGTCAGCCTTGAGCTTTAGGAAGTAGAGAAGAATTGTTGCCTGTGCTGCGATGTCACTGGCTCCAAGCCACAGTCGCTGTTCCATCGTCATTGGTCTCCGGTCAGCTTCCGCTGGACGCAACAGCGTCGGACCAAACACAGTTGCTAGGTTCTCCAGCGTCATCTTGTTCTTGTCCTTTTTCTGAGTAACTCTGCAAAATGGTCCAACAGACGTCTTTAAAGTCAGCAGTTGTCTTCATATGGTTCAGGTTTTTGTGCAGGTTTAAAACTTCAAACCTAAGCATTTGATTTTCCTAAGTAAAGGCTAGCTCCAATGCCCCATAAAAAAAAATTAGGGAAGGTGTTCATTTCCCACTCTTTAGCCCCTGAGCCAGCGACGGACGAACCTAGTAGCCTTGGACACAATGCATTGCAAGACTTGCCTTTACTTTCAAGCTGATGCTGGTACCAAATAACACTGCTTGCTGAAAGAGAGAAGTATGCATTTTCCCTGGCTGGAAAGCCAAATAACCTCAAATTATTGAATCATGAAAATGGAAAGTGACCTGCCAACTGCCCAGGTAGACACAAGAAACCTACAAAACAGAATAAAAATTGAAACATACCGAATAAGGTGCTCAAGGACAAAAACTGCAGTGGCAAAGTTGCATTTTGGTATCTGTCTAAACGCATTCACCAAGAATTTCTCCTTTGCTTCAGGATCTGCTAAAGCTGCAGCAAACAATCATCAAAAACCAGACAATGACGTTATAATTCAAAAATACTGTTATTAATAACTGTAGAAACTAACTAGTTCTTAATTACTCAGAAACAGTAATTTGTTATAAAGTTTTCTTACGTGAATGAACAAAGTTGCATTAATTTACATACAGCATTGAAACAAACTAAGTAGTAAGGCCATATTGCAGGCAAGTGGAGGTTGGATCCCTTTCTGATGCCAACCACTTTGGATCTACTATGACTAACGGTACTACAGAGAACACAAAATCAATCAAAGCTTAGTGGTTTGCCAACAATATCACAATTAATCGAAAGAAACGAACAGCAGTAAGTATGCTTAAATTTACCAATGCCTTTGACGAACTGTGGGTACGCAACATCTGTGAAGAGTGACTCCGGTAGTTCCCGAAAGAAGAATTTGAGAAGACCCGTAAGAACATTGACATCCACGCTCTTCACCAAAGCGGCTGCACTGGCACCATCTAGAGACCAGAGTCGAAGTGTAATGCAAGTTAATCAATTAACGAATGAAATAACAGTTATGACAGGCTGTCAAGAATGAAATTATATGAATCCTAACATGACAATGTGATAGAGGGCTTGGCGATTTGGATTCCCCTTTTCTCAACATCCAACAGATTTATGCTACAAATTTGGCCAAGAGTTACTTATAAGGGGTTTCAATAGTTTTAGGTTGACATTTATCGCACAGACTCTTTAATGAAATGTATGAATGCCCGAACCTACAAGGACTTCACGAAACTCATCACCATTTGCTGTTTCATAAATATAAATGTAGTACTAAACAAAGAGGTCTTTCGGGTTACTGGCCTTCCAACAGCTAATCTCAAAGCTAAAGTGTTCATGCTTTGTAAAGCATAGCAATTCACTCAATTATGCAACTCTTAGCAGTTGCACAGACAGTTGACATTACACAGCATGATCAACACCATATATGAAGCAATTTATAGTAAATTTGCAATTACATTATAAGGGAAAGTAGCAACAGCAAGCACACTTTAACATCGAACAGCTGAACTGCTCACCATGCCATCAGCATTTGAGTCGTGGGAGACCAAGAACTGACCAGTACACATGAGAGCCCCTGGAGCAGAGGATCAAAGAGTGGACTATGACAGCCGATTGTTGTTGCAAGTAACAATGGTATCTTGTAAAACTAAACGCTTAGAGATGTACAGGCTGGCAATGAGAGACAAGAAAAAATAGTTGAAAAGGAAGAAATGATGTCCCTGGAAACCTGTACCTGACTAAAGCTTTAAACATAAAGCACTGAAGAGTCAAATACTTGCAAAGACTCATCCTACTTACTCTTATTAAATGCACTCTTTAGACGTTCGACTTCTGACGAAAGACCAGAAACTCTGTAGATGCCCAGCTCGTCTAAACCTGGCAGAAATTTTGAAATAAAAACCACCTTTATCAGTTGACAATTTTCAGTTTCATTCTACAGATTGCCAATTTCTCCTCTTAAAAGTTTTAGTTGCATCAGCAAAACACTAATTTAATTAAAATCACTCCATAAATATACAACTTTGTGGCATTAGAATCATGAGGGTCTCTCAAACAAACAGCACCTAAGTTTTAACTTTTAAAAGGCCTTGGTGACATATACTGTTATCAGGATATCATTTCTGCAGGATGAGCAATATTATAAAAGACCGTGTTTACTAGATGTCTGTACACCAAAAAAGTGCGATAAGCAATTGGTTAATAAAGAATATATTATTTTACTTACTTACAAGCTTCTTCACTATTCCTTTCATGACCTAAGTGACCTTTTGTGCGTATTGACAGCATGAACCCCTTAGTATTGGTACATGTTCATAATTATTTGCAACTATACAACAAACCTCGAGCTTCGATTTCTTGGATACAGGATGTCACAATCGTTGGTACCAGTCGACGTTCTCTCCTGTAAGAAATCAAGATAACAAGGTTTCTGCTAAACAAGTAATGTTAAATTGCTGACTGCTTCTTATAAAGTCATAATAATTTAAGACTTTATGATGAGGTACTTGAATTGAACTCAGTATTGTGCTGACAAATATAACATTGAACTAGTATTATCACAAACACTACCAAATCTTTCTAGATATTAGCGAACTCCGCGGAGAAAAATGACCACTTGTTGCTGAATAGATCAGCTGCAAAGTATTCTATTCCCCAAGACCATGAACATTGATTCTTGCATCTATGATAGTGCATCTGCATCTCTGGTTGAAATTACTATGAACTGTCTCATGTTGAATGTTATTCATTCATTTATTACTTGAATTTGTACAGCGCCTCTTCAAGGGAACTACTCAGAGGCGCTCCCAACAGCAGCACGGCCAAATAGGACCATTTTAATATGAGAGAGGAATGCCTGAGAAGGGGTGTTCTAGGAAAGGAAAGCCAAACAGAGCTGCATGGCATTTACAGTCAAATTCTGTTTGGCCTTAACATATCATGAGGCATAATACAGTTACCAAATCTGTAGAGACAGGGAGAAGTTTTTATACGCTACCTACGGAAGGGTAGCAGGAAACAATCCTGAGTCCGCGCTGATCTTCTGCTCTTTATGCCAGAGTGTTACAATTATCCTAAACCCCCTTCCCAATATAACTGAAATCAGTTAAATCTCACGATTTTCAATTAGGAATCTTACTCCGAGATATTCTCAAGTCGGACTCCAAACATTCCTTTGTTTAAGCAAATCGATCTTCTCATCATTTGCTCCTGAGGTGTATACTTGAGAGAGATTGTTATCACCATCTACAACAAACAACCAAGTCATCTCAAAACTGTTTCCTCTCTATTACTGTTTTCACACAGAACACTAAAAATTTTAAACAGCAGAGCTATCTTTTTGTGAATAAATGGTTGGATAAATGTGACGCCAGGGGTCAAAACCCGTCACATGTCGGTTTCTGACCTTTTTATTCAGTCATATTCTACAATTAATCTGCTTCAAAATACTTTTTACAGAATGAAAATATCTTTTTCTAACTGAAGTTATGCTGTTTGATTCTTTCATTGGTTTAGAGTGAAAAAATCGAATAAAAGTTTCGAATATTCATGTCATTAAAGTCCTCAGCAACCATTACTTGATTATTCTGCAATTGTGTTGTGAAATAAAGGGTTCTATTCTGTGTCGAATAAAACAAACAGCATCAAAATCGGATTACAATTTTGCAAGTTATGGCAAATTCACAGGCAACTGCTGAATTGAAGAATATTCTGCATTGTTGACCCCTCTCACCTATTTCAGCTTCTAGCTCAGTATCTAGGAAGCGACAAGCGACGGGTTTTGACCCCTGGCGTCACAAATGGTCAAGAGTAGGGAGCCTCTTCTTTGTATCTCTTTGTATGGTCTTACAATTCCAACACCATTTGCCATATCGGCCTGTTTAGCTGTCTGACCTTTGGATGTCAACTTTGCTCCAAATTCCGACCCTACCTGCTTCACTGATATTGCATTGACTAAGTATCTGTAAATAAGGCTTCAACTTGACTTGACAACTCGGGTTGGTCTGCACTGAATTTCTTTCAGACTGGCCATTTGACAAGGTTGTGCATACAACCTTGTCAAATGGGGACAGGCCATTGATTTGCAGCTATATCATTTTTATATTGATTGATTGATCTATAGCATAGTGCAGACTATAGCGCACGTTATTGTCCGCAAACTCTTCTCAGTGGTACAATACTGGCTCTTCAACTCGCTGATGATAAAGCTTACAACTGGCATGGCAAGAACCACATATACTAGAAGAATGAGCTGGTTCCTGTGACTTAGTATTTTGGGTGTTATAGAAATACAGGTTACAAATGTGATTACACAAATGTGAGCTCCTAAGTATATTTGATTCCTAGGTAGCACAGATTTTTAAAGTTAGATCACTAAAATGTTTGGCAAGAAACAATTTTATACAACAGTTGCCACCATCGTACTTTGTCTGTCAGTGGAATTGGTTGCTCCTTGAATTCTTCAGACAGCCATGCACGATTCAACTGCAAATACAAAAATTGAAAAAATTATGAAAGGTTGAGGAAAATAACTGATATTTCTTCACCTTCTGTTCATTATCATTTAACTCCACATCAACATAAACACCAACATCATTGTTACATCTTTAATATCATCCAAATCACCTTTATCAATCTTGACAGTCTTAGTATTTTATTCCTAGGTAGCCATGCCAGAGTGCCCTTGTGAGTTACTTAAAGAGTGCTATACGAGTGCTCCGATACACACATACATTTTTTTTACCAACACCACCATTCAACTGAAATGCAAAGATCATTCACTTCCAAGTGGAATTTGCCAAGCAGTTCAATCAATCAGAATTTATACAGCACCCCTTCAAGCTCCATACTCAGTTGGTTGCTGATGATGACAACAATGATGATGAATCAGGATGAATCATATGATGTGTAATAGTTAATCACCTCAAGTGAGCATTTGCCGAGCAACTGGTCCGTCTCTTCACCAATTCTGTAGCAGAGCAGATGTAGGGTCTGAGCGCCCTCGAGATCAACATCAAAATCCTAAACATCAACAGAAACACGCCATCAGCTGCAACTTCAAAAATGATAAAACACACTGAAAATGCCCAAGGGATTTAATTTAAGACAAATCTGAAAAATGGATTCAAACCAGCCTTTCTGTTACAGCCATAATGAAAAACATAGGGTATCATACACGTGTTTGACAAAACTCTATGAAACTTCTGAAACAGAAGCACAGTCCATGGTTCAATAGGTACTCTGTCAATTTCTATTACAGCTTGCACTTGACTCCACACAGAGCCTTGAGATAAGACCAGGATGGATCGTAAAGCATTGCTGGAAAAAGGTAACACTCCCACAGATGATAATATTAACATTATTCATTCATTCATTCCGGATATTTATATAGCGCCTCTTCAAGAAACCTACTCAGAGGCGCAATTTGTGACATTTGTGACAAGTTATAAATCTTTACTATAAAATCTAGTATTAAAATAATCTCTCATTACTGCAGAATTGCTGTGTAGGATCTTACTGTAATGAGGACTGAGGAGGTATGATTTAGAGTAACTGTTTACAATTTAGAATGAATCCAGTGCATTCTTACCTCAGCCCATGACGGTTCCTTACTCCTACACTGGTTTGTCTTAGCCTTTAAAAAGAAGTGCCCAAAGGAGTCAATCTCAACCACACAAAAAGTTTCTAAAACAAACGCGAAAGTCACATTTAAACATAAATAAAATATGTTATAAGTACACATTGCACAAATGTAAACGTATATTTATTAGTATTGGTATTAATATTCTATTATTACTAGCACTTAAGTACTAATTAAGTAACAAACACATGTATGAATACTAATTAAGAAAGAGGGGTCGTTAGTATAAGCTATTAGCTTTTCTTGGCTCCTGTTGGACAGCTCTTGCTGATTCATGACTGTAACACTGATTAGTTTGGTGCAGTGGTGCTAATATGTATTTCTAATTACAATAACTACTCTGCTAACTAGAAAGAGGAACACAAGACGATGAAAAGTGCAACACATGATACTAACTGGCAAGGAATTTCTTAGCAGAGGGACCTTAAATCAAATCTAAACAAAGGTGCAGTCAGGAAACAATTTAGGAGGTTTCATTTGAAGGGTTTCCATTTGAAGGGTCTCCATTTGAAGGGTTTCCATTTGAAGGGTTTCCATTTGAATGGTTTCCATTTGAAGGGTCTCCATTTGAAGGGTTTCCATTTGAAGGGCTCCATTTGAAGGGCGTCCATTTGAAGGGTTTCCATTTGAAGGGTCTCCATTTGAAGGGTTTCCATTTGAAGGGTCTCCATTTGAAGGGTCTCCATTTGAAGGGTTTCCATTTGAAGGGTCTCCAGTTGAAGGGTTTCCATTTGAAGGGTTTCCAATTGAAGGGTCTCCATTTGAAGGGTTTCCATTTGAAGGGTCTCCATTTGAAGGGTCTCCATTTGAAGGGTTTCCATTTGAAGGGTCTCCATTTGAAGGGTTTCCATTTGAAGGGTCTCCATTTGAAGGGTCTCCATTTGAAGGGTTTCCATTTGAAGGGTCTCCATTTGAAGGGTTTCCATTTGAAGGGTCTCCATTTGAAGGGTCTCCATTTGAAGGGTTTCCATTTGAAGGGTTTCCATTTGAAGGGTCTCCATTTGAAGGGTTTCCATTTGAAAGGTTTCCATTGGACATGATCGCAGAGTAAGGGAGTCAGTTTTGAAAAGTTAAGCAAGCAAGTGCAGTGTTTCTAAAACATGTTGCAACATATGTGAGAATTTCATGTGACAGACTGGTTCACTGCTAGTGCAGCACAGACGATAACAGACACTGAGAAAAGGACGTTGAGATTACAGCAATGATTAACTGTTTCTGGGAAACGAAAATCAAAGTAATTCTTGGATAAATAAAGTAAAACCAGTTTGACTGAAATAACCTGTAGCTGCTTACCCGCTTCCTCTGTCAATCCTTGCAGTGTGTGAATTGTGATCTTCAGACTACCACTGAGATGCTCTCTCTCTAGAGATATATCTAGATTACACACAAAATGCTGTTAAATACATGTATCCACAACAAATTTAGGTTTTTAAAGCACCATCCATTGAAGCACACTGACAGACTTTCAACAAATGAAGGTCCTTAAAAGTTTCTGATAAATATTACAATACAAAAATATATGTAAACTAGTCAGATGCAAATAATGACTATGTACTTATTTACTAATGTATGTGCATATTTTGTATGTATACATGCAATTATGTATGTCTGCATATAACTCCTGTGCTTAAATCTTTGCATTGGCTTCCTGTACAGCAAAGAATTAATTTCAAAATTGTGGCTCATAGTTTATAAAACTGTGAACTTTGGCCAGCCACAATACTTAAAATCAGTTCTTATTTCTCAGACTTAACACGTCATTCAATGAGGTCATCTGATTATCTTTGTCTGGTCACATCTAAATCAAGAAATGTTCTTGGTGAACAAGTTTTTCAGTTGCTGGACCTACTTTTGACACTCTCTCCTGTGGATGTGCACTCTGCTCAGTCACTTGTGTCATTTCGTTCTCAACTTAAAACATGCCTCTTTCAATTTGCTTATCCACCATAGGCTGCTTCTCTGTCTGACGGACTGATTACAATTAAACTGTATATAGTGAGCAGAGGTTTCAGATGCTGAAAGTCATACCTTGCATCTTTAGAACTGATCCAATCAACTTTGGAATCTGATGGGAAGAAAGAAAGAAGTCAAATAGTATATACAGATAATCTACACTCAATCCATTTCAATATCATCTTCCCACAAACAGCAATTCATCGCAAACAGCTGGCTTTCAATAAGAACAGAGCAACCTCTTTAATATATATTATATATGTATATCATCATCATCAGTTCCTGACGCCAGCCATTTGGCGGCAATGGGTACAAATAAATGATCTCCATTGCCCTTGGTCATTTGTAAATCCATTGTTCCCATAGTGCTCGTCCAAATGATGTTATGTCCTCATTTATATTATCTATCTAGTAAAGTCTTGGTCTGCCTTGTTTCATTATACATGCTTATATGGTGAACAGTTAGATTCAACAGAATTAATTCATATATATATATATATATACTCAATAAAATTAATACATATATATATATTTATGAATGAATGAATATACATATATATTAATTCTATTGATTCTGACCGATCACCATTTTAAACAACTTACAAACCTGTTTTGAAAGTCAAAATACAATGGGATCAATTACGGTTGAATTTTTAAAGAGTCATTGTAAAAACATATAACGAAATGTACAATATACAGTTTGATGGGGGATAGTCTTTTGTAGATGGAGCTTTCAGTTTGAAAGAGACATTTCAAGTGCAACATAATAGCCCACCTTCTGAGACTGAAGTAGATTAGTCACTTCAGAAGACGTTACTCGTAGCGCCGATGGCTCCACTGAATAGAACACACATTAGTTTATTAAACAACAGAAATCAATGTTCAATCAGCAGATTATAATTAAGATTAACAGAATCTGTAAAACTGTCTAGGGTCAAAAGGTTTATATAATCAAAATAAAAATACACCTCTATCCTGCTAATGCTTTCTCTTTCAATTCTGTTTTGCTTTTGCCTCTTCGCTCTCTTAAGCTTCCTTCTTTTGTCCGTATCTCTATCTATTTTTATTTGTCTTTCTCTCTCTCTCTCTCTCTCTCTCTCTCTCTCTCTCTCTCTCTCTCTCTCTCTCCCTCCCTCCCTCTCTCTCTCTCTCTCTCTCTCTCTCTCCCTCCCTCCTCTCTCTCTCTCTCTCTCTGTTTGTATTTCTGTCAAAGCTTGAAAATGATGCTAAATAAATATTTGAAATATTTCTTTGATATTACGGCATTCGCTATATCAGCTAAAATTGTTCAGTGTTCAGTCAAAATTGTTCAGTGTCATTGATGGCTACAGCAACTGAACCAAAAGATAGTAAATTTCATTCTAACTTCATGGTCAGACCCATTGTACATCACCCACAGAATTGGTGGGTTGCAAAGACATCAGTGTGCAATATAGTCAGTCACCTGGACTTTTAACTGATCAAATGATTAATAAGAGAGCAACAGTTGAGCAGTCAATACAATTTAAACACCAAATGCTTAGGATCACATAGACTTAATACCAAGGGGCCGTCCATAAATGATATCATGTCCAGATAGGGGAGGAGTTAGTCTTATGTGATGCTATGCGATTATGCAGCAGTGAACTGCTTAGTGCTTAAACTCTGATGAGAGGGGAAGTGGGGGTCAATTTTGTGCCAAAATAGCATGACCTCATTTACGGACGGTCCCACAGTCAATGTCGTCATCATATTAATGATCTGAGATTTCCATCCAGTAGTAGACCTAGGTCATTAAATCGAACAGATGGATTGGAAGGAACCTTTTGCAGTCATTCCATTGATGGCTTCTTTCCACGTTGTT
This sequence comes from Aporrectodea caliginosa, assembly GCA_020284085.1. NCBI lineage: Eukaryota > Metazoa > Annelida > Clitellata > Crassiclitellata > Lumbricidae > Aporrectodea > Aporrectodea caliginosa. Next base: position 475,258 of record JACEVL010000149.1, on the reverse strand, counting down.
CTTTCATAATCTGATGACATTAGAAATATGTATTCCTTCCCGAACTTCGTATTGTACAACTTCAACTCCAGAAATGGTGAAGCCTCCAGGAGAGCCGCCTCCTACAATATTTTAAGATAACACCTACATATTACCTACAACAAAATGCAGTTTGTGGCAATATTAAGTTAAGCATGCTTGTTAAACGTTAACCATTCTGCTTTTGTCATCATTTATTTGACTATGCTCCTAATAATTATTTTTCTATAGCCTCCCAAGTAATTTATGTATGCATGTCAGTCAGTAGCACATAAACACTCCTTTCTTACTTACAAACTTCACAGCTTCATTATTTTGCGGCATCAAAATAATATTTTGGAGAGGTTCCTACCCTCTGTACTTTCTGCTTCCATGGACTGTGTTTTGTGTATTATTATTTGTTTCAAATCAACAAAATTACAAAACTGTATGTTAAAAACATGAATTATCAATTTTGCATTCACAGAATTTGCAATTTTGAAAAGAAAAATGAAAGAAATGGTGCACTTTATGTTGTTGCTTTGCAAATATACATCTTGATTTATTAACTATAGAAACAGAATGGTACTGGTGTAATAAATCATTTAACAGGATTCAGACTTGCTCAAGGTTGTTAAAGCTAAACATTTAGAGCCACTACAAAAAGCAAATTGCAAAGGTCAATTCTTGTTGAAAATCATAAGCGGCAAAACTTAAACTTGGTAGGCTATAAAATATAATGGTGCTCAACACTTTAATGACAAGCTGTATTGGTTTCTCAGTCACTTTTAGTACACACTCGTCGTTAAAGTGTTAAACAGCAGTAGTGTTTAAAAGATCCAGCCCAGCAACGAACATGTGAGTAGCTCCTTTTCCATCCACTGGGCTTCATTCTGAAAGACTCAGTCTTGGACTCTCTTCAATCTCGTGGTCTCATTGTCTTTGTGCTTCCAGCCTCTCTCTGGATCTCAGTCTTGGTCACACACTGTCTCTATCTTGAATTTTAAGTTTTGCATATAACACTGACCATACATTTTTGAACAGTTTTAAAACCCAGCGTCTGCTAACAGTGGACATTTCTTAAGATAGAATAGTATCTGAAACAATACAAGAAGCTGCTTAGATTGCCAACCTGGTGAAAGATCTTCTTCTGGAGGTTTTCAATTTTCTTGCTCTGCTGTAGAAAAAAAAATTAAAAAAATTTAAATGCATCATTTAAAAACTTTGGAAACGATCCTTCTAGGTCTAGATCATTCAGTATTCTGGTGATACAGTATTCTGGATGCTTTATTCAATTCAATTCATTTATTGATCCCGGTAAAAACAAGACAAATTCACTTACAAATCAGTAAAGAAAAAGCATTTTCTGCAATCAAAAGTATAGGTAAATACAGAAACTTATATAAGCAGATAATCTGGGAACAAAAGGCGCACCTGAAGGGATGAGTCCAGCTAAGTAGGGGCCTAATCATATGAGTGTGAGACTGGATAGATAAGTATGCATGTACTAGTGTAAGGACTGTGAGAAGAGGAGCACGGGATCATGTGGCAATATTTAGTATGTAATGACATTAAAACAAAACTGACATACACGGTAGTGACGGTACTATCCAAATGTGTAATTGTAAATTTTTCTATGATATGGCTTCTCATCAAGAGAGACTCATCAGAGGCGCTCCAGACCTAATGACAGAAAACCAGGATCGAACAAAGTGATTTTAGAAACCAAAGACTACTCGTTTAGATCACCTGTCCATCACCGTGTTTAAGTTTCTTGAATTTCTTCATCTCCTGCTTAAGGTTCATCTGCAGCCGAATCAGTTCCTTCTCCAAGCCATCGACCACCTGCTGGTGTAACACGGCCGACTGTCTGTCCGCTACGCAAAACAGGCAATGCTTTAGGATAACAACAAGAAATTCATCATTTACGCAATCATAATATCAGGATTTCTAGTGCTCAAAGAAGCCACATACTGGTAGTGGGAATCAGTCTACACACAGACGCTCAGTCAAACCAAATCGATAGGCAGGTATGGTCAGAATCGATTCCAGGTCAAGATCCAAAAGGATCAGGTAGGCAAGTACAATATCCATTATTTCTTTGTTATCAAATCATTGTAATCATATCATAATCTACACACGTCTTCTTTCATCAACAGCAAGTCATCAGAAGCAGGTTCTTCACAATCAAACAAAATCTGAGATGTAGAACGAATCAGGTTCTGTGCTGATGCAAAAAGTTAAAGTAGTTCAGACACGTAGGCCACATGATTTTACCACAATCTCCACTAATGCAACCACCATCACCAGTAACAATAATACTCCAAAAAGTGGGTCATAAAAGACATATGTTATTAGTAATCCCGGTATCAAAGGCTATATATATCTGGTAAACATTTCAGTGATCTGTCTACATAATTATCTGGTCGGCATTTGTCTGTATGTCTGTGTATCTGTGTATCCATTTATCAGAAACAGAAAACAAAACTATGTTATACAAGTCAACGATCCTAGATTGATTTACCCTGAGCCGAAAATTTCTCTTCCAACTGTAAATCCTGCAGTGAGATAAACCACTTTGTTTCATAGAAATTACGTTTACTGCAAGAAAAACAACAGACAGCAAAAAATCAGTTGAAAAAAATCAGAAAATTTCATCACACTATAATAGTGAATGATCACTGAATCACAGTGAAATTTGATCAAACCATTCATTATATAGCAACACTTTAAAACCCTCAGTGTTGCTACCCATTCTGAAATATAAATACCAGCAAACGAAACTACAAAAAGGGTGTTTAAACCCTGCAACAATTCTTTAAATCTCTGTGCAATTATTAATATTATTTTAACACCGACAAGTCTACTTATTTGCTGATAACGTGATTTCTTTCTCTTTAAGTAGTGCTAAATAAATTTGACATTATAATTTAAATTGGTGTACAATGCTTCATGTGCATTTTCCACAAGAGTTATCAGTCGTTCAAATAATTATAATCATCACAACATAGTGGGATGCGGTGGTGTAGCAGTATGTTCTGTGCCTTGTAACTGGAGGGTCACAGGTTTGAATCTACCTCACGCCACTGTGTAGAGACCCAGGACAAATTGCTCACCCATAATTGTCTGAGGAAGGCAACGGGAAACCACCTCACTCATCTCATCCCCACGTGGCATAAAACACCAATGGACCTGCCTTCGGACAGAGAACTCATCATCATCACAACATCTGGAAAGCATTTGCTGTCAGGAGACACTCCTCATTCAACAGAATTGCTAAACGCTAGTTATTCTACAAACACACATAAAATGAAGCAATGTTGTCATACCGACTGTACAGTTTCTGCTTTGCGCAGACGACTACGTCGCTGAAGAGGAAGAAATGACGAAGTTTACGAAGATTGTCAACTGTTTCAACGACCAGACTGTGCTTGACAAGATAGCGCTGAAGATTTGACTGTTTCCATCAAAAACAAAAACACTTTGACACTGAAGGAAAACAATTTAAAAAATTAAATGAACCGAGCTACCCAAATAGGCAGCACCAAAACAGGTATGCATAAAGCAGCTCTAAATAGATATGTATAACACAGCTATCACCAGACATGATCAAAAGAAAGTATTGATTAAATGAATATTGCCTACTAACAAGAAAAGCCAGCCCTAAAAACTGACAAATAATAATAAAAAAATTTCATTATGCTGCACTACATGAAACTAAGCCAACACCGCAAACATTGTACATTATGAAATATACGTCCATGATTAGAGTAACATCAGTTGGAACGAATGATTCAGGATCCAAATCCCTGAGAAATGGAAGGTGCCGTTGAAATAAACAGCAAAGTGCCAGATATACAATGAACTAAAATTCGAATTTTACAAAACTCGATCACGAACTGATATTCTTAAAAAATTATTGTCTTTTTCTCTTTTGCACAACATCAGGTGAAACAACTGCCACGGAGTAGTTCAGAAAATGAAACAGAAAAACATTATGAACTTAAGTTGTTAACAATTTACATTTCTGCATCCAACTCCTTTGCACTCGTTCAGGCAATTCAGAGCAGTCTTTAATGCTTTTTGTAAAATATCATAGTCTGGATGGTTCAACGGCGTTGACTTTATCAGATCCTAAAAAGTAAAACAATATAACAAAATAACCAGTAAGCTACACAAGATCACCTAAATGCACCATTCCACTTTAATTTAGTTCAGTGGTGTAGTGGGGGGGGGTGGGGAACGCCGTTCCCCCACTTTTTTTCTCACACTATGCAAAATTCTTGCAAGATTGCACTTTTTGCTTACTTCAATATGCAGGCGTTCCCCCACTTCATTTTTTAGGACTACACTACTGATTTAGTTACATCTAAAACCTAATTATCACATATGGATTTGAATTGAACATTGCTGTCACATACCCAATGAATGTAAGAGAAAGATGTTACGTGTGACAACGCTTGAAAAAATATAATTTATGAATTATATCAGTCAGATGTATGTAGTTGTAATATGACATTTATAAAGCGCTGCTTCAAGGAAAACTCATCAGTGGCGTTCCCAACCCAAAACAGTGAAATTGCTGTCAAATAATAAACTTCAGGCGCTAGCGAAACTGTGCAAGGGACAAACTGAGGAGCTCGAGTTGCAGCTCTCGGATGGTTCGTTACTTGTCTGTGAGGACAGATAGACATGGCTGTTGCCAAATGATTAAGCTGTAGCAAAGTGCAATGTATTGTTGGCTTGGGTTTTTAATTTTCAAGGGTTGTAATTGACAATAACAATTGCATTATATATGCATCATACAAAGAGGAAATGAGTGACCCATCTAGGTGTCACTGCATTATATATTCGAAGACAAGAAGTCAGGAACTCACTTTCATTGATAACGTAATCTGCTGAAAGCGCACAATTGGTTTATGCAAAAGCTCTAAAATAAAGTAAGCGAAAATGAACAAAATTACTTCAAATAACCAAAATAACTTAAAATGCCAAAAAATCAAACTAAAATAATCCAACAAGAAATATTGAAGACAGCAAAACATTCACCGAATGAAACCCAAATGATTCAAAATCCTAATTTTAACATATTCAGAAATAAATCATACAAAGTTACAGATAAAATCAAAACAATACTAAAAAAGAATTCATATCCAAGTGCCACTAATGTAATATTTTCACAATTATTTAACACTAAGCTACATGTCGATGACTTCCAAAGTTGTCAATTAATCGGCTTTGACCCTTTGACTCACTCGTTTGCTGTTTAGCGTTTCATAGTTCCTAAATGCATGACCTCTCGATTGACAGTCAAGCACGCTAACTATTACACTGTCAAGCAATACGCATGAATTCCGGTTAATTACAACCAAAGCAACCACCAGATAACTCAGCAATGCTGTTAATTTCATTAAATTAATGAAAATGAAATGTTAATTTAATGAAATTTTTGCCAAAAGCCCAGTATCCCACCAGCCAGTTGCAACAAGTACACAACTAGGGATGTTAAACGATAATCGGAAATCCGATTATCGGTTTTGAAAACGATTATCGGTTTTAATTATTGACAAAACGATAATCGAATTCTGCCTCTTATATATAAAGCAGAGTCTTCCACAGCCAACGAGGCAATAGTAGAACCCCGTATGTGTACGTTGGTCAGTGGTCACGGTACTTAGCGATTATCGGTTTTCAGTAACTTGCATTATATGATAATATATTAAATTTTCTATGAAGTCCACCGAAAAAACGATAATCGGTTTAAAAATCGGATTTCTAAAACCGATAATCGGTTTGCCAAATAAACCGATATTAACAACCCTATACAAAACCCAACAGCCACCTCTGCGTCTTAGCGGGCTGACCATCTGCACACTGACCTGATTAAGGCTTGGTTTTAGTGCACCAAATGTTGACACCTTCTACATTACAGACCAGTTCAACAGAAATGACTAATTCATTAATTAGTTAATTCATTAACCCAATGACTCATCGATATGAAGCTACAAATTTCCTAAACCAACATACACTTGCTCAACAGTGGAAAATTACGTTCACAAAATAAATACACAAACTCATAACCTACGAATTAATTCGAACTCTAAAACGCGTCATCCCAGCCACGCTGTAACAAACCTTCAAGACTCAGGTCGATGGTGGAATTTCCTGATTTTACATGCATTACCTATAACACAAATAACAAGAAATGAAGACATAAACCAATAATAATTTCATAATCTTAGATATGTTTAGTAATGCCAAATTACAATTCAACAATGTTTAAATTATCAATTCATGCAAATACTCAAAAGCATGGGCATATTTAGGGGGTGGTTTTACGGGTTCAAACCCCCAAAATAAGTTTCAGAACATTTTTTTATATGCTTTACACGCAAAATACAAAAAACCTGGACTTTTGCGACGATTTTCAATGGAAAACCGCCGCGAAATCTTAAAACCCCCTCCGAAATTTTTTATGGCTACGCCCATGCTCAAAAGAATACAACAGCATAGGGTAGGTGCTCACCCTTGTTTGCCACACCCAGTAAATGACATGCGCCAGAGAAGGCACAAGACACAATACACTGAGAAGCAAGAAAGAAGTCTAGAAGTAGACCCAGTTCAGAAATAACTGAAGATGTGTGCCCTTCTGAACTTTGAAAGGAGGGCAATATCAAATACAGTTGTATTGCATTGTAAGATTATAAGATTAGTCTCTAATAAGGCAACAGTTGATGGCTTTACACTACCACAGTGAAATATGCACACTGATTCTCATTTTGTAATACATTAAAAGGTTTAACATTCATGGTACAACGTAAGTGAAATCAGAAGTTGGTGCCAAACATAAATGTTAAGCCAATCCTACTTTTGTGAGCTCCGCAAATACAGGATTTTCATTCCAACACCGCTGAACAGTTCCGATGGCCTCATGGTAATTCCGCAGATATTCCCTTGCAATGTTGTACTCTTCGTCAGCCTGAAAAACAACACAGCAGTTACACAGTGAACAGCAGCAGTCTCCCTGAAGCTAACCCAGGTGGCCACCATGGACACGAAGCACTAATAACTTCCCTTTTAGCCCTGCCACGAGAGGGCGACCTGTCCACACCAAAACGATTTTACTACACACAGTGTATGGTCAATAATATTCATTTATTCAATTCAAACTGACAAACTGCTGTATGATTACATCAAATAGTAGGAATACAAGATAACAAGTTAAAAGCAAGAGTCGATTTATAACTGTATGTCAACCTGTTATAGGCGCCAATCCGTCCTACTGCTGCTCATTTTACCATCGCCCCCTACTGAGTGCAAGGCTGAGTCAACCTTACGGGGCAAGCGGATATCAAAAGCGGGTATCAAACCCCTTAAAGTCTTGAGCACCTACACTGCTCACTTTATATCTGATTTTGGTAGGGGAGGAAGTGGAATGGAAACCTTGAAACATCTTTCTGCCCTTGCAGGAATTTGAACCCCCACCACCTGGGCTAACAGTCAAGCACAATAACCAGTTGGTGTATGACACAAAACGAAAATTTACAGTTTGATCACAAAACCTAAGACCACAGCTTTCTAATAGCAAATCGTACAGATAACAGCAGGCTAGATGGACTTTTACAGCCTACCTAGAGTTAAAATTTCTAATAATTGCTAACTGCTATGTAACTAAGAATTACTAACATTTCCTGTTCTTTTCGATGCAAAACACTTGACAGTGGGTGATATATACGACTGGTATGATGCTGTATAGTTCGCCTGTGTGGTGGGGCTTTTCGGGAGGGTAGGAGTGGGAGGCCTGTGAGGGAATTATCAGGAGGCTGGTACACAAGGGGTACTTAACTCCATCTTCTTCCTCATTTGAGGCTCTTTGCAATGCGGCTACTATTCTCTTAACCTGTATTTTGCATTTAATCCTTGTCATGTATTGCATAAATTGTTACTTCCGATCAAGCAAACATCCTGCGGCCCCTGTAACCTTGAGCTCCCCAGGTTGAACAACCTGACCCAGAAATCTTCCTTGCCAGGATGTTATACAAATAAACAAGGTTTCTGTAGATCTGGCTATTTGAGTTCCTCATTTTCTCCCCTACGACTAACCCTAACTCTTCCTCCCATATGTTCTCCCTGATATACAATAACTTCTTTCATTTCATTCTTGGTTTGTATATATATAATTTGTTTGGTTGTTTGAATGTACAGAGCTTGCCATGTACAGTGCTGTGCGTTTGCTAGTAGTAGTAGCTTTTCAGTTTAACAACACTGTGTGATAACAAGACCATTAGTGTCGCCCTCCTCCTTCATCCAGGCTTGGGACTGGCACTGACAGAGTACGATCATTGGCGGAATTCGTTTGCTAGTGCTTCTCATTAAAGAATATACCTACTTACTCACTTTCTATAAATAATGAATATGAGCACAAGAAGATGGAGGAAAAGTAGAAACTAATACTAGACTCAGACCTAATTTATAACTTTGCAACAAACTTCTAAAGTCAACATTTGGCAGTTATCTAATCTTTAGCATCAGAAGTTTTTCACACGATCTCTTGACAGTTTATTTGATGACAGCTGAAAGAAAACCCTAATTAATGACTGTTTGCCTACAGCAATGCACTACATGTAGCATTTGATCTTTGATGAAGTGACAACAACACAACATCAGTCTTACAACAACGGATCCAAAAGGAAATCAGAAGCTGAAGAGATATTTATACAGTACACAGAAGTCAGATTTACTTAATACTATTGTGCACTTCAACTTTTATAGATCCTACAGTGTTGACAAGCAATTGTTTCAAGGCTTAATTTCTTCCAATGTATAAGTCTCAAATTGGACTTCGTAATTGGATACTATAAACACAGTATCAGTCATTTCAAATGAGGGCCAAAGTATGATGGCTCACGCGATGTTGATGACTTGTAGCACATTACCAGATGTGCCACATGCTTCTAGTTTAATTCCTAGCAGTTAGGCAGGGTGTCGCCACCAGCCACCTCTATTAGTATTATTATGAAACATATATTTGTTTCTGTGATGCTAATTGGGGCTACTATGCACAAATGGAGATATCACCAATTATTGCTCAAACAATTCATAAAGCAATACAGTGCATATTTGCCCATGCAGTCATTCAACAAAGGCTATTTAGTGATGCATTTACACATCAACTATGATATCCCTTAATAAAGTACTGATACTATCACAATCTACCCACCAATCAATTACCATTAGACTCAAATCAATTAACATTTCACTGATCTCACAATCCAGCATTTATCTGCCAACAATTCAACCCATAAATCGTATGATTGACATTCCTCAATCAACCAATGACTGACATTCCTCAATCAACCATTGACTGACATATCTCAATCAACCATTGACTGACATATCTCAATCAACCATTGACCGACATTCCTCAATAAACCATTATGACTGACATATCTCAATCAACAATTGATTGACATTCTTAAATCATCCATTTACTGACATTCCTCAATCATCCATTTATTGACATTCCTCAATCAACCAATGACTGACATTCCTCAATCAACCAATGACTGACATTCCTCAATCAACCAATGACTGACATTCCTCTATTATCCATTGACTGACATTCCTCAATCAACCATTTTCACAATTCAACCAAAAGCACACACATTTAGTAACCAGTGGTATTTGTTACTGGATTCTCACAAAACACAGATACTAGACAGCAAACCAGACAGGAAACACAGCAAACTAGACAAAACAGTGGAGAAATCACAAAGCATGAGTCACAGCACACATAAACCACCATCATCTTGTAATTTCACTTGCACAAATGAGCTAGGCAGTTGGCGCAAATGTAAAAGTCCTCAAAAAGGATGTCCCGCATTTCGGCCTGTACTGTATCCGTTCTTCCAAAAGTGACAATATAATTATAAAAAATACTACTACTAAAAACTGACCATCAACTTCTTGTTGTTTGTTTGAATGTATTAATCTTGCCATATACAGTGCTGTGCGTTTGATGGTGCTTCACAATAAAGAATATACTTACTTACTTACTTGTGAATTTTGATAACGGTGATGTAAAAGTCCCTAGATCAGAAGTGAAACACAACAATGCTTCTAACATAATATGATAAATCCAGGTAGTCTCTTTCACATAACCATAATGGCATAATAGTTACCAGCAGAATAACAGTAGTCTGTTTTTCTTCACAGAAACTGAAAACTTAGATTTTTTGCAGGTTTTCTTCTTAAGCACCTGCCTCAGGCAGATTCAGAGAATCCAAAGATCTTCAACTTCTCTGCTCTATTCTTTATCCATTACTCTTTCTTTCATTCTGACCCAGCATCAAAACTGACTTAATCTGGTTCTTGGCACCAAAACTGACTTAATCTGGTTCTTGGCACCAAAACTGACTTAACAACCTGGTTCTTGGCACCAAAACTGACTTAACTTGGTTCTTGGCACCAAAACTGACTTAACCTGGTTCTTGGCACCAAAACTGACTTAACCTGGTTCTTGGCACCAAAACTGACTTAACCTGGTTCTTGGCACCAAAACTGACTTAACCTGGTTCTTGGCACCAAAACTGACTTAACAACCTGGTTCTTGGCACCAAAACTGACTTAACTTGGTTCTTTCTTGGCACCAAAACTGACTTAACCTGGTTCTTGGCACCAAAACTGACTTAACCTGGTTCTTGGCACCAAAACTGACTTAACTTGGTTCTTGGCACCAAAACTGACTTAACTTGGTTCTTGGCACCAAAACTGACTTAACCTGGTTCTTGGCACCAAAACTGACTTAACCCTGGTTCTTGGCACCAAAACTTACTGAACTTGGTTCTTGGCACCAAAAATGACTTAACAAGCTGGTTCTTGCAAGCGTGAATTGATATACAGGAAGCACTGGTGAATTATTATCTCGTCCTCCTCACACAGGTTCTGAGTGGTGCTGAGAAATTTCTGAGATATGCATTACATTATATTACTTTATGTAGCTCCTTTGCCCATAACTGCTATACTGTAGTCATTGGTCTTTTTTTCTACTCTTTCTCCAGCGCTTTTCTCAGGCATGATATATGCGACAAAGTACTTGTTATGAAGTACACCAAACAGTACTGCTAATCTAACGCTAAACAAAACAGTGGTGATACTGGGACTTTTTTATCACAGAGATAATTGATCAGGTGAATTTGTCGAGTTTTAACTCTACAAGCACTAATTAAAAGACCGAAACTTTAAAACTATCCTTTAAACAGGAAATACAAGAAAAACAAAATGCACCTACAAAATCTCGAAAGACGGCTCCAACTTCTTGGTCAGTTGACCAACCCTCGACCTTTTTCCCAAGCCTGTTGACAAACTTGTAATGTGTCTTGTGAAGCTCGGGGATTTTGAAGAATATCGCTGCATTGTCCTTTGCGTGAAGAACAAATTTCTCTGTGTTTGCTATGCTTTTGAACGTCTGCATATGCTGCAAATATTCAGGCAACTTCATTACCAATCCATATTCCGCATACTGCAACATAACTGCAAGTAATGTTTGTGCATAGTAGGCTGCATTATTCAAAAAGGAAACTACAGATTGAATACCATAACATTCTAGAAATCAAGGATCATAAAATAATATTTTTACTGCATTTTGTATAAATTCTTTATGAATTTCTCACACAGATAAAATCTTCAGCCCCAAAATAAAGAAGTTTCTCACAGCCCCCATCCTAGACCCCTCCCCTCAGAGGGGTTGGAAACTGCGTAACTTTTGGGAAGTCTTGGTTACATCACTGCCTACTTTCAAATACCTGTATTCATACTAAAGATAAAATATGATATGTGGTTAAAGTAAACCCTAGAATTTGCAGAATACTCAAAGAATAGCTGCAAAAGCTTGCCATCCTCAAAGGCAAAATGGTAGAGAAAGTCAAAGGAACACAGCATGAAATAACACAAAACAACACATAGTAATTTATCTTGTTTGCAATTTAAATATCTAAAGCTACCTTCCACGCATTGTATCGCAAAGTAGTAACATCGAGGCACAAATAGGGCTGCCAACTTTTGATTTGCAAATCCGGTACACCCACATAGTCATTCGATATGCCATTGTGCAATTATACAGGCATCATGCCATTATCAATTTACCCTGTCCACACCACTGTATGTAACGAATATTGCATCAGCCTAATGTAGGATCTACAGTCTACTGAAAGTAGTCGTTAAAAATTACAGTCAATCATCAAAAGACAAGTGGCCTACATATAAAATTAGAATCAACTTCAAGTTGAAGTACATGTGAAGTTGCCGTGTGTAGCGTGAAGCACTTGTAAACCACATTCGATTTATTCCTTTGGGTATTTTTAAGAAAAGGAGCTACAAATTTTCAGAAGCTCCTCTACAGGTTCCTTCCTGATAGGTTGTTGTTGATTAATCAGACGCTCTGCCGTTCTTGTATGTGATGTGGACGTGAGAAGGTCAGACAAACTTCCAGAAACTTCTGGCCACAACATAATTCCGTCTTGTTCTAATGTTGACTCTTACAGAAAATAATACATGTCACTGTAATTGAAAATTTACATAGTGCCACTCAGAAACTCAGAGGTGTTCCCGACCCAAGTCAGTGCTGTCATTAACAAACAAAATGAAAGCCGAGTTATCAATCATGCAATATCCATCAAGTCTGAAAACTTGCCTTCTTCTACAATGAGTTAGTGTTAAACACATATAAAAATGGATGTCAACAGACATTCATGGATAAGTCAATAACTGCAAACCCTGCTGTGGCAGATCAACACAAATTAAAGCACATCTAAGTTCTACTTTGAAATTTTCAGGAGTGTCAATGCGACCCTTAAACATAGAGCCAGATCTGATTCAAGACCAGACCATACCTCAGACAGAAGGTCGAGAATGGCAACGTAGGCTTTCTCGCTATCCAATATGTGCGTGACAATCCACTTCCGAAGAATCAACCGGTCATTTTCGGCCTCGTGTGACACGAAAGACTCTGCCTACAGTATCCCGTAAAAATACAAAACAAACACAACCAGTTATCATAGTAAATAACAAATCAAAAACGAGATATGTTATTTGAAACACCTGATAGTCTGTTATGCAAATAAACACATGTAACACAACCAGTATGCACTGATAACTTCATAGGAACTGGGCCATAATTGCAAATGGGTATTTTTACATGCTCTATCATCTGTTTATACAAAGTGTCACATTCTCTGCAAATAGCTTGAACAAATTGACTCTAGAAAAAAAGTCATGCCTTTTAAAGCAACCTAGGTATTAAATTAACCGCCATAATGCCGGATATATCCGGCGCCAGCTAAAAATCCTCACGCCTTAGCGCCGGATTAATCCGGCATAAACATAATGACTCAGGAATAGTGCTAGCGTGGTGTATTTCATGCAGTATGGCGTATATTATATTAGCAGAGGATGTCATAGGCTATATTTGGACGGAAATTTTTTTAACCCCGGCTACTTCCGGTCTGATCGCTATGCAACCGGTGACGTATAGTAAAAGTACAAAATGGCGAAACGGAAGTTTACAAGCGAAGAAGTCTTACAAGCAGTTTTAGGACCCGCAAACATCCATGGATGTGATATTACCGGCAGAATGCAAGAACTTTGGCATTACTGAGAAGATTGTTATATATCTTGCACTTCCTCTACTGGACAGTGGTCGTACAGTCGGACAACTGGAACTCCAGCTCGGTTGTATGACTACCTGGACAGACGTGGCCTGTGGAACAATAATAGATCTGAGTAAATATGTGCTGTTATATACGTGATCAGTGTCAAAACATAATTACGCAACTAACAATAAGCCACAAAAATTACATTTTTACCAATATGGTGCGGCGCCCGGATTTCTCGGCTTCGTGTGACAAATCGAAAGACTTCTGCACTGACAAAGTAATCTATATGCAAAAGGATCAATTGTGGACTGAAATACGGCAAACAACACTACAGGGTGAACTGTCACGTTCTCTGCACCTCAAATTCGCATTGTGAATGTAAGCCTATAACAAATTTCTAAAAGGATGATGATGTTATCGCTCATGCAATTCTTACGTACAAATAAGAAAATGGTTTAAAATAAAACGCCCACCCATTCTCAAACTGAAATACATTGGACATCAAATGTAGCAAAGCCACAAGCAGTTAACTTAAATTTTGCAAGAGGCTTTGCTTATTCATACATCAGTAATACTTTACTACCGGCGGCTACATAAATTTCAAATTAATCTAGGCCATTATTTTTACATCCTAGTTTCTTTTACTATAGATCTGTTTATACAACTAACGGCCAGTTGTCACCGCAAATTTCTTGAACAACATTGACTCTAGAAAAAAAGGCAGTCATGCCTTTTAAAGCAACCTAGGTATTAAAAATCCTGAACCCTTAGGCTTCTCTCAAAAGCACTGAAAAAGTCTTAATCTATATGCAAAAGGATCAATTGTGGACTGAAATACGGCAAATTCCGAGCACACTACAGGGTGAACTGTCACGTTCTCTGCATCTCAAATTCGCATTGTGAATGTAAGCCTATAACAAATTTCTATAAGGATGATGATATTATCGCTCATAGCAACTCCTTTTCTTACGTACAAATAAGAAAATGGTTTAAAATAAAACGCCCACCCATTCTCAAACTGAAATACATTGGACATCAAAACTTTCATGTAGCAGTGCCAAGCCACACAGCAGTTAACTTAAATTTTGCAAGAGGCATTTGCTTATTCATACATCAGTAATACTTTACTACCGGCGGCTACCGCATAAATTTCCCATTAATCTAGGCCATTTCAAATAAAATCTTCATATACTTCCTAGTTTCTTTTACTTGCGCTTCAAACGTAGAACTGGCTATAGAACTAACGGCCAGTTGTCACCGCAAGCAAAATTTCATAATATTTTGAACCCTAGAAAAACATGGATAAAGTGCTCTCAATTCCTCTTGAGAAATCCTTAGGCAGTCATGAGTAAATACTTCTAACACCTGCAGTTGAACTTAGAAGCCTAAGGAGACTTTAAAATATGACTCCTTTTTATAGCACAACCTTTTTGATTATATAAAAAGTTCATACATGTAGTAGCAGAGCTAGTCTAGACAGTATGGCACACTTAATTACCATAAAGACCATTTACATGCCTAAATGAGGAAATGAAATAAAAACATTAAAGAATACGAAACAACTATTCATGCTGTAAAACTACTGAATTCAAGCTTATGGGCAGCCAGAAGAAAGAAACATCACACAGCTATTTCTGAAATGTAGCCAGAGAGAAGGATCTAGTTAAGGTAGCTTACAAATAATTTCAAGCTACAGCCTGCATCACGTTGTTTTCTCTCTGGGCAAAAATACAGAGGTGGTTTGCCATTGCCTTCCTCTGGTTTGCCTGCTCGTTCGCCTTCCCAGTGATGCTTATAATTATACAAATTGAGAAGCACGTGAATACTGATAAGCTAAGAAGTCCTTACCACATCGTTATCCATATCTTCTGCCTGATAATCTTCGATGTCAGCTGCCATCGTTTTCGTGTATGACTCAGATTTGACTGCGTTTCAACAACAGAAAATTTAGGTTGAAAATAATGCAATATTCATTGTAGCATAGTATAGAATAATATAGAATAACCATTCAGAAACTTTAGACACATGGTAAAATTAAATAAAAAGATGGAATGATTATCAGTCTGAAGCAAGCTTGTCACAGTTTTTCATCAACAATGTATTTAGTTGAGTAGGGATGGAATTCCCCTGCCGTCCATTTAGTCATAGAAAATAACTTGCAAATTTTGCTATGTATACAGTTAATGCAACTAGGCCTCTATTCAGCGGGACTTGTCCCTTCGGGTGTGCCCTTTGCTCTCTCACACCATCTCTTCATAGATAAACTTCTGTAATAATCTGCACTATGTGAAATTTTATTTACTGTAGCTTCATGTTATTCATTTTGTTTTGTTTCTGGATCAATAAATTGATTTGATTGATTGATTGAATTGCTAACTTATCCGCACAGCATGTGGACACCAATTCTGAGCCAAGCCTTTGTGAAGCACAAATTATTTGAAGTCTTTTGGTTCTTTGATTCAATATGGTAATTCGTGTAATTAATCAAACAGATATTCACAAACATTTGACCTTAGTTCTAAGAGGTACAACCAAAGAACCAAGAAATACAATTCCAAGATCGTTAATAAAATGCCCAGTTTGAGTAGCACTGCACTAGACTATGCACAGAACACAGCTCAACAACACGTGCTGACAACTTCACATGTTGCTCATGACTGTACACTTAACAACATGTCTCATTATAACATGAATTCTGATTGAATGCAGTCAAGGAGTTGGATTCCATTTTCTTCATCTCCTAGTACCTGACCTCGCTCCAAAAAGTTTTTAGAATTCTAATGATACTTCAGTCAGAGTAATCAGAAACTTGCATATTTATTTTCATATCAACTCTCCCCATTGTTCTGCTTCCTGACTTAACAAAAAACCTAGGTTCAGTTTCCTCTTTTGCATGAATAACAAGATGTAAAGAAAGAAGGCTCTGAAATAAGTAAACAAATCATAAAACCTGATAATACAGAAAGTAACTTTATGATGAAATAAATCCGCAATATGACCACATCGGCACAACTACACTGTAGGTCAGATATATCAGCCCAAAATTAGCATTTGCTGACTCAACATCAAAATCATATAAAATATTAGGCTTTGTAACAGTACTTATGAGTACTGCAGAACAATTATGTATCCAGGATCTAATTCTGTTCACCCAAAATGTCAGACAGGATTATGTTGCTAACCAGTAATATATTGCAAATCAAATTTTTTACCTAGCAGAGGTATATGAAAGTGCAGACTTAGGTGGACGAGACCCACAACCCTCCGTGAGAGGCACTGTACCGTGGCCACTAACCCTTAATAGGGATCAAAATTAATCAAAAGCAAAATTAACTGTCAACCTGTTAACTTGTGACTTAGAAATTTTTTTTAAACTGCATCTGTATTTTAAGGAGCTCACACATGGATTTCAGCAAGAGAATTAATTCAATGTATCTTCACAATTATTTGGTAAATTTATCTACCGTATTTTCGCGGATATAACACGCACGCGAATATAACACGCACCCGAATATAACCCGCTACTTTTAGGGATTTGAGTAAAAATTGAATTATATATCACGCACCCGATTATAACACGCATGCATTTACGTGCGTCCACCTACGAGGTAATAAACGAATGTGTGCGCTAGAGTTAATGTTAATTTCCTTATATAACTTCTTACTGGATATAGTCCTAACTCATTCTATTATACGCCAATTAAAATCGTCTATTTGATAAAAAATTCCTTTTGTAAAGAAAGTGAAGATTCTTGCAAAAATGAACATTTAAAACCTGTAAGCGAAAATTACCTTATTCCTACTTCTTTACTGGTATCTTCACAAGGTAAGGTGTTTCCAGTTGGGAGATTATAGCGAATATACACGAGGAATCATTTCCGAAATTCTCAAGAAATTAAAAGGCCAAACCTTGTTCAAGTTTGTGCTGCTTCTAGACGTTTTGTCATTAAATCTTGTCCAAATGTTAAAAATTGGAAAGTTAGTTTTGAAGGTCAATCTCCTAAAGTTATAAATAATGTACATTACTAAAATCCGTCAAATTCAGTGTCAGAATCATCACTGGCAAACCTTGGACTAACAGTCCCATGGAAAGCAGTTCATTTATTTCTTCAGGTGCTGGTTTCACTTAGTTGTAGAAAATTTTTATAATTGTAGGTTCTATAAATTGAACACATTCACAAATTTGTAATAGGCCTATATTGGCACTTGATTGACGTAAAATATGCACATGAGGCTGTTGTTCACTAGAGATGTACGGCCATCCTGGAATTTAGCTGGAAACGTCATCCTACCATAAGCAAGCCATAACTAAATTGCAACATATCATAAACGAGTAAAACGACCCTATATATACCTATGAATATATGAGCGATTTCATTAAAATTCTCGTATTATTGGTTGATTATCAGATTTGCTATAGGCATGAAGCCGTAACTTACAAGCCATACGTGTGCTAGTGCTTCTCAATAATGACTACATACGCCTTACTTACAATGACAACAGCGGGGAAACAGCCTACCGGAACTACGGGGAACCAGTCTACCGGCGGCAATGTGTTTACAAACTAAAATAATGGCCGTTCATAGCGATCGAATATAGTTTTAAAAGCTTCAAATGACTCCAGTAGGTTACATATTTTGTCTAATAGAAGTTAAATTTAGATTTGTCTTGAATATATCGCGAATATTACAATTACTGCTCTGAAATTCTCCATAAAAATCACGATATACTCGATTATCTACGGCAAAGGTCGGACTTCATGTCTTGTCGATTCGTCGCCGTCCATGCCTCTGTATTGCCTGTAGAAAAACTTTTTATAGCAGTTTCTGACCATAACCTGAAAATAATCCACTACAAGATTTGGGTGTGTAAAATTTAATTTATATAACTCGCCCACGATTATACCCCGCAGCTAGGGTGCGTGGTTTGTAAAACTTTGAATACCCCGCGTGTTATATACGCTAAAATACGGTAGTTAATCTAAATAGAAGAACAGGGGTGTCAAAGCTTTTTAATGGTGGATCAGTAGCAATATTTCCAGCAAGTGGTGGGCCATGGTGCTGAAGGTGCCTAAGCAAATGGGAAAGCGGTATGGAGGGGGCTCGGTGAGCCCATTCCTATAATTGTTTTGGCAAACTAGATCTTAAATGGTGCATTTTTAGCATAGTCTTAATTTTATCTTCATTATCAAAAATGTCTATAGCAGAGTAAGGATTTAGTATTAACTGGTTTGTTTCTAGCACAGCAACTTGATTTAGTTTCACATGCAGTGAAAAATGACAAAGCTGATATTTCATTCTCAAACTGTGTAGTCTTTAGTTTAGACAAGGTTTCGCGGGCGAGAAAAATATGGTCCACGGGCCGGACTTTTGACATCCCTGATCTAGCAGCTCTTCAATTCAAAGTGTTCCAAATTCAGCCCCCGCTGAACAGAAGAGTTTTCTACCATATATATAACAGTTGAAGAGAGCAGTCATACGCAGGATTAGTTGCAGGATAAAGCCATTCCCACTAGAGAGCCCAATCACTGAGAACATTATGTATGCATGTATCAACTATCAAGAGACTGTGTGTACTTCGGCTTAATGACACTTTTTCATATCGAAGATGATTAGTGTCGGAGGCAGAAAGCAACCTCGTACTCCACGTTTATATTGCGACCGAGCCACCCGCAGTAAAGATCCGAGAAATTAATCTCTGATAAACCGACCGACCAGGAATCGAACCCGGGCCGCCGGCGTGGAGCAGCGGGCTACCAACCCACTCGGCCACTCAGGATCTCTATATATCAAGACAGATAGATAGCCATGTGTAGAGTGCTTTTGTGAGGTACTTAAAGGTGATATATCAAGACACTCAATATATCACCTTTAAGTACCTCACAAAAGCACTCTACACATGGCTATCTATGATCTCTTATCTAAGCAACTGCATTTTAAGACAGTCTGAGAATGCTAGCTGCTACATTGCCCAGGTGAGGTAAAGGGAACAGCTAGTTCACTCTAAATTGTGGAGCAAAGGACCTGTAGCCAGTAAAACCGGGTCACAGCTGCATAGTTCCTGCAAGAATGCACACATTTAACCCAGCGGGTACTGCCAGATAACGGCCAGGCCCACATAGAAATTTTAAACCAATAGACTTGCTGTGGGATAGCAGCCAATGACGTACATCATGCACATAATGAGAAACTCTATTGTTTTTAAATATACCATCAAAGAGCAAGAGCCTGCCGTGTGTTATTGATTGTTATTGGGGGCATCAGATGAGAATGCCAAAAGATGGCAATGGTAGAATTACACGGAGCCTATCCAACAGTAAATATGACTCTGATTTGGCTGCTTTTCTAACAAATCAGCATTCCTAGCAAATACACATGTATAATGTAATGACAGGTACAACGTATGCATTCCCCTCGTGTCATTTCAGGATTGCTGTTGACGAGAAAATCTTGATTATCAATAGTTGAAAAACAATTTTTCTGTTAGATTCTTCAACTTTCAGTTCACTAATCAAGCGACATTATGCATTATAAAATATGGTTACACAGAAGCGGCCAGACAGTACTAGCTAAACACCAAAACGATAGTGCACAGCCTGTGCTACTGAGCGCCACATTTAGGCCCTATACTGTCCTGTTCTCAGTTTTCTCGTCATGCTGCCTGGGTCTGATGGTCTTGCTCGATTAACCAGAAAGTTTGCATGAACATTGTGGACCATTGCAATCGTTGTGCTTCTGCAACTAGAGACTACCATGAATGTTCATCTTTTCTGATAAGTTTCTGTTTCTGACTGCACTGACGTATCAGCTGAGCCGCATAAAATCAAAAACCAAATCGATTAATTTATGAAAATGGGAAAAAACTGAGCAGACGAATGTACTAAAAAAATTCTTCCCCTCTGAAAAGGCTATGAAGATTTCTGCTTCATTCCCCCCATAGGATGGACGCCTCTGAGGCCAAAAAAAATATAGGTGTGTTTCCGGTAACAGTGGTTTTAAAAAATGAGTAGGTAGGTAGGAAAAAAATTTTATTTTGTAAAATAATTTTATGCAATGCTGTATCGTTGTAAAATAATAAACGAATATATCGTCATCATATTTCACCTTGCTAAGGCCAATTTTGCATAGATAATTAACTGTGCCCTTATTTACATACCTCTGGCAAGGAAAGCAGTGTTATCAATGTTGCAAATCTGCACCTCTGGTACGCAAAGGTTCAATTCATGTGTCAATATAAAAAAAAATTTGAAAAAATTAAAAAAAAATTTTTTTTGTGAAAAATTAATTTAAAAAATTTTCACAAAATTTTCCCAGTCGGGCCTAAAAAAGTGGGTCGGTCGGGTTACCGGAAACACACCATTATTTTGTTTTGGCCTGACGACAGGTACAACGTTGCACGTGTTTTCAGGTCAACAGCACCTATGATGAGTTACCCCAAAGTGTTGCCATATATATTTGGAATTACTATTATCGTTCCACATACACAGATCAGAAACTCCTCCATTGTGGTGCATCCAACAACACAAAATTCCTAAATATGCCAATGAATGTTTATGCCAGAATTTTGTCAATCAATCAATCAATAATCAAAGTTTTTTTACTGTTGTGAAGTACATGTGACAATTACATGAGGAACATAACATTCATTCATAGACAAAAGGGAGGCCCAGAAGTGATGAAATCTCACTATAGGGACACCAATTTTATCTAATTTCATTGCAGGATCGGTATATTCTTAACTATATTCTTAACTAGTTAATTAAGAGGGTTGACAAGTATATTTAAGGTACTGCACCACTTCTATAATGTACTTAAACAATACAGTGTGGAGTGTCTTAATATATACATGTATACATAAATACACGTCACTACATAATATACAATTCCTTTCCTCTGTTATGATAGATTTCCAAAAGAAGAACAGTACCTGCTTTTAGGTGCTGATGATAGTCAGGTGACCGTGATTCGGGTTTCATGGCAATCTTTAAACCTGGCACGTCGCCCCAAAGTTTGCTCAGCCTGCGAGCTTTATGTTCCAGCTTCTCCATTGTAAACTGGTCGTCAAAAGCTGCATGGAACAAGCGGTTGCAACGCTCTAGAGACATCTTGACCAGCAGAAGGTTGTAGTAGGTTGGCTCATCGTCATCTGAGCTGTCCTCCATAAAGCTTCCACGCACCGAGGCGGCTCTCCGATACGGATTTTCTTTCTTACATCTCATGACAATTGGGCCAGACTTTTGTGCAGTAACTTCCCTTTCAGCTAGTGGCAGTTTTGCATCTACCACCTGTCTTGCTTCGTCATACACCGGTTCTATATCCACTTCTTTAATGGTCTTCTGCTTCAAGGGTTTTCCAGGTTTGCCAAAATCCGGTCTCTCCAGGCACCTTGCGTTGACTGTCACAGCTTCATCGTACAATGGCTCCTCATCCTTTTCTGACGGGAGTAAGTTGCAGGCTAAGACAGCAGCGGCTTCATCGTATATGGCTTCTGGCTCATTGTCAACACACTCAGAGTCTTGTAACTGACTGTTCACAACAGGTACTGCTTCCTCATAGAGGTGTCTCTCATTGAGTTCTTTTCTGCGTGGCTGTTTCCGATGGACACTGTCCGCCGGCTCACTATGGGTCGGCTTTTGTTTTGGCCGTATGACATCACCTGTTGCTTGCCCCCTCGCTGTGAGTGGCAATTTACGTGGACATTCAGAGGCTGCTCGTTTCTCTGGCACCGTTTCTACGTAAACATCATCATATATTGGCTCCTCATCCTCTTCATGATCGTTTTGCTCAATCGTCGTACGCAGTGCATCAGCTTGCACTGCACTGTCCATATCACTATACACTTGCCTTCCATTTTCATGCAGCCTAAAATTGTCCTCCCTCACTTGTATTGCCTCTGAATACTGTGATTCAAGTTCGTCAGAAATTTCAGACGCAACGGTTTCAGCTGTTTTAGGTTTCTGGTGAATTGGACCAGGATAAATTGAAAGACGTTCTCGTCGAACCTCTCTTGCATCTTCATACAGAGCCTCTTGTGGGGTTGAAATGGTGGAAGGCAGTGAACGACATTTTGAGTAAACATCGTCATATGGTGGCTCATCTGAATCGTCCTGATAAGCACTGTAGTTTTCAGTTGAATTAAACTGATTATTGTTGTCGTTGTAAAACCCTGGATGGTCTGAAACTGATGAATTATTACTTCTGTTACTCGTAAGTGGTGTTGGGATTGATTTCTGCAGCGGTTTCGGCAATGGCATAGGCTTCTTTTTCAGCGACTCAGAGCATTCTTGTCTGCTATGAGTCGAAACCATTCGAGCCAGCAGACTACGGTCGATATTCGAGTACATTTCATCGTCGCAGTTCGAAAACTCGAAGGATTGGGCTTTATGATTCATCCTCTCAGCATTCACTTTTTGCCCCCAAATTTATATATGTGTCTGCATTAAATACAAGCCGTGTAACCCAAAGCACCTAAGTGCCCTACATCTCCCAATAACACTAGGCACGGCTAAACGATACTATCAGACATCGCGAGAAATAGCAGTTCACCGCTCGCAGAATACAATCCGTCCTTGTCGTTTTTATTTGTGTCGTTTACACCGTAAAGCAATTCAATTACGCAAGTAATTTAACCGTCTAACATAAGTACATAAGTCCACTTGATCTTCTTCCGGGTGGATGTCTTCTCAACCATGTCGACCGCCATCTCATGTTTTTAGCAGAAACATCGACGAAGAAGTCGTTAGAGCAGCGCTTTCACTCTCCATTTTCAGAATTCCCAAGATCTTTCAACACAATTCCCAAGATTCGCCAAAAGTGTACCAAAACATCCCGTTTCTAAAAAAAAGGAAAAGTTGTGATGAAATATGAAATGTGTTTTAACAATCAAAATTATTCCAAAAAAATACCGATCTAAGAACTGGCAAAAAACCGGAGCACAGAGACCGAGAGGCGAGAGGTACAGAGTTCGAGCCCCCGTTGGGCGGATATGCTTTGCAGGCTGCTATTAGCGCCGTTGTATTGCAGGCTGTCTGTTCTGTTAGTAGTTAAGATTTAAATTGCATAACATGTAAATGTACAGCGCAGTGCGTTTGTCAGGCGCTTATTAAAGAAAAGATATTATTATTTATTATTATTATAACATTAAATTAGCAAATTACAATGTTACAAGTTACATTAATAATAAGTGAGTCTTTTCTAATCTGATTCGCTGCCGCTGTTGGAAAGTACGGTAAAAACTAGTTTGTAGACCTTAGAAAAATCTTATATTTAAGATTGCTGTACAAAATCCGCAAATTCCAACTCGATCCCCCAAATCCCAAGATCTTGGGAAAATCCCAAGGAGTGGAGGCCATGGTTTAGAAATAAAGTTCGGTGCTATAATAATACTTCGATGGGTGCTAAAGCCCAAGGCTAAAGCCTACAGTTCGCTGCGCCATCTGCAGGACGTGCGCATTTTCACCGATCCCAGGAGAGTACAGCATATTATCGGGTAGTATCTAGAAGGCAATGGACTAGTCCGGGCAATTGATCGTTTAATTATTTTTTATAGGCCCTAGGCCTACATGACATTTTAATAGCAATGTCCAGGATAACTGTCATCAATCCTACTCCTATTTGGGCAAGAAGTTTTTTCATCAATCCATCTTCTATTTACGCAAAAAAATTTCATCAATCCAATGTCTTTTCTATAAAATTTTACCCTATGTGGGCGAATAATTTAGAACTCCAAATCGATAAATTAGCTTGATTAGTCCTCTAATATTTTGTGGTAGGCCTACTCTCCTGGGATCGGTGAAAATGCGTTTACGGCCAATTACGGGCCTAATCGTAGGCAAAGGACATGCAGTGTTTAATCTAGTCCCCTTGCTGTCGGGGGGAATTGAGGGTTCTGGGGGGGGTATCCACCTTATTGTAAAAGTTGACGACCGGGAAGAGGGGGTAGTAACGAGTATTTCCAAGAACAAGATCTCAAAAATTTTCCAGGAATTTTCGAGGGGGGTAGTAACGAGAGTTTTCAAGGATTTTCTTTCGAGGGGGTAGTAACAGCCATTTTCCACCAATATTTTCGAGGGGGTAGTATCGAGAGTTTTCCAACACAATGTTCTACAAAATTACATGTCTTTAATTTTTCTTGGGGCTAAAATTTCATCTCTTTAGTTTTTCTGGGGGGAAACTCGATCCTGGGGGAACTTTACCCCCCCAGAGACGTCTAGATTAAACACTGAAGGACATGTGAGATAGGACTTGAAATTCTTTGCGAATTGCGACTAGTTAACTCCACCACTGTTTGTTCTCTGACAGTGCCAGTCCCAAGCCTGGATAAAGAAGGAGAGCGACGCTAATGATCGTTGTTATCACACAGTGTCGTTAAACCACGGCTCTAACATCTTTGCTACTACTACTTACGACTAGTTTTGTGCGATTATTAGAGATACTAGAAACTCGCGAAGTCGCGGAAGCCGTGAATGCCGTGAATTTTCCTAAGTGACTTGAATTGCCGTGATTTTGGGCAATTTTTTTAAAATTGATGCAACACGACGTTCGGAACTGGCATGTTTCGCCCAGCGTCAAAGTGAAAGTTGTAGGCCTAGGCTTACGGACGAGAACTTGGCGTTACATGCAAAGATGGTCTACAGACTAGCCTACAGTTGCAGAAACTAGCCTATAGCCTATGTGCCGAACGCATTTACCCAATCCCAACCCCTACAGCAGTTCTTAAATATAGCCTATGTTATAGTAAAACTAGAAGTTGGATGAGCAATAAAAACACGGTATTAATGCTGAATAATTCCAGTAACATTAGAAGTCGGATGAGTATATTTATAGCAGAAGCAGAAGTTGGATGAGCGATGAAAAAATTATTCTGATGTCAAATTGCTACATTAAAAAATTGTTAGACTACAGTAAAACTGGAAGTTGGATGAGCGATTAAAATAGTTTTAGTAGAAGTTAAAGTTGGATGAGGCATGGAAACATGTTATGGTAGAAGTAGAATTCAGTTGGATGAGAGATGAAAACATGGCTCAAATATGTTTTTAATATTTATGAACTGATGTAGGCTACGGGTTGGGATTTGGGTTAAATTAATGCATGCCGAACGTTGACTGACACTTAACGTGACATTACATATCGACAACACCTCGCTCAGTCTATTGGTTTGCCTTGTACTCTATCGGTTTGACTTGTATTCTATCGGTTTGACTTGTACTCTATCGGTTTGCCTTGTACTCTATCGGTTTGACTTGTATTCTATCGGTTTGACTTGTATTCTATCTGTTTGACTTGTATTCTATCGGTTTGCCTTGTACTCTATCGGTTTGACTTGTATTCTATCGGTTTGACTTGTATTCTATCGGTTTGACTTGTATTCTATCGGTTTGCCTTGTACTCTATCGGTTTGCCTTGTACTCTATCGGTTTGACTTGTATTCTATTGGTTTGCCTTGTACTCTATCGGTTTGACTTGTATTCTATCGGTTTGACTTGTATTCTATCGGTTTGACTTGTATTCTATCGGTTTGCCTTGTACTCTATCGGTTTGCCTTGTACTTTATCGGTTTGACTTGTATTCTATCGGTTTGCCTAGTACTCTATCGGTTTGACTTGTATTCTATCGGTTTGCCTAGTACTCTATCGGTTTGACTTGTATTCTATCGGTTTGACTTGTACTCTATCGGTTTGACTTGTATTCTATCGGTTTGACTTGTACTCTATCGGTTTGGCTTGTACACTATCGGTTAGGCTTGCACTCTATCGGTTTGGCTTGTACTCTATCGGTTTGCAATGTACTCTATCGGTTTGGCTTGTACTCTATCGGTTTGATTTGTACTCAGTCGGTTTGGCTTGTAGTACAGGCCTAACCGATATCGCTTTTTGCCGATTATGCCGATACCGCGTATAGCCGATTATTAACTTGCCGATACCGATACCGCGTATAGCCGATTATTAAACTGCCAGTACCCAATTTATGAGACCGAATATTTCATTATTTGTTAAGTCAAAATGTTCGGTTCCGAAACATAAACCAGCAATCCATCGTCACAGCTACAATTTTGACATCGGCACCGATTAACCGATTATTTCTGCCGATACCCGATTATGCCGATTGTTCTAATAATCGGCCCGATTACGCGCATGGCCGTTTAATCGGTACAGCTCTAGCTTGTACTCTATCGGTTTGGCTTGTACTCTATCGGTTTGAATTGTACTCTATCGGTTTGACTTGTACTCTATCGGTTTGGCTTGTACTCTATCGGTTTGCAATGTACTCTATCGGTTTGGCTTGTACTCTATCGGTTTGATTTGTACTCTGTAGTACAGGCCAAACCGATATCGCTTTTTGCCGATTATGCCGATACCGCGAATAGCCGATTATTAAATTGCCGATACCGATACCGCGTATAGCCGATTATTAAACTGCCAATACCCAATTTATGAGACCGAATATTTCATTATTTGTTTAGTCAAAATGTTCGGTTCCGAAACATAAACAAGCAATCCATCGTCACAGCTATAAGGGTGGACGTTTAAATTAAGTTTGGAAGTTTTTAACGATATGTTTTAACGCAAAAATAATAAGGGACGTAAAACGATAGATGAAAATCGATAAAAAACTTAGAATATGCAAAAATTTAAGTAAAATAATTAAATTATAACACAATTTTGACATCGGCACCGATTAACCGATTATTTCTGCCGATACCCGATTATGCCGATTGTTCTAATAATCGGCCCGATTACGCGCATGGCCGTTTAATCGGTACTTCTCTAGCTTGTACTCTATCGGTTTGGCTTGCACTCTATCGGTTTGAATTGTACTCTATCGGTTTGACTTGTACTCTATCGGTTTGGCTTGTACTTTATCAGTTTGACTTGTACTCTATCGGTTTGGCTTGTACTCCATCGGTTCGGCTTGTACTCTATCGGTTTGACTTGTACTCTATCGGTTTGGCATGTACTCTTAACGTGTGTGATTAACGCGTTAAAAAAATTTGATTAATATTTTTAACGCGTTAATCACACGCGTTAATTAAATCTGGTTTATATAACCCGATTCACGTAATATAGCCTAGGCCCTAGATAATCTGTAATTCACACGTTAAAAATACAGCACAAAATGAATTAAGCCTATGAACAGTATACTATAGTCGCGAGTCGCTGCCTGTTTTGTTTCTGGTTTTTCTTGAGTTCGGTACTGCGAGTTGTTGATTCTAAATCTTATTTCATACTACAAATTAAAATGGGATCAAAGTTGGAAAAACGGTTTCGAATGGAAAGTTTATCTTTAAAACCAGCGATACTGTGGTTTGCAAATATTGCAAGAAAGAATTAAAGTATCATCGGAGCAATTCGTCACTGTCATGACAATAAATAATAATTTATTGTCACGACAGTGATACTAAACCTCTTACCTTGAGGAGAGATGGTGCAATGGCATGTAAGACAATTGATTTTTAACAGTGACGTCAGTTATTATCCTCGAGGAGAGATGGTGCAATGGCATCGAAGACAATTGATTTTTCAACAGTGACGTCAGTTATTATCCTTGAGGAGAGATGGTGCAATGGCATCCAAGACAATTGATTTTTAACAGTGACGTCAACTATTATCCTCGAGGAGAGATGGTGCAATAGCAACCAAGACAATTGATTTTTAACAGTGACGTCAGTTATTATTCTGAAATAAATATGACATCATATTTTGTGTCCTGGGAAAACTTCTCTCTCTTTGTAAATGTAATGTCTTATAAAAGCATAAGCCAATAATGATGATATACGCGAAAAGCTATTTGCATGCGCACTGGTCATAATGTAACTATATAAGTCACATTCAATTGCAAATATTATTACTTTTACATTATATATATATAGGGCCCTATATATATATATATATACATATATTATATATATTCGTTTAATAGTAAAAACCAGTTCACACACCGCGACTGGGAACAGTAAAGGGACTAGCCTACAACTGAATTGAAAAGTCTTTAAAGCGCCATTTTTGGCTTAAAGGTTGCGGGCCAGATTTTACTGATTGTCTATAACCTATAGGATTCTATGGATAAAATTGCGGTCATCCTTTGCCGGCAGGGTAACGTCGTGAGGTCTAATAAATGTAACCAATAAGAAATCCCTAAAGTCCCATACAAACCCTCATATATTAGTGACTATATATTAGTCGATACATGTTAGTGTATACGCTGTTTGCACCTCTGAACTTTACAAATAGCCTATAATCACCTGCCATTGCATACTACTCGCACATAAATCATTACTTTCTTGTCTCCTAAAAAACAGGTAATTTTTATAACTCGTTCACCGTGCAGATTTTCGAACGAAAAACAAGCGGAATATCTTGGCTATCATATCTACAGATAATTATAAGAATCTGTCACAGGTGGTTTCGTCAATGAGCAGACCCCGTCCATAGATCTCCTTCATTGAATGCGTGCTTAACAGAGATGGTGATTTCCGCAATAAATACAATAGGCCTATAGGCGTTTTCGTTTTGTTATTAGCGTGGTCCATAAACTCACTCGATTAAACGTTATGCCATCCCTTCGGTCTATCTACCTGTCTATCTGCCTGTCTGCTTCTACGGACATCGAACATACGCAAACTACACATAGGCGCCTACTGTAATGTTATAACACTGCAGAATACTGGAATGTACGAGGAGGGCTGGGTGCTCATGCGCGCCCACGGAAATTTGTGCATATGGTCAAAACTAGGAACCGTCATAACGGTCTGATGTGCATGGGCCAAACGTAGATAGGACTCGTATTCGTTCTATACGGGTTTCATATTGAAATGTGGGTCCTATATGGGCTTCACGTGGGCATACTGACCTGTAGTTCATTACACTGCTGCTGCATTGCTTGAAATTATATATATATATATAATTATATATATATATTATGTTTATATAATAATTAATATTAGGCCTGGGCATTTATCGTGTTATTAACGCGATTAACGCGTCAATTAATTAACGTGATTAAATTTTTTAACGCAGTTAACGCGATTGTCACTGCGCCCAATTATTTTATAAATGCGCTAAAACAATTCTTGTTTAAACTTTAAAGTAAAAACTAAAGAGTAAAAAGCAAGTAGTAAAAGCATGTTTGCTTTTTGTTTATTGACTGCAAACATTTATATAGCGCATATTCAACGTAACTACTCAGAGTCGGTAGAGTAGTTGTAGGCCTACTTGTTATCTATTGTGACATGCGTTAAAAATTAATCGCGTTATTAGAAATTTTAATCGTACGATTAATTTTGATTAAAATTTTTAATCGTTGCCCACCCCTAATAATTATATATATATATATATATATAAACGTGTAGGCCTATATATATATACATATAGGCCTACACCTATCCCAATGCATGCATCCATGAATACATATATAATCCACGCATTTTTTAGCGTTTAATACATAGCTAAACCAGAAGTTTACGATCAGGTGTTTTGAACATCTTTCTGCGTTATGAGACTCTGAACCTCAGACTTCTCGGCCAGTACTCTAGCTGACTCAGGGCCGCATTAAGGGGGTGCTATTATAAGGGTGCTGCAGCACCCGGGCCCGCAGTTTTGAGGGGCTCGCATTTTCGAAAGTCAAGACATTTTTTCGTGTGTTCTTTATTAACTTACTGTTAACTCTAACGAAATGTCGCAAAATAAATAAATACGAAGTAATAATTAATTTAAATAGGCCTACTTATAGTTATCTGACATAAATACGAAGTCACAATTAATTTAATTACTTATAGATATTTACCCGACACTAATCATTGCGTGTGTTACTATAGATAGTAATGTAACATTGTGTATCGTGTCTTTAGGAAGTATACCTACCAGTACGCATCTTATGAATATGTGCGTGGTGGACCGGTGGTTGTCAGAGGGGGTCTTTGGAAGGTAATCACATTATCACAGCACCCGGGCCCGCTTTATAAATGTGAGATAAGAATTACAGCACATCATACATGCACGCGTGCATTCAGATATGCTTATTTTACTTCAGGGGTCATCCATTAATTATGTCAACAAATAGGGAGGGAAGGGGTTTGGAAAAGTTTGACAGTTGTTGACAGGGGGGAGGGTTTTGGTCCAAGTTGACGTCAACAAATTTTTTGTTTAATAAATGGAACAAATATGGTAAATGACTTAAAAAAGGTCATCAGGGAAAAAATGTCTAAAAACGGTCATCGGAGTTTAAATCTCTAAAAAAGTCATTGAGAAAAAAAAGTCAGCCTGGCTACGCTGCCGGTAGGGGGGGAGTTCTGGGATTGTTGACATAATGTTTTGGGGGTCCGTCAATGTTTGACAGTTGTTGACAAGGGGGGAGTGGGTCAAAAAAGGCCTAAAATTTGTTGACATAATTAATGGATGACCCTCAGCTTACATTGCTTTAGCTCGGTAATTCATTAATAGGCCTATTTACTTTCTATGACCAGCGATGGTCAGGTAAACTTGCGTCGTATGATGCAGTTTAAAGAACAAACTACTAAAAATAATTAGTAAAAACACCTACATAATTATAATGAGAAGCTTTGGTTTTACAACTAATTAACAGTTTTCAAGAAATATACAACGTCTAATACATTCAGTACCGGTCACAGTAGAAATTAAAATCTAAAATGACACCTCTGCCTAATGACAAAGTATAAATTCATTAATTCATATCTCCAACCACCCATTGACCCCGCCTCCACAGTCCACTCCATCCATCCACCCATCAAATCATTAATTAATTCATCGTTCCACCCATGGACCCAACTCCACCCTATCCATCCATACATGCATCCATTCACTCACTCACTAAGTCAGTAATTAATTCATCGTTCCACCCATGGACCCCAGTCCACCCCATCCATCCATACATACATCCATTCACCCACTCACTAAGTCATTAATTCATTCATTCGTCCAACCATTCACCCATCAATTCATTCATCCATTCATTCGCCCATGCAAGCACTCACTCACCCCAATCCATCCATTCATCTATTCATTCACTCATGAAGTAATTGATCGTTAGTCCATTCATCCATGTATCTCTACATCCATCCATCAAGTCAGTCTATCCATCCACTCATTATCCATCCATCTATTCATCCATCGACAAACGAACCAACTGGTTTCTCTGTCCGTGTATCCATCCATCATCCATTAGTCAGTCTATGTATTCATCCATCATCCATCCCTCCATTCATCGATTCATCCATTTATTCATCGAAGTAACCTTAGGTAGAAACTCTATCTGAACATCTAAACCCTATACAAAGGTCGAAATTGAACTAAAGTTCCGTCCATCCACCAGAGATGGGTACGATTAGCTAGAATTGCAGATCGATTAGAATTAGAATTAGCTGCTGAAATTAGCTAATCGATTAGAATTAGAATTAGCAAAAGCTTCTAGCTAATCGATTAGAATTAGCAGCAGCTAATCGATTAGCAATTAGAATTAGATTTTGATAATCGATAGTTTGATACATATATTTGCTTCATGAATTTGTCAAATTTTAATTTTAACAAGTTACTAC
Source organism: Aporrectodea caliginosa (assembly GCA_020284085.1). NCBI lineage: Eukaryota > Metazoa > Annelida > Clitellata > Crassiclitellata > Lumbricidae > Aporrectodea > Aporrectodea caliginosa. The sequence continues at coordinate 443,060 of JACEVL010000149.1, read as the reverse complement.
AGCAAGTTCCTATAGCCTATTACAATACCTAAAGCTGCACAACTGCTGTATGTGAGAACATTCCACAAACCAGTAAGCAACACTATAGTCCTGGATCTGACTATAGTTCTGTAGGAAATTTTGAGTATGGAGAATTTTCTTTCAGAAATGTTGAGTAGGTGTCCTGGTAAGTATTTTCGACTTGGGTGGACATCAGCCACCTGGTAGGTTTGACGGCTATGACGTCATCAAAGATGGCGGCCGCGCGATCACGAAACTGATCGTATAGTATAGTCCAGGCAATTTTCTGTTAGACCTGGGCAAATTGCTGCAGAAGCTTTCTAAACGGTTTCCTGCTCAGTTTCCATTGCTGAATAACATATAAAAAATCCTACAAAATCGGACCACGGGATCACCCTCCCAAAATGCATTTAAACAAAGATGGCGGCCAATATGCCCGCCAACACAGAAAACTGTATATAGGCTATCAGATCATAGGTAAGCTACAATAACAAGTGAAGTACCAAATTTAACATTATCAAGGTCAAGGAATCGATTTATCGTAGTGGCAATAGTGTGGGAATGTTACTATCCAAGATGGCGACCAATATGGCCGCCAGAACACAAAAATATGTATATATCAGGTCAGAGGTAAGCTACAATAACAAATAAAGTGTCGAATATAATATTCTCGAGGTCAAGGAATCAATTTATCGTAGTGGCAATAGTGTAGGAATGTTACTATCCAAGATAGCGGCCAATATGGCCGCCAAGACACAAGAATATGTATATCTCTCGAAAACTATTGTAGCACTCACAACAGTAGAAGCAGATCCTAGGGGGCCGTCCATTAATGACGTCACGCACCTAGGGGGTTAGGGGTCGGAAATTTGTGACATGGGGTGGGTCTGAGTAGTGTGACGTCACACCAGGTCTATGTTATTAAATTTAACAATTAACAACAATTTAATTTTAATAATAACAGCACTAATTTTGAGGATTAAATTTTCATTATTTTTTTTATTATTTTAATGTATACGGGCACCATTATTAATCATTTTCTAATTATTTGAATATTTGGTCACCGTTAGATTTTAAAATATTCATGCTTTCGTTATTTGTACCATGAAGGAGCATTTTGCTTCGCCATGGAAATTGGTTTTAGGGGGTTCAGTGCTTTGTGACGTCATTTTCAGAGGGGTCTTACTTTTTGTTACGAAGTGTGACGAGGGGTAGGGGTCTCGAAAACTATTGAAGCACTCACAACAGTAGAAGCGGATCCTAGGGTTTGACTATGAAGATCTTTTGTGTTTTCTTGGCTTGTAGCATTCCCTCACTAAATTGCCACTTCATTTGTCATTATAGTTACCTATTCATTCATTCAAGGAATTTGATATACCGCCTCTTCAATAGACCTACTCAGAGGCACTCCCAGCCCAGCTACGGCCGTAGCAATTAGACTTGAGCAACTTATAAAATGCAGGCGCTCTACCCCTAGGCAGTAGGTGAATCTCGAATGGGAGATCATTCTAAATGGAAGGCACTGTGTAGTAGGCTGAATAGACTCCACCTTTTAAACACTCCGGAGTCTATTTATCCCAGGATTTATTGACTCGTGGAGTTAATTCTTACTAGGACAAATTGAGTGGGGAGTTGATTCTTCCTGGAACCAAATGACTTGTGGAGTTGATTCTTCCTAGGACAAATTGACTGGGGGAGTTAATCCTTCCTAAGACAAATTGACTGGGGAGTTAATTCTTCCTAGGACATATTGACTGTGTGAGTTAATTCTTAATTCTTAGGACAAATTGAATGGGGGAGTTGATTCTTCCTAGGACAAATTGAATGGGGGAGTTGATTCTTCCTGGCACCAAATGACTCGTGGAGCTGATTCTTCCTATATATGACAAATTGAATGGCGTAGTCTTAGATAAGAAGTATCTTCGGTGTAGGACCAATTAACAACGAAGAAAACTCCTCCAAACGAAAACAGTCAAATACCGGCTGCACAGTGATAATGATAGTAATAATGAGTCCCCATTCAATTTGGGTAGACATTTAGAATCGGAGCGCGTAGGTTTCGTGTTAGGGTCAGGGTTAGGCGTCATGAGAGTCGGTTAGGGTAAGGTTAGGCGTCGTGAGAGTCGGTTAGGGTCAGGGTTAGGGTTAGTGTCGTCATTGGAGAACATGGTACCTTCCTCGCAGCTTACCAAAAGATACTGTGAAACGCCAGTAAACTTACGCTCAGTTCGAAACTAAAATAATGTTCGCCTCAATTTGTCCTATAGGAAGAATCAACTCCCCATTTAATTTGTCCTAGGAAGAATCAACTCCCCCATTCAATTTGTCCTAAGAATTAAGAATTAACTCACACAGTCAATATGTCCTAGGAAGAATTAACTCCCCAGTCAATTTGTCTTAGGAAGGATTAACTCCCCCAGTCAATTTGTCCTAGGAAGAATCAACTCCACAAGTCATTTGGTCCCAGGAAGAATCAACTCCCCCACTCAATTTGTCCTAGGAAGAATTAACTCCCTCATTCAATTTGTTCTAGGAAGAATTAACTCCCCCATTCAATTTGTCCTAGGAAGAATCAACTCCACTGGAGTGACTATTCGCCAACAGGAGTGTTTTATTCCTAGTAACAATACACTTCACCGGTCAACTATCCCTAGTAAGAATTAACTCCACGAGTCAATAAATCCTGGGATAAATAGACTCCGGAGTGTTTAAAAGGTGGAGTCTATTCAGCCTACTACACAGTGCCTTCCATTTAGAATGATCTCCCATTCGAGATTCACCTACTGCCTAGGGGTAGAGCGCCTGCATTTTATAAGTTGCTCAAGTCTAATTGCTACGGCCGTAGCTGGGCTGGGAGTGCCTCTGAGTAGGTCTATTGAAGAGGCGGTATATCAAATTCCTTGAATGAATGAATAGGTAACTATAATGACAAATGAAGTGGCAATTTAGTGAGGGAATGCTACAAGCCAAGAAAACACAAAAGATCTTCATAGTCAAACCCTAGGATCCGCTTCTACTGTTGTGAGTGCTACAATAGTTTTCGAGAGATATACATATTCTTGTGTCTTGGCGGCCATATTGGTCGCCATCTTGGATAGTAACATTCCGACACTATTGCCACTACGATAAATTGATTCCTTGACCTCGAGAATATTATATTCGACACTTTATTTGTTATTGTAGCTTACCTCTGACCTGATATATACATATTTTTGTGTTCTGGCGGCCATATTGGTCGCCATCTTGGATAGTAACATTCCCACACTATTGCCACTACGATAAATCGATTCCTTGACCTTGATAATGTTAAATTTGATACTTCACTTGTTATTGTAGCTTACCTATGACCTGATATATACAGTTTTCTGTGTTGGCGGGCATATTGGCCGCCATCTTTGTTAAAATGCATTTTGGGGGTGATCCCGTGGTCCGATTTTGTAGGATTTTTTTATATGTTATTTAGCAATGGAAACTGAGTAGGAAACCGTTTAGAAAGCTTCTGCAGCAATTTGCCCAGGTCTAACAGACAATTGCCTGGACTATACTATACGACCAGTTTCGTGATCGCGCGGCCGCCATCTTTGATGACGTCATAGCCGGCAAACCTACCAGGTGGCTGATGTCCACCCAAGTCGAAAATACTTACCAGGACACCTACTCAACATTTCTGAAAGAAAATTCTCCATACTCAAAATTTCCTACAGAACTATAGTCAGATCCTGGACTACTACTTCGGTAAATACATACTGCAATTATTGATATTGCGGTAAAACTGCATTTTAGCGTATTAAATTATGTTGTTGAACATATCTTGTATTTTAGCATATTTAGTTCAATGATTTTTATGATAACTGTCATCAATCCAACGTTTAAAATCAGTTGTCTGCACAGCCATTTGTAGCCTATTGTATTGTATTGTATTATATCTATCAATTTATATAGCGTGAGAAACATAGAGATGAGAACTAAGCGCAGAAATAAGAACTTGTACTGGTTCCCCTGTTTTATAACTATGAATAGATAACTGAAAGTTTGAAACAGTCTTCAGATAAATTAATAAGCAAGAATATTCTTAAAACTGAATATTAATAAACTCATTCTTAATGAATGCGGTCTGACCGTCTGAGCTCAATTTTCACACATCTAATCGATCAGCTAATCGATTTTCGATTAGAATTAGCTGAAAATTGCTAATCGATTAGAATTAGAATTAGCTGTTTGTCTAATCCATCCTTACAATCATTCACCCATCAAATCATTCATCCCTTCATCCAAACACCCACCCTGTTTGAAGATTGAAGTCCTACCCAGAGATCGAAACCCAGCCTGAAGATCCAAGACCTAGAATGCCTCAAAAGAACAAATCTTTGGGATCCGTCTCTCTGCATTGCCAGTGTCCCTCTGATATGTTACCGTGAAGGCTTCTTCACTGAAACTGCTCTCGCCTTTACGCCGGACAACATCTTCTCATCTACTTTTGGCCCTGTCGTCGACCACCAGCTGCTACTTTCTAGACTCAGTGAAAGTTTCAGTCTCTGGAACTGCTTTAAACTAGATAGCCTATCTGTTACCTCTGCAATCGGTCTCATCAAATGGGTATTGGTAGGCCTACTGCTCTATCGGATCCGTCTCTCTGCATTACCAGTGTCCCTCGGGGAACTAAAGCTCTTCAGAATTACGATAAATATCTGATCCGAAATCACCAAATCCTCACATCTCGCTATTTCTCTACAGGTTTTTCAGTCAGAACCGAAGACACTGCTCTTTCACAAAACCTCATCTGATCCACCCTCTTACCCTTACCTGTCTTGCCGCTTCAATTCTAAAACATCCACCTTATAACCGTCTGACTGTCTGACTGTCAGACCCATTTGATCTTGAACTGGAACCTATTTTGACCATGCCTGCATATTAATTTTATCTTTGACTAAGAACCTTTGAATAGTTCTCGCGTCTCCGCATTCTTGGGCGCTGTAGAAATCTTGATAATTTCTTGATTACGATATCGATTACCTTCAACCACTAGTTTCTTCGCACATCCCGCGCGGCCGCGCCGCAAACAGCGATCTTCGGTTATGGATCCTTGGTTGAGTCACTGTAGGCTAATGGGCTCTCGTGAATTTGTTGCCCCAGGGAATGGAATCGACTGCCATTGTTCATTCGTTGCTCAAACTCCATTTCTACTTTCAAGAAACGCCTCAAAACTCATTGACCTCCAAACATCTGGATCTCTAAATACTCATCACCTTGCGACTGACTAACCACGCCTTAGATTCGCATTTCTGTGTGACTTTGCGCGCGTTAAAAATATGAGGGGGACATCGCTTCTTATATTTTTCAACCAAAGGCACAGAGACCCTGGATTCGCTCAATCCTTCAGCCTCTGATTTTGGCAATCGCATCTCACCTATTATTGGTGACAGAAGCTAATCAATCGTCCATTTTTCAGCGCCTGTACATCAGTAGGCCTATTCAACGGTATACAACCTGGTCTCTTTTAAGGGTACCTTTTCTTCAAACCCTGAAGACGAGGCTTGACCCTTCAGACATTTATCTCATAATAATGATAATAATCTCTAAGTCCCTGGGGAATTAAGTACCTCAGGACACAACAATAATAATAATAATAATAATAATAATAATAATAATAATAATAATAATAATAATAATAAATTTCAAATGTTTGGCATAAAACGCATAAAGCGTGGAAAGTTATAGGTAAGGGTGATCAGAGGAGAAACGCCAAACTGCCAGGCAGCTTAGGCGTAATTTCGTAAACTGCAATAAAGCTGCTATAACAGTAGGCCTATCTATAGTTACATCATGCAACTAAACTCAAACCAAAGCACTCGGTGCGCCAAAGTATTCAGCACTGGAATTCAAATGGTTTGAGAGCGTATTGATTTCTACATATTTTACAACCATCCAGATAGCACAGAATACATTAAGTCATCAACCCCATGCCCAGATCTCTAGTTAGAATCACGTCACGCATCCCTTACAGGTCTGGATTAGCCATGGTTCCAATGGGTCCATGGACCCAGGCCTACTAAAGATTTCACAAATAAGGGGCCTACCACTAGAATGCTATAGCTACCTTAAAAATTTAATACATTCCAATACTGTCCTTAGCTATTAGCCCATTTTAGTTATCAAATGTTACATCGTTTACAAATAACAACTGAAATAGGCCTATGTTTAAACACGCTAGTTTTACTGCAAACATACGACGATAGTCACTTTCAACTCGACAGCCAAGACAATAATTATGAGATTTACGGCCGTTAGATTTGCAGGATATTGTTAATTTTGTATTATGAAAGCTCACTAAACAGTTTTAAATTAAAAAATATCTGTTCTATTATAGGGCCTATTTAAATTTCGTCAACACTTTTTGCTTGAACATTATCTGTCTATAGGCTAGTAGATAGCGCCCTTTCAAGTTAACTACTCAGAGCCTCAGAGGCGCTCCCAAACAAAGCAGACCAAAGAGGATAGTTTTAAGTAGTTTGTAAAAAAGCCAGACAGATCCCGCGAATGAGAACGCAGGTCAGAGGGGAGGTTCTTCCAGACGGAGGGACCGGTAGATAGCGCCCTTTCAAGTTAACTACTCAGAGCCTCAGAGGCGCTCCCAAACAAAGCAGACCAAAGAGGATAGTTTTAAGTAGTTTGCAAAAAAGCCAGACAGATCCCGCGAATGAGAACGCAGGTCAGAGGGGAGGTTCTTCCAGACGGAGGGACCGGTAGATAGCGCCCTTTCAAGCAAACTACTCAGAGCCTCAGAGGCGCTCCCAAACAAAGCAGACCAAAGAGGATAGTTTTAAGTAGTTTGTAAAAAAGCCAGACAGATCCCGCGAATGAGAACGCAGGTCAGAGGGGAGGTTCTTCCAGACGGAGGGACCGGTAGATAGCGCCCTTTCAAGTTAACTACTCAGAGCCTCAGAGGCGCTCCCAAACAAAGCAGACCAAAGAGGATAGTTTTAAGTAGTTTGTAAAAAAGCCAGACAGATCCCGCGAATGAGAACGCAGGTCAGAGGGGAGGTTCTTCCAGACGGAGGGACCAACGATTTGAGAAAGCCCTACGCTGTCTAATTGCATTACGAGCTTGCGGCACCATAAATTTAAATTACCTCTGGAGGCCAAGCGCAGAGATCGGCAACCAGAACAGATCGAGGTTAGTCGTAATCGTAAACTCGAAACTTCTACAGCGCCCACAAAACGAAGTCGCGGGAACCAGCTTATTCACAGGCGCTTAATGAAAACAAAATCGATCGGCAGGGGTCAAAAGCCAAAGAATCAGGTAGGCAGACAGGCAGGCGGCTTAGGCAGGCGCCTAAGGTAGGTGGTGTTTGGTATTGAAACGGCGAGGTAGGTAGGGAGAAGTGCATGATTCATGATATAGATTTGTGAAAAAGCAGGGTTTTCAGTTTCGAGTGAAAGACCTGTGGCGAGATAGCGAGAGGTGCGCTTTTGGTGACTTCGTAGGATGGGTCAGATATTTGTCCTAGGTTAAGGCAAAGAGCTCCCGAAGACAAACAGGTGCTCTGCGCCGGACACAATGCCGAAGGTAAAGGAAACCCTATAGTTATAGGCCCCCGCTGGACCGGGTCCTACTATACAATTTCGGAACCAGGCCTACAAAATGTTAATCCGGCCCTGATCCCCTGACCTTACAAATAAGTCCGTGTCTTTACGAAAAGGGATTAGGGAAAGAACAGTTTTAAGACCTAATCAAGCGTAAAATTTTGAATAACTTACATTTGCAAATTCGTCTCGTTCTTCCGCTTCAAACATCTTCAGAACCTACATTCATTCATTTTCAGGTATTTTTCATCTTGTTTCAGAATGGTTTCTTAGGCCTAAATTAAATAAAACAGAGCAGCGCCACTGCATGGTCACAACGCGGCACTCTGCGGAATATATGGTAAAATACTACCTATTAGGGCATTAGGCTATTACTTCACAATACACACTATAGTAAGTTCTTCTTAAAGAAGAATGACGTATATATGGTCCAAAAATATGATGTCAAATTAGAATTTTACAAAAATGACGTCATAATACTGGATGCTCTCTTTAAGAAAGTAAGTAAGTAAGAATATGCTTTATTGAGAACCACTATAGCTAACGCACAGCACTGTAGCCTACATGGCAAGATTAATAGGCCCCTACATTCAAACAAAAACAAACAAATTTATATATTCAAGCATGTGTAACGCCCCTTACTGTAGGTGACGTACACTACAATAGAGTTTATCCTGAACTGGATACCGTTAGGCTACCATAAAGTATGTCTAGGGCTCGTGCCACATGGTTGGTTGTATGTATGTCGTGTCAACAAAGTCATCCAGTGAGAACAAGTCACATCGATTCATTTTTGAATATTAATTAAGCTGATGAAAATGTTGAATTATAGGGCCTACATAAAGTTATATATTAAATCGTGTCTAGGGGTAATCTATTTCAATTGTTTAAAGTTCTACTTTAAGCCTACTTATAAACCAGCGCAGTCTAATCTTAGATCCTAAGTTTTATTGGGTCCTAAATACCTCCCACGTTGAGTTGAAATGTCTTTAGAGCTGCGTCAGATTCTTCTCAGACAAAGTTTAACGTCCCTTCGATTCTTTCCTCGTGGATGAACGAGGCGCAGACCAGGCTGGTATTAAAGTGAAGAATTTCTTATCATAGATTTCTTGTTACAATTCATTTCCTTTATGATGAATTCAAATTATGTCGAACAACAACTAATAGGCTACTCTTCTTCTCGACGTACGAGTTACTTCGATTGATGCTCGTTTCATATAGTTCACTAATCGTTTAAGTCCGATTTAGTTCAAGCGTGAACTATCGCAGCGTTCGTTGCTTTTACAGCACTAGCGATTCGACATTTAACTTGGAATGATCGCTTGGCCCTGTTGGCAGGATCTCTATATCTATCGTCTCCTATACTTCGAAAGTACAGTACTAGTCGTAATCGAGCTGATTATCGACTAAACGAAACTTCTTAACGCTCGATGGTATCATGGTCATTTGGTTCCCATCCGAGACGTTCAACACCATACTCCTCCTTCAACATCGGATGAACAAGTCCTTTCAACGCTTTTACACGTCACCAGTTCTTCGCACTGCGCATGCGCGTCAACGTTACACGTTCCGTGAGGACCGTGACCGATTCACTTCAAAATTGGCCAATGGCATGGTTCCAGCACGGATGCGTAGTCACGTCGTTCAGACAGTTCTGCCCAATTACTACAATTAACCACTAAAACTACGCCAATCGTTCTGCACGGGTCAATTAATTAAATATACACATAAAATGCTATTATTAATGGGCATTTGCATAAGATTCTATTGAACCTATAGTCTTATACATATAGGCTATAGATGAGACTGTTTGTGTCAAAACAAGGGAATCGTTACATCATGTTACAATGTAGGTCTTAGAAAAATTAAATTGTAGACCTAATATGAAATACGCTGTATTTAATTTATGAGCGCAATTTAGCATCACATTGAAAAAGACGAATCGTAAACTGTGGTTTGTCTCGGTTTTCAAACTGAGTTCCGTGTCAAGTTGCATGCCTGTTAAGAAAAGGTGTCCTTTGACAAATCAACACAGTCTGTTCAGCAGACTGTGATGTAGGCTATGTATGTATGAGCACTTGTTATCTTGCAAGCTCGCACTTCCGATTATAATTTCAACCATGTTCTGAAAACAAAACTAAACAAATTGACAAATGCGAGAATGATAGAACATTATAGAGCACTGAAGACAATGTCTTTATTTAGTGCGTTGATGACGCAAGAGTGAATGGGGCAAGAGTGGCCGTTGATGGGGCAAGAGTAACCAAGGCCACTCTTGCCTCATACTGTTGCGGCCACTCTTGCCCCGTTTTAATTATAGTAATTAACTTTTTTACTAATTACTAGTGACATCTTGCGAATTCATTGAAACTAATAGGCGTAATCAATGCCCTGGTTATGCCTTCGAAACATGGAATTAATTAAATATTTTAAATCAAAAACACTGATTTTATCCAAAATTACTCCTAACTTTCCGATTAATACGGATTTTCTAAAAATAAAAAATAAATAATTTTGAAAAAGTTTTGCGAGTAAATGTAATAAATCTTACCTCGTAAGATGCGGCGTAAAATGTCTTTCAATGTATCTTAGTTTGCTCTCTACGCATGCGCAATATTTTATTATGAGCTTCCGGTTATTCTTGTCCCGCGGCCGCTCTTGCTCCACCCTCCTCTACTTGCTCCCTGCCTTCCCTTCTCAATCCGAAGTATACCATAAAAACGAATTGGAATCAGTTTAAAGTTTTACTTTCTCCCTTCCTTCCCTTCTGTATCCGAAAGAGTATCGAAACGAATTGGAATCTATTAAGAGTTCGACTTTAAGTCGTCTTAGGGGTCATCCATTAATTATGTCAACAAATTTTAGGCCTTTTTGACCCCCTCCCCCCCCCTTGTCAACAACTGTCAAACATTGACGGACCCCCTAAAAATTATGTCAACAATCCCAGAACCCCCTACCAGCAGCGTAGCCAGGCTGACTTTTTTTTCAATGACCTTTTTTAGACTCCGATGACCGTTTTTAGCCATTTTTCCCTGATGACCTTTTTTTTTAGTCATTTACCATATTTTGTCCATTTATTAAAAAAAAAATTTGTTGACGTCAACTTGGACCAAACCCCTCCCCTGTCAACAACTGTCAAACTTTCCCAAACCCCTCCCCCTATTTGTTGACATAATTAATGGATGACCCTTAGCCTAATTTTTTACTTAGCCTACGCAGGAGTCGTTAAATAAAATCGAATAGGCCTACGTGCAATTAAAGATTTGATGGAGCCGACTGGATAGACAGCCACCTATCAATTAATAATAATAATAATAATAATAATAATAATAATAATAATAATAATAATAATAATAATAATAATAATAATAATAATAATAACAATAATAATAATAATACGACGATTTGTATAGCGCCGTAGCACAGTCGAGGCCGAAGGAAAGGGCGCTGTACATGAGTTCAACAAATCAATCACAGTCATATGATTGTTTAAACAGATAGGCCTAAGTCTTTGATTTGAAAGTCTCCAGAGAATATTATAGGCCCTATAGGGTATCGTATACAGTCTTGGCAATGACAATGATTGAGTCAAGGTTTCGAAATGATCCCTTTTCCCGTCTCTCGCTGGCCCTAGATATATCTCTGGTAGGAGCCCCAGAGGCTTTTGTAAAGCGGCGGAAGTCCTGGCATCGTCCAATTAGAGATGACTTTCTGTCGAGTTTAACCCTCTCTGCTTCCCATTAATTATAGGCTCTGCCCTCAGATAATCTGTCACTTATTCTCTGCCTAACTACCTCCTTAAAAGTTAATGTATACGCACAGCAGAGGCCGACGCGATACATAGGAGGCCTACACACAATAATACACACACACACACACACAAACACACACACACACAAACACACACACACAAACACACACACGTACACACACACGTACACAGAGAACGCCTCTGATTGGTGTGCACTGCGAGAGGCGCTATATAAATTGATAGATACAATGCAATACAATACAATACATACAGTACACAATATATATATATATATACATGCATGCATACATGCCTACATATATATATATATATATGCATACATATGATGCATACATGCATACATACATACATTCATACTTACATACATAGGCTACTGTATTTGTAACATGCATTCTTACAAGTCATATACAGACATTCATACATACATACACTACATAGGCCTACATATATACATGCATTCATACATGCATAATTTATATACATACATTATACCGTATGCATGACATACATTTCATTTGAATAGAGGTGCCTGATGAACTGATTTTAAATCACAGGCACGCAAATTAAGAATATTGCATATAAGAACTTAATTACTCATTGACGAATTAGTAGACCCTCAACTTTTCACAATCCTGCCGAGAACGAATTGCAAAGGAATTCGATACATTTGAAGTAATGAAATGCGAAAATTGATGCCATTATAGAATCTGTTTAGAACCACTTGAGTATTGAACGATGCTTTGGTCATGCCATTTCCTTCTCAGTAGAATAATAATTAAGCGTTCTGGACGGTACAGTACACGGTGATTCATTAAAAAACGTCCCCCTACATAAGTTAGCATAACTCATGTAGATGACCATCAATTTTATTGAAATTTCAGAACAATGATGCTTGATGTTCTAGCCAAGTGCTACATAAATTGTTTCACATTCAAAGCCAAAATGACGTAACGCGAATGACGAAACTAATGACGTCACGACTATCACAACAAAATGGTGTTTACCGAAGAAGATAAACACGGTCGTACGAACATTCATTTCATCGAACCGGGCGTAAAGGTCAATGGACAATTATATTACAGAGATGTTCTACTAAAACAGGGCCTTTTACCAGACATTCGTGACATTACCGATGAGTATTTCATCTTGCAGCAGGATAGCGCTCCTGCGCACAGAGCACGGAACACTGTTGCGTTACTGGAAACTGAAACACCTGATTTCATCCCGCCTACTTTGTGGCCACCCAACAGCCCTGATTTAAATCCAGTGGACTATAAGATATGGAGTGTCATGCAAGAGAAAGTCTACAGATCTCGAATATGTGATGTCAGTGAGTTTCGAAGTCGAATTGTGGAGGCATGGAACGAAATGGATCAGCGCATCATTGATGAATCAGTCAAACAGTGACGTACTCGTCTTCGCGCATGCGTAGCTTCCAAAGGGGGTCAAGTTGAACATAAATTTTAACTTTCCTAATGTTTAGAAATAACTCCTCTGTCTTCCTTTAAAATTTCTTTCACATAGCATGACATTCGACGGAGTTACAGTTAAATATGCAGAGGGACGTTTTTTAATGAATCACCGTGTATTTGCGGAAATTTGGGTTCAAAGCCCGGCAAGGAAATGAAGACATTATTTTAAAGAATTGTGTTCCACTAGTGACACCTAGAGAATTCAGGCATAACTGTGTACGTAGACTGTACAATGATGGTAAGAAGATAAAGTGCAAGAACTGTCCAACTGGCGCCGAGACTAAGAAAACTCTATATTCGATGCGCTGTCGGACAGGAAGCCAATGCAGAACCTGAAACATATACCAGTACTGGTGATCATATTTTGGTATTTGGCCGATGAGTCGCGCTGCAGCTCGCAGTACACGATCAAGACGAGACAACCGGCTAGACCAGAATAGAGGGTTAAACAATGATCACCCCGCGCCGTAATGAAGGCATGAACAAGAGGGGTTGCAGCGCTCGCTGTAAGCGAACGTGCAACAGTACGGAGATAACGCAGCTGGTAATAGCAATCACGACTAAGGCGATGCAGATGTGGCTCAAAGGTAAGCTCCTGATCTAACAGGATACCGAGGTCACGGACTGTAGCTGAAAAATTGTAGGTAGGGTACCGTAGGGACTAGGGAATTTAATAGCCAGGTCTTCCAAGTTAAGCTTAGCAAGCTGCTGCCTAGTACCCAGTCACCTGAATTTAGTCTTAACAGAATTCAGACGTAAGTGATTAGATGACATCCATGTTTCTAACCTGACCAGGGCGCGACCCATTTCCCCGACAGCCAAAGCAGCATTGGCAAGTCGGCAGTGAACATATGACTGTATATAATCTGCGTATAGAAATAGTTCCAGTCATAAATTACTCGTAATGTCTTGCATATGTCGTTGCCATCAGGTGTGCGTGTGGCCCTAAGTGTCCGCATGTGTACTGCATTGGTGTATTGTATTGTATCTATCAATTTATACATTCAATATCTACATTCATACAGATTCATACATACATGATACATACATATATAAGTACATACATGGAGATTCATACATTCGTACTAACACCTGTTCATACACACAGACATACACACATACATACATATATAAATACAATCATACATACATTATATAAATACATAGGGCCTACACATATATACATAGGCCTATACACATGCAGATTCATGCATACATACATCCATACGCACATACATACATAAAATCATACAGTCATGCATACATGCATACAAATGCATGCAAATTAATGCATGTCCGCTGGTTATATTCAGGCGATCAAGGCAGCTGCCTCAGCGGTCATGCATCAGCTGCATCAATCAGTTCAAGTGATCTGTTTGAAAAGGACTCCCTGTTTAGACCAGAAACCTCAGGTGATTTAACACTCCAACGACAAGTCTGTACTAAAAGCGACTGGGAAACCAATGCAGGCTATGCAGCTCGTCGTTAAAGTATTAAGGTGATTTACTTATTCTTAGATGTCTCTTATGCTGCACGTATTCCTCTCTTTACTCGACTGCAACAGGTGTTCATCCAGTGGCTTAAACTTACAATGGTTATCGGAGTTGCTCACGGAGACTTCCGGTCCTTCTTTTATCCCCTTCTCTGTCGGTCAAGCACATCCTTGTCACTTATGAGGCTAATTTATGAATGTTTTGGAATGTGAGGCTCAAGTTGCTCAACCAAAGGCTTACTTATAACCGAGAGTTATCGGGAGTCTAATATTTTTTTTCTATAGATATTAATTTTCTCTGGACTCATTTTATTGTGCAAATTAATTATTTGCTGGCGATGTAACTTTATTAACTTTATATCGCCAACAGCCTCTAGTGCGCCAAGCATCGATCGCGTACTTTAGTTCCCTTTATGGTTAAGTTTGGGTAGTGTTTTAGTATTCACATATGTAGGCCTACATGTAGTTCATGATAACTTTACAACACCAATTCCGGCCTAACTTTTACTTAGGTTTGGAAATCCTCAGCTTGAGTTTCTCTGTGTAATTGTTCCATCAAGGAGTGATTCTGCTTCGATGTCAGGCAGTCCGTGTTTGTTTGCGAAGGAGTCTTTTGGCGCCTTGCCTGAACTCTGGATCAAATTCTGGACAGTTGTAGTTACTAGTTCCCAACAACAGTCTTTGCAATGGGAGAGGACTTCTGAGAGTCAGTCATCATTCCGTTAAGTGCCCGCTCCGACAGATTCACTGGAGCACCACAGAATTCTAGAATACCGGTACGTTTGCAGGCGTAGGCCTACATCGTATCGGCCACGATGTCCTCGTATCACACCGCCTCTGTGTCTAATCTCTTCTGTCTGGACTCAAGGTAATAGACGATCGCTTCAACCAAATTCCACGTCCGAACAGACACGTCTTTTTGCATATCTTCAGAAAAGAATCGTTCGTCTAGAAACCTTATTGAGAACCAGAAGGACTTGTTAAGTCTGTCTGGTAAGAGAGGCATAACTGCTATCAGTGTCCTAGCCCTAATAATTCCCATCATCATTCGGTACGGCAACTTTAACGCCGGTATCACGAAATAGACTATCCGTCCTAAGACTATCCGGGGGGATGTATGAATTTATCCCCCCGGATGGACTATACCGGTATAGAGTATCCGGGGGATAAACCATTTCTATCTCCCATCGTGTGAAATCATCCCCCGGGGGATGAAATTGCACAGGTATAAGGTATTTTATTTTAATGCGTCTAATTTATGAATATATATTTTAATCAAAATCCAAAGCCAGAAATATTTAAAGCAAGTGACTCTAAGTGAGCCCTCTAGTTCAAAAGTCCATTGAACCACTTTTCCACTAAAGCGAAAGCGCTCTTTCAGATCATAAATTCAGTTCAACTGCTTAACGGTTCTATGAGGGCGAATAATTTTTGACGTATTGATTACAGAACAGACAACAAGCATTGCATATCACATTTCATTAGTTAATCATGCTTTTGAAATTAATTCTTAATGTTAGATGCTTTGACTGTACGTTTGTGCAAAAGTTGTTCAATTCAGCTTATTTTCCTTTTGCATATAAATAATTATATCTTTTCACTCAGTGACTCTCACTATAATTTATAATGGCTTGAATGGCTTTGCTAGATACGAAACAACCGATATCAGGTGCGAGCTATCAAGTCATCTAATTAGCACCTTAGTTCCTTATCAGTACACTGTCGTTTGTGGCTGCCTATAGGCCCTATTTGTCTTAAGACACTTCCATCACATCAAGAACTTCACGCAACTAATTATGCGAATGGACTAACTTTGAGGCACTGCTTAATTAGCGTGAGATTACAAGAGCAAACAGAACGCAAGAACCCTGGAAGTTGGCTTGTTGCCTCAAATGGCTTCAATGACGATAGATACGAAACGACCGATATCAAGCTCGAGCTACCAAGTCACCTATTTAGCACCTTAGTCCCTTTTCATGACACTGTGTCTTAATTGCATTTTGTCTGAAATCCCTTAAGCCTACGTTGTCTCCGTACTTTCGAGGATTCAGGTAATTACTTGACTATTTAATGTAGTCATTGGTTAAATAAATAGCACAGTACCAGAAATAAAATTTATAAAAGTTATTTGATTTTCTAAGTTATCCAAATATGCGATATGTTGTCTTTATATACAGTAATCTCTGACTGACTGAAAAACTGACTGATATTACTCCATAGGCCTATCAAGTTATTATAAGTAAAAATTTTAAGTAGCCTACATGTACAAGTTTCAATAAAGTAGGCTAGTCTACACTCCATACTCACAAAGTTTAGTTTTTACTTATGTTTGTTTATGTTAGTCAGCATGGACTTAGTCTATGTGGACTTATGTTCATAATTTAAATTAGAAAAGATTTTAATAATTTTAATTTCTCAATTTCTTATTAAACAAAACATATAGAAATAAAATAATTGTTCTAGATTAATGTTACTTAGTTGGGTTGTTTGCTGATTAAAATTAAATTGTTTAAATACGGTTTTTACTTTCAAAATGCAGTAGGCCTATAAGATGTAGGCTTAACAAAGTGAAATTATTTTCTTGTTTCTTTTGTCCCGTTTTTCGTTTTTATTTGTTGTTTTTGAAAAGACGAGGTTTTTCGTTTTTTCAGTTTTAACCGTTTTTACCAACTATGGTTCTAAATTGACTTAAAGAGCACAATTTGTAATTAAGTTGCAGGGGGATACTTTTTGAATGGGGGATGATTTCGTACGACTCATGGGGGATACTTTTGCACGAGGGGGGATAGTCCCTCACGTTCAGATTCATCTGGCCGGATACTTCATTTCGCTAAAGGGATATAATTCTAATGGGGGATACTCTATTTCGTGACACCGGCAGTGTATTACGATACAATGTACATGAACAGCTGTCTACTGTTGGAGAGCAGTTCCTGGTACAGACTCGTGTGTCGTGCGTGGTACAACGGAAATTGCATGAGCTATACACAAATGGACGAATCATCTTGTACGGTCGACATACCTATTAAATTACGTCCTTCCGGAGCTGATCAATTGACACCAATGGCTGCTTCTTCTCGATCGGCTGATCTGACGTTGCTTGCATCTGGTTCGGAAATGGTGACGATTCGATCGGTCGCATTGAGCATCTGGACAACAAGGGTCGAGCAGTCGACCCGCAGTCTCCCGTCGAGTGGAGAAAGCTGAGCCTGCCATCCGGATTGCTGACCGTCTCCGAAAGCCGTTTGAAACGCCTCAAGCGGAACAAATAGCAATCTTTTACAGTGTCAAATCTGTGCCAGCTTTAGGAATGCTCAGTAGGCCACTGAGTTTTCCACAAGTGAATATCTCTGTCTTTGGCAAACACGGCACACGTTTCCACGAGCGCCAGAAGGGTCACGAGATCGTTGTCGATAATGTAGGACGGGCTTTCGAGGCAGTTGCGAGCGAATAGGAAGTGACTGACAGCCGTATCAGTCCAGTCGAAGCTGTGGTAAAAGAGAATATCGAGGATCTGAACACTTCATTCGTAGTTTTCTGTATTGGCGGATTCTACTATGCCTGCTTTAAGGTTTCGCTAAAGCGCCATAAGCAACGCATACAAGAGAGAACAGAGTCACTTGTAGAATTCGCAATATCGTGTCCAGCAAGATCTTAGCAGAGTTTCGATCGCACTGAGAGCCATTGTCGACGATTGCAACTACAATAGAAGCAAAATGTGTCAACATTATTAAAATCCCAGTTATATCGAGATAAGCTAATTGTAATAAGTAGCCTAAGTAAGTAAGTATATCCTTTATTAAGCCAATTGCTAACCGCACTTTGGTGTACATTATGAAGTATATAATCACGAATAAATCATCCTAATAATAAATGTTTTGCGTGCCAGACTGTCTGCAATAGGTAGAATTCTGTCATGTTTACGTGGACGTAGAGCATATAATATTATACTAGTTTTAATAGTGGGCAGTAGGTCATGTAGAACATGGCCTGGATCTGCACGAACAGCACCGAAGAGGCGGGTGTCAGCACTCTGGCATAGTTGTTCGAAACTTGGGTTGTTTTCTGGCAGGTATCGCAGCCAGACCAGTCGCCGCAGCAGCACCTGTAGTCGTGTCCGCCCGTCCTGACCCACAAACCCCACCAGGCAGCATTTGCAATTGTTAACGAGACTGTGGATCTGCACGTTGTCTTGGATTCTGCATGCATTTACTACAATTCTACAAAATTTAATGCTTGAAAGCGGTTCCTTCTGCCGAGGTCGGACGAGAATAACCATTAAATAGTTATCTTGGAGAAGTGATAAATAAATGCTCTGAATGAATGAATGTGGGCTACAATAACAGCTCAAGTCGAATTGTCTCAACCCTTCATCGCCCTTATAGTAAGGTCATCGACATAATAGCCTGCAGAGGTGGCGAAAGAAAATCCGATCCCCTAGGCAGAGCAGTCACGGGTCTCTAAACTATCTTTAAGGCTTTATGAGAAAATTTCTTTTAAAACAAATTGAAATAATAAAAGTGCGGGTACAACATTATAATTAATATATATATAGCCTACAACTGATTTTATTGAATTTATTCAGTTGTTAATTTTAAACATTTTATTTTCAAATTTTGTCTACTCAAAAGGCAACTTTTCTGGATTTAGCTGCAGCAAAATTGTTTATGATATCTTCGTAGTTCAATGATTTTGCCAGATCTTCGATTGCAAGAGTTGCAAGACCATTCAGTCTGTCTCGCTTCATAGCAGAACGTTTAACATTTTCAATTTGCTTGAGCTTATAATATTTTTCATAAGTTCATTGAGGGCTCAGCTAGTGCCCCTACAAGTCGTCGGGCCCCTGGGCATTTGCCCCCCCCTCCATCTCGACAGCCTGCATATATGAACGAAACTAGAAGGTGGTAGAGATTCGAGTGAGGATGGTGTTCGACTGTATCCAATCGCACCACTAACATCCATTCCAGGTCCAACCACTAAAAACGCTACACAGCATCGTCGAGGAGCCTGCAAAGTGAACAACTAATTCACCCTGATTGATAGAACTGATGATTTGTACAGCCCTCCAAACCTGAAGTCGTTTTCACACAGCTCGTGAAAATCTCCTGGGGCACTATTCAACTGGCATCACCAAACCAAAATAAACCCACACTGGTTCCTACCTCAGGGCTCAGTCGCTGTGACGTTCCTCAATCATAGATACGGCATACTGCTAACTTCATAGATGTTGCTATTACCCCGAGTTGAAGTAAGCATCTGTATGCCGATGGTATATACTGTACACAGCTGATTGTGAACTGTTTGCTGCATGCGTGTCTTGTAGGCCTATGACTGTTCCAATACATGTAGGCACCTTAATTGATCAAGTCCTTCATTCACTAGCCTATTTCTCAGTGCCATCGATTTATGCTTGGTCAGTACATGGCGACGCTTATATAAAACAGATAACACTGAGATGCTGTTATGGACATGTAGTATCAGCGACTTCATTTTCTCAGCCTCTGTGTTGGGGAGCGAGTTGCCAGTCCTCTCCCTCGCCGTCTAATCTTCCTGGTCGGAGAGCGTATGGTAAGTGAAGTCGCATTTATAGGGAATCTTCTTTGGCGCTATCATCATCATCATCATCATCATCATCATCATCATCATCATCATCATCATCATCATCAATCATCATCATCAGTCCTTTTATTGACCCCAGAGATTTGGCGACTAAGGGTACGAAACAACAGTGTGAAGAGAAGTTCTCTATGTTGTAACGAGGAAGTGGACCTCCAAACGATGTCCTGCATGCTGCCTAGGTCTACCAAGCTATCATCTATCCAATATCTGTTCCTCTACACCAGAGGCTCATGCAGCTTTTTTTGCACATGACACATAAACTTGCAACCAAATTTTGCGACACACCATTCAGTCGTCATAGGCTAGGCTAAGTGAATATTATCATTAAAATTAAAAATGTTTAAGTTAAACTAGCTACTAGTTTATTTATTTAAAATTTTAAATTAGCAGTTTTAATGAATGAAAATGTTGACACTGAACGTTTTCTAGTTTCTAATGATTCTAAATTCTAATTTCTGCTAATCTAATTCTACGATTCTACGTCGTATTGATTCATTTTCTTGTTAGGCCTACATGGCAAATTCACTATAATTCAACAAGCAAAAAAATTTCAACTGACTTTTTTTTCTTTGGAACAAATCTTGAATATGTCTATTTCACAAATATATATTTCGTTTTACTAATATGTAAACTTATGAAGTTTTAAATAGAAAAAATAGCCCTTACTAAAATATTTATCCACTCCGTTACTGCATAGGCATACACTTATGAGGTCTGTTTATACAGTGTACACTGTACAGCCTCTGTTGTGTATCTTGACACGCCAATATGTCTGGTAACGGAGTAAGCCCTATACATAAATGGACAAGTTTTAAAAAAGTTCTTTTAATTATAGGCCTACTGAAGATCCGGTTGACCAAGTCGTATTTTAAAACATACACAAATATATAATACATAAGAAACACGTGAATTTTGTGACTCAGTACAAATCATTTCGAAATTGTAGACTAAAGCAATAAGTACTAGAGCCTAGGGACAGTATCGGAGTGGAACATTTTAAATTGAAAATAAATTTCAATAAATTACGTTATTGCTTTAAGTTACTTTCAAATATCTGAAATTGTTGACTGATCAAATACATTTTAATATCAACACTTAGGCATAATCAGACTAGGCTATAGTTTTTCTTTTGATGACCGGGGACAGCTGAATTCTGAATTTACCATGTTACCGGAAAATGACTCATCTTGCGACTCGTACATTAACTTAAGTCTTAGTAGCCTAGGCCTAACAGTTAATGAAATTTTTGCTCCTGGATTTTTCTTTGGATCATAATAACGAAGATCACTAAATTTTGGTTTCCTTATGATAAATTTGTTCATTTCGAATGATATGGTAATCGTATGATTTTACTATTTCCTAGGCGTAAGCTTAGCAGTCATTACCCTTAAAAATACTCTGGTTGGACCAGGTTGGTGTGTGCTATGCTCAAGTGGGCCGAATATGACAAATGCGGTGTTTAGAATCTTGGAGCGTGAAACCAACTGATTCACAAACGCTTAAAGGCAACAGCAAATTGGTGAGGGATCTATTAAAGGTAGACTCGATTCAAGGTCCAGATTCAAACTGGTGCGAGTCTATACAGAACGCGCGATGCATTGATGATTGGATCATTGGAGGCAGAGGCCTACAGGCTACATGTAGCATATATGTGGCACATGAATACATTATAGAGTCGTTTAGAAATAACAAGCCGTCTGATTAGGAAAAGCCATAATTATTCACTACATCTCAGTTTTTTAAATTGGTCTAATAAAGCCTAATAGTTTAGAAGCCCGCGCTGCGCTGGCTATAAAGGCTCTGAATTTCTGTCGGCGGGC
The DNA here is from genome assembly GCA_020284085.1 of Aporrectodea caliginosa. NCBI lineage: Eukaryota > Metazoa > Annelida > Clitellata > Crassiclitellata > Lumbricidae > Aporrectodea > Aporrectodea caliginosa. The sequence goes on along the minus strand of JACEVL010000149.1, from coordinate 421,301 downwards.
CTGCTGCTGTGTTGGATTTTAAAGAAATTTTGAAAATCGTCGAATTTTGTCAATGTGAATTGATGGCCACGTACTACCAGAGTTAAACTAAGCTTACTTATAGGTAGACATAGAGAAAGAAAGTTGAATTGAAGTAGGTCATAGAGAATAGGAAAGTGACAATATTTAGAAAGGCGTTATAACGCAGTAAATGCTTTCCAGCCTAGCGCTGACCTTGCCAACTATTAATAGTTTTGACCAGTTATGTGGTCTCGAGACCGCGGTCTTGGTCACGAGACCGTCTCGAGACCGAAAAAATGTGGTCTTGGTCTCGGTCTTGAATGTACCGGTCTTGGTCTCGGTCTTGGTCTTGAAAGGTGCGGTCTTGGTCTTGGTCTTAAAGGTGTGGTCTTGGTCTTGGGCGTCTGGTCTCGGTCATTCGCCTTTGGTCTTGGCCTTGCGCCTTTGGTTTGGCCTTTGGTGGGAACGAGAGTGGAGTATTTGTAAAGATTGTCAAGATTTCTGAGATGGCCTCGAATTCATGCGACGATCCGCCAAGGAAAATTAAAGCGAGAGAGGACCTCGTTGTTCGCTTCTTATAAGAAGCAACAAGAAACCGTTGAGACACAGTTAACCCTGACTTCTGGTGCTTTAGTGACTAGTTAGGCTTACACTGATGCAGTCAGTGCCGGATTAAGGCATAAGCCAGATAAGCCATGGCTTAGGGCCCCGCAAGGTTTTAGGGGCCCCCAAATCCGGAGAAATTAAATCAAATTGTATCAAATTCCTAATTTTTTATAATTTTAAATAATTTAGCGCCAGTAAGTTTTAGTTACTACTTACTGAATATGACCCAAGTTGCAGATTCGCACTCTCAGTCTGTACAGGGGCCCCTAGCGACCGACGGCAGACGTCAAACAGGAATGTTTTTTTTGGGGGGGAAAAGAATTCTTGGGGTCAAGGTTTTGAATTGTTGGGACGGGGACTAACGAGGGTGCAGAAAGGAACCTATCACGTCACCATCAGTACTCGCGCAATTGGGGGTCTGGCGCGCATCCAAACAACCGCCAAATTCTTTTGGAGGCATTTGACATGATATGGAGCCAGTTGTTAGCGTTCTGGGATCCGTTTTCAGCTACATCTGAACGTTTATTTCAAAGACAAAACTGTTAAAAGTTTCAATATTTTTATATATTTTAAATTTTTCAGGTTATCTTGACTAGTTTGGATAAAAAATAAAACTGTGGACAAAATCATAGCCATTCATTGTTAAAAACCAAGATGATGAGTAATTTTTAAATATTTGTAAAATTCGGTTGGGGCGCAAATGCTCCCTTCCCCCTCCGGACGCCCATGTTTGGGGCTAGGGCCCACGGATGTCTTAATCCGGCTCTTGGCTTAGGGCCCCCGGAAGTCTTAATCCGGCCCTGGATGCAGTTTCTCAAGGCAAAGTCAGTAGTCGGGCAAGCGCTGGAAATGGGTATTTGGTGGGGAGTTGTTCTCTATTGGCAATTTTTTTTATTCCGCAACAGCTGCGCCTCTTGAGAACGTGTTTAGCGGTAGTGTGCTCTTCATGAGACCTCGCAGACTTGGAGACAAAAACTATAACCATAAATATCATAAGCATCTGATTTGAATTATGGGAATATGTAACACTACAATAGAAAATCACGTGTATGGTCTTGACTCATGAGGATTAGGTCTTGGTCCTGGACAATGCGGTCTTGGTCTCGGTCTTGGATCACGCGGTCTTGGTCTCAGTCTTGGTCTTGAACCACGCGGTCTTGGTCTCGGTCTTGGTCTTGGAATTTTGGTCTCGTGCACAACACTGGCTTATAGCTGAAGGAAATAGGGCGTAATTAAGTTTACAGGCGCCGTGAGTGTCGGTTATGCGTCGTGAGGGTCGGTTAGGCCCTTTAGGGTTAGGGTTAGTGTCGTCATTAGAAAACCTGGTAGGCCTACCGTCCGGCGTCCGCCCAGCATGCCCAATGCATAATAGCCTACTCAGGCCCTACTGTATAATCCTTCAGCCCACGTTACTAGGCCCCTACCCTAAGCTTGCCAATTATACCGCTCCCATAGAAACCCTGAATCATGTAATTGGTATAAATTGCGTCTGTGTCATCTTTTGAGTTTTCAATAAACAAGTATTGTATTGTAGAGTCCTAATTTGAATTCAATTAGGCCTACTTTTCTAGCTTCTGTTTTAAGATAGTGGTCGTCATCGTAACCTCCAAATATCTAAAACACTACTCTAAAGCAAATACAATACAATTACGACTGTAATTAATATGCATGGTGCTTCTGCGGAGGAATATTCCGCCACGCAACGCATGAAGAAATTAATTAAGCGGAGGAAACTTTTAGCATTTTAATCTAATTACGACACAGTCGACAATAATCCTAACCCTCACCCTACCAACCCTCACGAAACCAATTGATAGGAAGTAAGTCAGTAACGCATTTTGAACAAGTGCGCATGCGCCGAAGGTTGCGCATGCGCAAAAGTCTTTCGTCGCGGAATTGTCTAAAAATTACTTCTGCGGCGGAAAATTGGCTAGGTGTCTGAAGCGACACCTAGCGCTTTTATAGGAAGGTGTTTGGAAGAGGAGCTAGGGGGTTGAACCCAACAACCTCCCCAACAACTGAAACCCTGAGGTGTCTTATCTGTTACTTTTAAGATGTACTTTCGTGTAACTTTGGACAAATTTATGTATACAGCCATCTGTCGACAACAATGGAAAGATCATCGGACTACAAGTAGTTGCCGAGATGAACAAGCCTATGAGGTATTTGACTCTTTCGTGCGACAGGATGGCCCAACCACGCCCATCAGTTCGTACTGCACGTTGATAGACATTTAACTCGTGAATAAGATGGTGCCCTGTGCTCAGCTTTCGAGTAGTAGAGATGGAGAATACAATGAGGTATTTCACTATTTCACACGGCAGGATGGCACAACCACGTCCATCGATTCATACTGCAGGTTGTCACACATTTCGCTCGTGAATAAGCTGGTGCCCTGTGCTTAGCTTTCCAGTAGCAGAGATGGAGAAACCTACGAGGTACTTGACTATTTTGCACAGAAGGATGGAGTAGCTTCTTGAAGGGGTGCTATATAAATGCTCTGAATGAATGAATGAACGAAAAGCATGCAACCTAAAACTAAACCATAAAAAGACCTGTGACGCAAGAGATGATTGTAATCTTGAGGGATTGGGAGAAGAGTGTCAGCCTCAGCTGCCACCCCGGGAGTGACCAGAGTGCATACCATGAAGGTACTGAGGGGTATGCTCTCAAACTCTAAGTTTTGAGATGCACATAACCCAAATATGCTGCAGGGCTAGATAATCTATGTATGTCCTGAGCATACTTAGTTACTGCCATGGTCTATCTGGCCCTGGGCCATAATCACGTGTGGTGAGGGCGAACACGGTGGCCCGCCTGCTGTATGCTATTCCGGCATGGTGGGGCTTTCCAGCCAGGGGAAGGGAATGCTCCAGTCTGTAACGAACAGACTGATCCGTCAGCGATAGGCCTACCTGTGACAGCCCAACCTTTGAACAACTAGGCCTATGCCTAAAAGCCGACACCTGCCTGTTTTCGGCGGTCCTGGGAAACCCGGGCCATGTCCTCCATTGGTATCTAACTTGTTAGCTGATCATAGCATGAAAAAACTTTATAGTTATAGGCCTAATGCTTTATTCATAGCTGACCGTCGATTGTTTACTATAATATAGGATGTATGTACACCGGAATGCGGTTTCCAGCTGGCACAATAAAGAGCATACAAACTTACTTAATTACTTTTTAATTTTTTATTTTGGCATTGTTATTCAACTAATTGTTATTTAGCTAATTGTTATTTAACTATAATTTATCATTATTCAACAGGATAAATTTAGCTTCTTGCAATAATTACGTTCTAAGTTTATCATTTTTTTGCATGCGTGCGCTGCAGTGTTGTTGTCCTCCAGCATATCCCAGAATTCCCGGTCGCATGATTAACAGGCGCTAGGCTGACTGGTCATTCTTCCCCTATACCTATTCTTAGATAATTGCTGTCAATTTACTGTGGTAACCAAAGGCAGAACTTAAGGCGCCAAACTGTGCCCTAGTTCGGCGCAGTCGTAGGCCTATAGGCCTACATGTTCATATTCGTTTATTTAACACAAAACTGTCGACAAAACGCAACAGAATACATGAGTTATTGAGAGAGGCAGTTTTTCGGCCGTCTCAACTGGTCATTAACGGCATTCCAAAAACCAAGGTTTCTAGTGAAATGCTCATATAGGCCTAGATGTTCGTGCCTCTTCACGTTGGACTGCTGAACTAGTTTCTAAAAACCATAATCAGTTTCGGTAATTTAGCAATCTCTTCCTCAAAGTATCCGTTTAAGACTAGTTTGCGTAGGCCTACATTTACAGATCAATCAATGCCTCGTTATGATTGCTGCCTAATATTGGTGTGCACGCTTCTTTGGTGGTAGGCTAATTGCTTGATGATCGTGAATAGTGGTCATGTAGGGCATCAGAATTTTTACAGAACCAGTGATCAAAGTTTGCTAATATTTGGTGCGAATGAACTTTGTACTTGAATAGCGCCAGGAGCTTGTTAATACATTCGAAAGGCAATACTTTTCCCACTAAAATTTCATTAGTAGGCCTATGGTTTAGGCCTATTTTAATTATAATGGTTTCTCATCTGCTTTAATGAGTTGCGCACGAGAAATAGTGAGAAATAGCTCCTTGCTTTTCGAAAATTGCCTCCTTCATGGTATCTGGTGTGAACCGAAAAATATAGAAAAATTTGGAGATAATCGGAAGCAGTACCTCCACTCTTTGGGAACTTCCCAAGATCTTGGGATTTTGTAGTCGACTTGGAATCTGGGGATTTTGCATATCAATCTTGGGATTTTTTCTCAGTTCTACAGACTAGTTTTTACTGGAATTTAACAGTGGCAGCGAATCAGATTAGAAAAACTCGCTCAGTGGCAGCGAACCAGATTAGAAAAACTCGCTCAGTGGATCTGATTATTGTAACTTGTAAACATCGTAATTTGTTAATTCAGTGTTGTGCTCCGGTTTTTTCTTTGCCAGTTCTTAGATCGGCATTTTTGTGAATAATTGTGATTGTTTAAATGTATTTCATATTCGTAGTGGATCCGTTCACGCCCCGGGCGTTAGCGGAACCCCAGTACTACATTCACGCCCGTCGCGTTATTGGCTAAAGCCTGTCACGTGAACTGGTTGGTTATCTTGAATTATTAACGTTAGCCTGACTGTTTTAGCTAATTATTGTGTTACTTGTAACCTGTTGCGTTTTGTCAACTGGATTATTTGTGAAATTAAACGAATATGATGATGATGATCTTCCCTTGCAATTTTTAAATGGTCGACATCTTAAGGGTCGGTTAGGATCAGGTTAGGATTCGTGAGGTTCGTTTAGGGTCAGATTAGGCGTCGTGAGGGTCGGTTAGGGTCAGATTAGGCGTCGTGAGGGTCGGTTAGGGTCAGGGTTAGTGTCGTCATTAGAAAAAATGGTGAACATTCTTCCACCGCAATCGGGAATGTTTAGGCCTATCGGTCGGTTCGTTTCACGTTGACAAAATCATGTGACGTGCATTGACCAATAGCGTAGCGGGCGTGATTCTAGTCCCAGGTATTAGGATCACGTCGGGCGTGACTGTATCCACGACCTTTCATATTTCATCACAACTTTTCCTTTTCAGTAACTTGGTGGAACACTGCTGGCCAATCTTGGGAACTGTGTTGGAAGATCTTGGGATTTCTGAAAATGGAGAGTGGAAGCACTGACCGGAAGCTAACTTGACTGTCGTTGTTAGTCTGATCTTTTGGCGCCTTTTTGGCGGCAAACTTATACCACAAAATTAATTTTGTTCAACTGTATGTTTTATTAAATATAATTTGTCTGACTTAATTTTCGCAAATAATTCCGAAATGAGAACAATGAAGCTTCTCGACATCTTACCCAGTTCTTCGAATTCGGGCTGTGTCGATAAGCAAGAACATCCCTGGCGTGCAACAGAAATTAGACGCTCAACAGGAATATCAAGCAATTTGACGTCAGCCAGTGTACTACTTCTTTGCAAGCTGGTTTGACTGAATATATCGAGAACAAAAAAAAGAAACTGAAGATACAGATGAAGATATAGAAGGTAACGATGTTTTTGAGCCTGTTGAGGATGTGAGAAATTTATCTTATAGGCCTAATTCCTCTGATTATTTTCGCAGCGCTAATGACACGTAGGAAAAGTACTTTGAATCTTACTTGCAAACTATAGACTAAGAGATTGACAAAGGAGGGCATTTTTGAAAATAATCCCTCTTTAGACACTCCAGAGATCAATTAGTGTATGATGAATGGTAAGGATGATAACGTCACCAACATTTACACACAAAGAAAAACATCAAACTTATAGTATCGGGGGCTGTTGGATTATACAGCATCTTTGTACTTACTGTTCAGGCGCCAGATGGTAACCAGGTTTTCTAATGACAACAATAACCCTGACCTTAGCCGACACTCACGATGCCAGTAAACTTACGCACCATATCCTTCAGCCCCCTATACTATAAGCTTTGCCGAAAAAAACTTAAGATGAATAGTTGTAAGAGTCAGGTTTTGTTAGTGATCGTGATTTTGAGAAATCCTTGGATAAAGTAAATTTGAATGAAAGGATGTTTGTAATGTCATAAATATCAGCTGAAATGTCTTTACTACCAGATGCTTATGTTGAAACCCTTGATGTGAAGATTGGAAAGATTGACTGAATCTGTACCAACAAATGATTCTGTAAAACCAGCAATAAGCAAAAGGGATTTGAATCATTGAATGAGAGAATATCTTAAAGGATGTAAGAAAATATATCTGTAAATGCAGTTCATTTGGTGAAAAGATTAAACATGCCCATGTGAAATAATCAGGCATCTACTACTGTGCATACCAAAGTCACAAATATTATCATTGCAAGGCAAGAGGTAATTTGGACAATGATGCCACCTTGCTGCCCACTGGGTGGAAGGTGTTCACAAAAGTTCAAGTCCCGACTATTTCATATGTTGACCAATTTCGGCGGAAGATTCTGCCACGCAACACATGAAGATATTACTTCTGCGACAGAGGGATTCTCAGCATGTTTCTGATGATGACACTAACCCTGACCCTAACCGACCCTCGTGATGCCTAACCTTACCTTAGCCGACGCTCACGATGCCTAACCGACACCAATGATACGAAGTTACGAATTGTTGACAATCAAACCCATTGAATGCGCATGTGCCGAAGGTTGCGCATGCGCAAAGGTTTTCTGCCGCGGAATTGTCAAAAATATTACTTCTGCACTGGAATCTTCCGCCGCAGAAGATTTATTCTTTAGAAATAGTCATGCCAGTCTCCCTTTCACAGAGGTATACTATTGCGTACATATAGTCTAAAACTCGAAAGAAAAATTATTAGGGAACAACCGGGTAGACATTTTCTACCGGGTAGCAAATCTGAGTATTTGGATGTACTATTTGCCGGATCCGGGTACGAACCGAGTACCGTTTTTTACATGTAATAAAAAAAAGATCAGCATAAACATTATTTTTTTACCTGTAATAATGAACCAATTAGATATATATACAAATACGACAGCGACTGTAAGAAATTTAGTTCAGTTGTATAATTTATTTGTAAATTGTAACTATAATCTTGAGATTGATCGAATTCCAAAAATTGTAGGTATTTGCGTAGGTATTATTTGCCGAGGCGAATAGTTCCGAAAAACCCGATATCCGGCCGGGGCAAATGGCCGAAGCGATTTCCGGTTGTTCCCTAAAAATTATATTGTAAAATATTTTTAAAATAAGCCCAGACAACTCAATAAAGATATAAAATAGATGAAAGTGTAAGTTGATAGAGTTTTTGTTACCAAAGAAGGTGCCCTTCGAATGGTAATCGTAAACTCGAGATTTCTAGAGCGCCCACAATTTAAGCGAAGTCGCGGGAACCAGCTTATTCACAATGGTAGCTAGAGATGAAGCAAAAACGCAGCTCATCAAAATACAATCCTTTGGATAACAAACAGGCCTGTTAAGACTAGCATTCCTTATTATAAATCTACAAACCTCTTCCTAACCCTACCCATGCAGGAAATAGATTATTTCGTCAAAGGAATAGTTTTTGGTTTACTAGAGATATTATTGAAAGCCACGGACGCTTTAAATTAATTCTTTTAATTTAATTGTTTTATTTAAACACAAAATGCATTTATTTCTCTGGAGTGCACCTGGTATGAAATCCAGACACTTCTGGTTTGAGTCTGCTGAGAGAGCGCCGTGCAATTATCTCTGACTTTGTTTATGTTGCTATCACTAAGCGTAGCTATGAGCTTGGAATAAAACGCAATGTGTCCAGGACTTTTGGTTACAGTTCTGGTTTCCAGTTCAAGTGCTAATGAGAAGGACACGAGCAGTGAGCACCTTATTCCACCATAGCATAGGATCTAAGGCACGCTATTGGAATGCTGTACTGATAGAGGAGACTCTTTAGAACTCGGTTTTGGATGAAGTTGCGAAGGAAATTGTACCGCATTATGTGCATATGCTGACAATATAGAGTACAACAAAACCACTTGTACCCCAGTGGCCTATCCCAAAGACACGACCATCACACCATTTCTACTTGTGGATGACCAATAGTACAATATACAGCACTCCCATTTGTACCCAGACCTGTAAGATGCAATCAATGCCAAAGGTTTTTGCCACTCGACACTCCAATGCAGGAGTCCTGAAATTTGCAGTGGGTCCAACAAGTTGGTAATCTTGCCTATTAGATTACTCAGACAAGAATCTACTAAAATGTGCTAATTATTGCCAAGAGCACAGTGTAACCAATAACAAATGCCCCTCCTGTTTCAAGATTCAAGGAGCACTTGGATAAGGGCTGAGAAAAACATCTCTGGCGAGTGCCTTAAAAACCATAAGTGAAAATCAAAACCAAAAGAATCTCTGCCACTTCTTACATGTGATGGAAGGAACTTAATAATCCTTCCAGATAATTTTTTCCCAGTTATCCCTTGTTGTCTTGTTTTCATCTTTCGCCAATGCTACAGCTGTTGCTTTTTGGAATGCATGTGTGTGAAATGCTCATGTTCTGCAATTTTAAAATTTAAGAGCTCAGGTTACAGTTCTGCCGGGTGCTGCCTGCACCAAGAAACTTTCTTGAAACATAAAATAAAATGCCTGGAATTCATAATTATAATGTCATTTAAAAGGATTTTCTGAAACATAAAGGAGGGGACTAGCCATCTTTATAAAAAAAATGCAATCAGCTTTTCTATTCTAGGCTTAGGAGAATTTGAAAATACTGGTAATATTATTGAAATTCTGACATGGCTTTCTATTACATGGTACAATAAGAACTTTTAACCAAATAAAAATTAGTGAAGTGCATTTGACAAGGATCCCTAGTCATGTAGATTTACGAGATAATGAAAGAGCTGATTCCTTAGCAAAGCAGTCGCTAGGTCTACTCACAATTAAATGGAGATTATTTCCAAAAATTAGGAGTCGTTCATAAAGGACGTTTGCAGAAAATGACCTAATTCAGACCCCTCTCTAACCTTGTCCGCATTTGGCTTTAACCTCCCCTACACCTTTGTGGACATCCCCATGCCAAACCAACGAACAAAATAAAACACCAATATCATGAATAACTTTGTTAATAAACTACAGGTTCTATTTTATTAAGTAGCATGTTATTTAAAATGTCAAAACAGTACACAAGTGACAGAACATCTCAAATGATGTACCAATGCAATACAGAACAGACTACCTTAGTACCATCTTATTGAAGTTGGTAGTTGGTGCTTTATACAGCACAAGCTTTAATGTCTAAGGCACAGGTTGTACTGAAATAACTACTGAATTTAGGTGCGGACGTCCGCACTGGTCACGACCACCTCTTTTGTCTGCATTTGGATGACCCCTTCTTCCCCACATTGCGGGCATCCTTTATGGATGCTCCCTTAAATCTGATAATATGTGACCTGCTCTGGCAAAAGGAGGCTGTTGGCCAAAAAAATAGTTTTTCATATTTTAGGATAAAAATGCTAAATGATAATTTCTGTTTAAAATGTTTAAAAAATTATTATTCTATCTTCACGGGTTCCAGAGATATGAATTGTACAATTTCGAGAAAAACACCTGCAAAGTTTCTTGTCTTATCGTCGGCGGCATTAAAATAATCGTCTATTAGCTCTGCTAGATTTTAATTTTTAAGTCCACACGCTGACTAAACGCGCAATTCGACGCCCCTTCTCAGTTTTACTCATTCTTAAATTGAAATAAATTAAGAATCTCAAGAAAGTTAAGATCAAAATCGTTTTTCTATGCACGCGTTATTTATTTATCTCCGCGTAAACAGTGATTGAATATGCGCGACCTTGAAAATGCAGCCTATAGGAAGGCCAGGTTCAGTCACATGACTCCGTTGCTAACGATGGGGTTTAATACCCTAAGTAAATTGCAAAGTTTAAGTGTTTTAAACTTTAAATATATGGAAATCACTGCGGCAAACTATCCAAATCAGGATATTCAAGCCGCATTCATAAACTTTCCAATGACGTATTACACTTGGATGAACTAACAGAATGAAGGCCATAAAATACTCTTGAAACTTGACCTAAAAACGAGATTAAATTGCCGGATAATATTTACTAATCACGCAAACTTCATTAATTTGTTACGAAATAGGTTAAATATTATTAAATCAATATTGTTTTCACATAATATAAGATCTTATTTATTCATTTATGCCAAAAAACGACAATCGAAAAATTTACATCTGAATCCCTGATTGGTGTTTTAGTTAATTTCTTTGCTTTTATCATTTGCGACTTCCGCCTCCTTTTGCCAGAGCAGGTCACATATATCTGTTATGGCAGAAGGAATATGATAGTTACATCAAGGGTCTTCATTATAAAAGCATTTAGTACAGGGGTGGGCAAACTACGGCCCGCGGGCCACATCCGGCCCGCCAACACTTTTTATCCGGCCCGCCGCAAATTGCAGCCATACAGGGTAATCAATGGTAATTGATTACTAAATACAAGCTTGTGTAGCGTTGTATTACACCTGAAGTATGTGGCTGACCCATTTAAGTGCTGTCAATTTCATCAGAGGTAGGGGTTGAATAACAAGCAATTAAGATCTCTACTCGAGGATTTGGATTGTGAATATGCCAATGTATTGTATTATACAATAATATTATTGTGCTTTGGCTAAGTTTGGGGAAAGTGTTGAACATTTAAGGGAAGAACATATTATATTCCTGGAAATGAAAGACACACAGTGGAGCTCTCAACTCGGATGAAGGAAACTGAATATCAATCTGCTTTTACATTTACAGTTTATATACTTGAGAAAATATAATTATGAACTTAATTTGAAACTGCAAGGCAAAGGTGTGCTAGCACATGAGCTTATGCTGCAGTCAAGTCATTTCAAGTAAAGCTAATGCTGTTTTCAAGGCAGTTGAAGGAACACAATTAGCCTATATGCTCACTTTCCAACTCTGCAGTTGCAAACCGTCACAACACAGTCAACAGAAATGTATAGTTGTCACTCATCAGCCTTTACATTTGAAAGAGGAGTTTGCACAACGATTTGCAGATTTTAAATCATTGGAGAAAGATTTTGCCCCGCTGACTGTACCTTTCACAATTGACATTGATAGTGTTCCTGCAGAACTTCAGCTGGAGCTAATAGAGCTCCAAAATGACATTTTTCTTAAAGAGCAGTTCAAAGAATTAGAACTGACGCAATTCTTTTCATCACTGCGAAAGGATAAATCTGCAAACTTTTGCCATGAAGATGTTTACCTTATTTACGTCCAGATACATAATTATGTGAAGAAACTTTTTCAACGATGAACCTCAACAAATCAAAATGTCGATATCAGTTGACTGATGTAAATTTGACATCAATGAGAATTGCGACTAGTACAATCCTTCCTGATTTTGGAGAGCTTGTTAAAACATGTTCTCAGCTGCATATGCCTCACTAACAATGGCCAAAAGTTACAGTTTGTTCATATATTCTTATTGAGTTAAATTTGTATGTCATAAATAATAGCAGTTTATTCATGTTTGACGATTATTGCTAATGTTAACATTTTGTAACCCGGCCCCCGAAAATTTTTTTGGGCATCATGTGGCCCCAGGATCGAAAAGTTTGCCCACCCCTGATTTAGTGGATACAAATGGTGAATTCATGGATCTTAGTAGGAAAAGGAATTGCAAATCTCCAGACTAAGATTGGGGAAAGTAAACCTTACTGAAGGATTTCTTTGAATGAAGTAGCATGATAATGGATTATGCAATTCTTGTCTAGTCGAAGAAAATATGGATTATTATTATACTGTAGCAAAAAATTTATGTCTCCAATACACTAAGAGATAACTGTAAATCATACAAAATAGAGTATGCTTGGTGTGGGTTGCTTGCAAAGTTAAGTCTTTGGGCTGGTTAACCTTATCACTTAAAGGAATGATTTTGTAATTACTGTTGTTTTTTAGTGGATTGGCACCTACGGTATGTAGACCTTTAGCTGTAGGTCTATAATAATTATGTGATTGATGTAACTACGTTGTAGACCTTTTGTGTTTTTTAAACCAGTTGTGTATATTTACAATAACGTTGTTTGATTGCTTGATTTTGATTGACTACTTTAATGTAAAAATTTACAACTAGAATAGCAATCTCATATCATAATTGCTCGCGTAACAAATATCATCAAGCTGTATAAAAAATTAAATGGATGCCGCAATAGATTAAGAATCTTAGGTGATATTACAGTGTTCTTTTCTTTAATGCAGCTGAAATTATAGGAAACACAAAAAATTATTATATTTTTGTAATCTGACACAGGACACTGTACAGGTGAAAATAAAATCATCTAATTTGGTCTAACTCTAACAGCTCTAGAGATATCAATTCTCCAAAAGTGGACATCTTGAAGTCTCACTAAATGTCTTTGGAGGGTGGGTTAGGGAATCCACGATATCTTGGAAAATATTTTAATATTGCACAAATATTTTTGGCTTTTCCATCCAATGCTTCTTGCAACACGTGGTTACAATTTTAGCCAATTCTGAGATGATTGAGTTGGGATAAAAAAAACTTCTTCAGAATTGGTTGAGTTGAGCTGGAATAACCCAATAGTAATTTGAAATTCATAGTAAGATATGTCACTGTTTAATACAACAATGTTTTTGTATAAAACTGTTTATATGAACACTGTTTCGTGTTCTCATTTTTATGTTTTAGAACACAATGTAAATCGTTATTGTTATTCCGCAGCCCTGTAAGTGCAGTAACCAATCATGTGTTTTGTTCTTAGGCAAAGAAGTTTGGTCTTCTGGCAACTTTTGAGAAGTGTGAACGCCTTATGGATCACAAGCAGTCTAAGAAAAGGACCCTGGGAAGGGATGACCAAATGTCACTACAACGACAACTGAAGCAAGTGAGAATTGATTTTCCTGTCATGCTGACACAGCGTCTTCTAGATGAACATGACATTGTGATGGTATGTTGACTCTTTGCAGCACATTCATAATTGTGATGTATGACCATCCAGCGAATGGCTAATTGTGTAATGTTATCAGAATTTAGATTATGCCATCATTGTAATGTAATGAGAATCTCTGTGATGAAATTGACCTTCAAGAGTCTTATTCTGTTCATGTGTAACTTGCAATTTAGAATGCTAGTTTTGTTCTTTTCAAAGCTTTAAATTCATGCTTTTATTTTAGCTTTCTTTGGTGCTACAATATTATAATTACCACTTTATCTAGACATGCCTATTATAGTGTATTATGACTCATCTAATTTCAGTCAATCAGTTATATAACCGTGCTTTATTAATAGATTTTTCAACAAGTTTGGCCCTGTACTACAGATTTCTGGATGCACCTAAGCTTACTTCACACAAACAATAGTACCGCTATTCCATATGCTAGAGCAAAACATATCGGCATCACTGACTATAGCTGCTGTTTTATCTCAATAATTACATTTGTGTAACAGACACAGTGGCCTAACGAAGGGGGCAGAGGGGCAGCCGCCCCCTGATTGCAGCACCAAGGGGCGCAAAATTAGCTTTCAGTTGTACACAGTACTATGACAAGAGCGATTAAAAGTCAACAAGGAAATTAAAAGGGGGCGCAGTCATCAGCCTTTGCCCCTGGGTGCTGAAACCCTTCGTTATGCCACTGAACAGACACTGGAAATCTGTAATACTTAATATGTAAAGAGCAGATTTCAAAATGGCCACGGCAGAAATGCTTTTATTTCATGCAGGACTGCATTGTCAGCAATGTCCTGTCTCTTCATCATGCCTGCATGAACTCCAGGCTTTGTTCAGTTGATCCACAACGTCACGCTTAGATGTTTTGCTCCATGTTGTTGGCAGACAGTCGCAAAAAGAGTTGGAAGAGAGTTTCATCTGGCTAGTGGTTACAACTAAAAGAAGGCAAATGTTGATGAACTGCTGGACTTCTAAAAGACAGTTTTCTGGAAGTGACAGTGCACTGGATTGATTCCAACACCTCACAAGGAAGGTGGGCTGGCCTAGCAGTGCGCCAGGTCACTGGTAGACATAACTTTGACGTTCTGGCAAAATTATTGGAAGAAATTCACAAAGAATTTAATTTACAAGACAAAACTTGTTTCACAGTTGCAGACAGTGGATCAAATTTCCTGAAAGCTGTCATACACTTTTCTATTGTGGAGTGTAGTGAGACAGAAAGAAGTTCCATACCCTGTAGCCTACAAGGAACCACCAGACATTGAATTCCACCAAGTGCATGAACTTCCGAGGCTTCCAATTTTGGCACAGCAGTCCTTAGAGAATACAGACTCACTTGGCCTCGTTGTCCTCTCAACAGGATTATAAATCATGGTTTCAACAGGTGAAATAGATGGGCACTCTAGAGATTCAGCATTCAATCTACATGTATAGCGTTCTCATGTAACGACTGGCACTGTGTCATTGATTACAGGACAAATGGATGATTTTCCTGATATCTTGATAATCTGTTTAACACATTAAGTTTGGTCCTATCACAAGGTGACTAGGGATTCAGCCATCAGACATCAAAATTCAATAACAATAATTTACTCTCAAAATAACAGATTGACAAATCTTCCTTTGTATTCATATTAAAGCATTCAATTACTGGAGAGTGATTCGGTCTCTTTCTTTTCAAAGTTTCTTAAATATAGGACAATTAAGTGAATTATCTCTTTTATTACAGAAAAGAAAGATGACTACTTCACTGACAACCAACAACAAAGAGTGAAAAAAGACAGAATCAAACTCTCGACAGCAGATGATCTTAAGGTACTTCATGAAAAGTTTTCCCGCCGCCGTGAATCCCTGTGTCTACACATCTTGTTGGTTGATATTGGAAGTTGATCAAAGAATCTTCTCTCAGCGAACGCTCACTTCGAGGTTTTTCGACTCCGTTCTTTCTTTCTGCTATTATTCTTCCTTAAATTATACTTAAATTGCTTAATTTAATTGATCTCTAGCTCTTGCAGCTATTATTTCTGCGATTTCTTGACCCGAGAATCTCTTCTTCAACAATCTGACCGTAACAGGTCTCTCAGACGACCGAATCTGACCGTAACAGGTCTCTCACACGACCGAATTCCGTTGGCGCCCTTTCACTTCCTTTCGCTGGTTTTTATAGATGATTTTTTGCAGGGCTGTTGGTTGTCACACCCAGAATCTTCACACTACTCTGTACCCAACAAGACTATATGATATATCCCGCGCTTGGTGGCTATTGGCTAAACTCCTGCCTGAAATAAAGCTCACTAAGATTTTCACGCCTTACAATGTGCAGGCAGATTTAGAGAACCCACTAAATTTTTCCCGCTAGAAAAATTATGTTGAGCTTCGTCACAATACTACGTATTTCATATTATTATACCTATTGAGTAATAACTTAGGTTGCATGCTATAAATTACCCATTAAACTACATTATTACTAGGACTTGTGCCCATTAATCGATTTATCTCCAAAATTTGTTTTGATTAATTGATTGAATTCAATTAATTTGGTGTCTGTTTCGTAAAGCGTGAAAAACTGTTAAAATGTAGTAAATTAGTCAGTGAATACTTCCTACAAAAACCAATCACTGCAATTGCTGAAGGTGATGCATCATTGATGTTTTTGAAACATGGCAAGCGAACTAACTGTTTATTTGCAATGAAGATGGTTAATTTTGTTCCCATCTTTGACTTTTCCATCAGCATTTACCTTAAATGCAAAATGATTGCTTAATTTGCACTCAAATGTTTCACATTATCACTGTTTGCCATTTTGTTTACTCCGGAAATGGGCTGCTCGACATCATGAAATAAGTAAGAAAATTAATTGAACAAACCAAAGTATTCGATTAAAATTTAACGATTAATTGATTAATTAATTATTAGAATCCACAGCCATAATTATTACATAATAAATTGTAGGTCAGTGCTTCCAAAGTTTCTGATTTGTCACACCGGTAATTGTTTAACCAGCCTTACAGTGGACCAGTGTTTTTCAGCATCAGCTTACATCTGTAACATTAGCTTGCATGTGTAACCAGTTACATTAATATTTAGATTTCATAATATTTTTTCAAACTACTTTTGTTATTGTTGAATGTTTAAAACTGTTTATTATGTATGAACTGATTATGTATTATTATTGAGTAATACTGTCTTAGGTTAACGTAAAAACATTTTATATAGTGTATACAATTTGATCTTCTATTTGAGTACAATCAAAATCGTCAGTCCAGTTGTTATTGCGCGGCCCAGGAAACCAATCACTAGCAGACAGGTTTACTCATTACTTAAGTCTGAATCCTGGTAGCCTGTTGCAATACAGATTTTTTAAACGGCCAAGTATAGCCCGAGCATTGGGGAAAGTTTTATCTTTTAGCTCTAGAAATGCTAGTTGTGGTAAATATATTTTGTTCTTATTATCTCAAAATGTAGCATTTCGTGAATCTAATGGGTTATATTACTGCAAGAGTAAACTGAAACTTAATCTTTTACTGCACGTGGTAAAAAGTCCCAAAGTTCCACATGCATTGAGACAATGCATGGGTGCACTGGGTCAAACAACTGATGTTGTTCTCATTTAATAGAGTGTAACAGATCATATTCCTGTTCACACTATCAAGATATGTTGTCAGAGAAGATAACAGTACCATGTCAAAGAACCTGATAAAAGCAAAGTAATCATAGAACTCAACTAGGCCTATATTGCTTACACAAAATTACTATGCATTCTCGTCAACTTAAAACTACTAATTGAGCACACAGTAGTTAAAAATCATGAATCAGCTACCTGCTCCGACTTGTAGATCGCATATTCCCGGTAATCCAGAAAGCCCGGAGCAGGCTTACCCACCACAGAGTGGCAGTTTTTTGGTTCATGCGGATATTTCACCGATGCTGTTTCTTCAGAAATGTTTCCCAAAAGCACCCTAGCAACGATCATATCTCTGGAACACAGCGTATAGCACATCATTAAAGTGTATTGTATTTTTGTATTGTATTTTAGTCCCTCGTGCTAGAACCTCAACCTGTCAGCGTCGTGCTTTCTCAGTTGTAGGTCCTTCTATCTGGAATGGTCTCCCATTGGAGATCTCATTGGAGATCATTGAAGATCACCTGTTACCTAGGGATAATTCATCTACTTTCTACAGGCTCCTTAAAACTTAGTTGTATCACCGTGGTTGGACTGGGAGAGCCTCTGAGTCAGAGGCTTGAAGTAGGCTTGAAGGGGCGCTATATAAATTCATGAAATTAATTAATTAATTAATTAAAAAGTGCCTCTAGTAGGGCGAACCATTCAGAGGAGGAAGATGTAATTCAAATACAAGGACGAAGAATTACAAATCTGTTAGCAGGCTCAGAAGCCAAGCTTTAAGAAATGGTGAATCGTTTGAACCGAGCAGGCAGCAGACAGAGACTATTGATTAATGTGGACAAAATGAGGCATGGAATAGTCACAACATTTGCTTGCAACAAAGATGCAACTTATGAAGGTTCTTGTGTGGCAGTAAGAGGGGGTGGACCATTAACCCTTTAACGATGAGCTGCATTGGTTTCCTAGTCACTTTTAGTACACGCTCATCTTTAAATGGTTAAGAGCATGGAGTGTTGGTCAGATTCTCAGCAAGATCCAATACATGTACACAACTACATCTGTTCAGAGCCAATAAATTAGACAGACCACGTGCATTCGTAACAACCCATTTCGCCATAGGCCGTACATCCGCTTCTGAAACCGTTGAACGAATATTGCACTGACTTCGAAGATTGATCCGCAAAATACAGGCCTGTATCACAAACAGACATAAAGTTAGACAGTGGCAACTGTATACATTTTACTCATAAGATTCTGGTGGACAGGATCTGTTCAAACTGGTTTCAGAATTTTTATGCTTTACCTACTTTGGAAAAGTACTGCCAGCTGATCTGGTTTAGCACTGTCAACAATTTGCCAAAATTGATCATAGCTCGTGCCTTTACCTGCTCTCACGTAGACTGTTGTAACTCCATCGTTGCAGGCATCCCAAAAGTGCGCCTTTCCCCCTCTGCAATCTGTTCTTCCAGGCTTATAGCCTGTGTGGCATGTTGGCCGATTGGTTAGAGCAGTTGGCCTATAACGCGGAGAGTACGGGTTCGATCCTCATCCGAGGCGGTTACTGTGCAGGGACCGTCAGCAAGTGCTTCGAGCACAATTGCTCGGTCACTAAAATGTAATTGCATCTGCGCCATTAAGACATGTGCTCTTCTGAACTTTGGAAGAAGGGAAATACCAAATGCTGTTGTATTGTACTGTCCATCTACCACGATTCTACCATATCTCTACAATCTACATTCATGATTGAACTGGCTTCCTCTCACTGACCGCATCCAGATAAAAGTTCTTATAGTCATCTACCGATTTTACCTGGGTCTCGACCCTTAAAGTACCTCTGCGACCCCATACACCAGCCCATCTCGGCCGTCTCCAACTGCCCTCTGATCATCTTGACCAGTGTGTTCCTCATTTGAGAAAGGCTACGCAGTCACATGCCTTTGTCTGCATTCACCCCTCACTATGCAATCAACTTCCTCCCTCAGTTTGCACCTCCTTACTATTCAGTGATTCTTGATTTGGTAGAGGTAATTAACATAATTTTGGCAGTATGTTAATTAATGACTTACCCGGACCGAAGAGTGCGTCTGGATCAGCTTCTGTAATATCAAATCCTTTGGTAACAATTTCAGCTGCATTACTCATTCCGTGGAACAGGAATCTCTCATTGGGATGGTCGTCAATTGACAAAAAGTTTCTGTCACTGAGGATTCGACTCCATAATATTGGTTCGTTGACCATTATCACCTGCA
Organism: Aporrectodea caliginosa; assembly: GCA_020284085.1. Taxonomy (NCBI): domain Eukaryota; kingdom Metazoa; phylum Annelida; class Clitellata; order Crassiclitellata; family Lumbricidae; genus Aporrectodea; species Aporrectodea caliginosa. Next base: position 401,853 of record JACEVL010000149.1, on the reverse strand, counting down.
ATTACAAAATTCATTATTTTAATTTGGCAACATTTACAAATCATTTACAAAATGCTCATGGGCACACATTTTACTAAGAAGCTAGCATTTCATCAGCATATTGCACCAATATGCTGATGATATGCTGATGCAATATAGCATTTCATCAGCATATTGGTGCAAAAGTCTACATGACCACAGCAGGAAGCTAACATCAGATGTATATAAAAGAATGTAGAGCACAGGGCCCAAAACTGATCTCTTTGGATACACCAAAAGGGCAGGACCCAGCAAGACCTAGAGGAGCCAGCAATTAGACTAGATTAGATAATTTAGAAGCAATTTAGCAACACACCTTTTCAAGGTCGAATTGACTGTAGACATAGCCATCGTGTTCTGAGATGGTATTTTGCATTAAGGAATTTACCATCACACAATCGTCATCGTCTTCACCCAGCTAAGTCAATTTCTGTACAGGAGGTGATGGTTTGTTTGCATCTGCAGCCAACAGAAGTCAACTCTGCAACTAATCTTATTCATGGAGAGCGACACCGAACAAACAATTCAAAATGTAAAATTTCTGGCTCTTATTCTAATATATGATTTCTGAGAAGAAGTCTTTAGATTTAGCGCTTTCATGAATGTGTTCTGTGAAACTCTAGGGTTCCGTGAGGGAAGACACATGTTCCATGAGGAAATTTGATGCAAAGTGTTGTTTGGATGTCCTGTTACAAATCTAGACTTCCGAGGTGAAGACAAGCGTTCATAGAAAACTTTCTTGACAAGCGTTCATAGAAAACTTCCTTTAAAATCATTTCTGAAACATTTTATCAATTAAAACTGTGTAAATCCCAATCATTTTTAAAGCACCCTACCTACACCGCAGAAAATGTTTATCCTCGTCCCAATGCCTAAGCGTGAGGGTTTGAACCTGGCAGACCCAAATAACTTTAGACCTATAGCTTATGTAACATTTCTATCTAAAACTATTTAAAGGTTGTAGCTGCTCAGCTCACTTTCCACCTTTATAAGAATAACCTTCCAACATTCCACTCAGGTTTTCGGAAAGGTCACTCTGCGGAGACCTTAATTGTTTTCCTTATTTCAGACATTTATGGAGCCATTGACAAGTCACAGGTTACTCTCTTGGCACTGTTTGATGTAAGCGCTGCATTTGACACATTGGACCATGATGTCCTCCTGACACAGCTTTTTTCAACTCATTTGGCCTTTCTGGCAATTTCCTTACTTGGCTTACCTCCTATCTCTAGGACCATTCTCGTATTGTGACTTGTGTGTCCGCAAGGTTGCCCTGGGCTCCTGCTCCGTTTGACTTATTAGCCATGGTTGGACTGGGAACACTTCTGAGTAGATTTCCACAAAGGTTTGCTACATAATAATAATAACTTAGTGAAAGTGGACAATCCACAATGAATGTAAGCAGGGCAACATTGATCCATACTTTCAAATTGTTAAACAATTGAAGCCCTTTGTCCGAATTTGAGGATGCCAATTGACTTCAAATCCTCATGGGTCATTTTCTTCAGGATTTCAAAAGTTATGACATGTTCGCAGAAGAAATGAAACAGATGACTTGAGTCCAGTTTCGTCAGCAACTTTTCAACTTGCCTACACCCCTGCAACAAAAGCATGAATGCAACGTGAATGCAGCCTTATCATACATACTGGGTGTAAGAGTTTGTTTTGTACAGGCCTTTGTTACATCTGTCCAATCTGCACTGGTCAGGTCAGTGACGTTTGAAATTGTGCTACATTGTTCACAAGCCTCCTACAGGTAATGAGAGATTTATAGTGCAACAGTGGACAGAGATCCATACAAAAGATAAGTGGCAAATGATAAGACAAGTCATTTACTTACACAAAAGATTCGTAGGCTGCTTAAAAAGTTTGCAAAAATTCTGTCAATGTGTTGGCCATATTGCAGGCATTAGTTGGTATGAAGTTATGACATAAAGAAGAACATGGAGCATTGGTCAGGCTCTCAGAAGACCATCTTCTCTCTGTCCCTAGTGTTTGCACCTCCTCTGTGGTTGGTCCCTCGATCTGGATTGGCCTCCCTTTAATGCTCCGCTCCCTTCCTAGAGCCCCTTCTCAAGCTATTCGTTAATGTGGACAAAACAAGGCATGGAAAAGTCACAACATCTTGCTTAGAACAAAATATACAAAAAGGTTCTTGTATGGCAATGTATGGCTGCTGTAATAGGTGGGGACCATGAAGAACATGGAGCATTGGTCAGGCTCTCAGCAAGAACAATTTTTCCAAATACAAAACCTAGATCTGACCTGAACCAATAATATATGAAACAGACTTTTCACATTCATAGCACCCCATATCACCATGGTTTGGGCAGCCAGTTCGGTGTCCACCGTACGAATACTGCATTGATTTGGATGACTTGTCCGCAAAATATAAGCCTATGTCTCACACATACATAAAGTTAAACAGCAGCTACACTAATATAATATACAAATATACATTTACTCGTAAGAATCTAGTGGAACAAGGATCTGTTTAAACTGGTTTCAAGTTTTTAAGTTTTAACTACTTTGTAAAAGTACTTCCAGTTCACCTGGTTCATTACCCGCCATCAATTTGCCAAAACTACTATTCCCTCCTGGCAGAGAGATTTCCTTCTTTCACTCTTTCCAAGCACTGTTCGTGACCTGTGTGTCACCCTTCACAGCTGTCTGCCCTTTTCCTGCCACAGTACCAAACTCACTCACTCCTGCTACTACCATCTCAGAAGCCTGAAGACAATCGACTCTAACCAATCGGCCACCGCGCTAGACTGGCAATAAGCATGGCAGCTGCTTTAAAAAACCGCACATATAGCTGGTGCAAAAGCCCACATGACCACAGCAGGAAGCTAACATCAGATAGATAGATATTGTAACTCCATCTTTGCTGGCATCCCCAAAGTGTGCCTTTCCCCTCTGCAATCGGTTCTTAACGCTGCTGCCAGGCTTATTGCCTGTGAGGCACAATGGCCGATTGGTTAGAGCGTCGGCCTGTAACGCAGACAGTACGAGTTCGTCGAGTTCTATCATCGTCCAAGGCGGTTGCTGTGTAGGGACTGTAAGTCCTTTGAACACAACTGCTCTGTAATATAATTGCATCTGCGCCATCAAAGCATGTACATTTCTGAACTTGGAAGAAGGGCAATATCGAATGTAGTTCTATCTGTCTATAAAATTTATATATAGTGCCTTTTCAAGATAACTACTCAGTAGCACTACCGACCCTATTGTTGTGTATTGCCCATCAGAAGATTCTCCCATATCTGTACAATCTACATTCATGATTGAACACCTGCACTGGCTCCCTCTCACTGCCCACTTCCAGCTAAAGGTTCTTATCCTCATCTACTGATCTTACCTGGGTCTCGCCCCTAAGTACCTCTGCGACTCCATACACCAACCCATCTGGGCCCTCTCCCTCTCACCCACTTTACTCCTTTGATCGTCTTGACCTCTTTGTTTCTCATGTGAGAACGGCTAAGCCCAATCGCGTGCCTTTGTCTGCTTTCGCCCCTCACTATGCAATCAACTTCCTCCCTCAGTTTGCACTTCCTTACTATTCAGCGATTCTTGATGGTGGTGGTAATAATTATTAACATAATTTTGGAATTATGTTAATTCCTGATGTACCAGCACCGAGGAGCGACTCTGGATCAGCTTTGCTGATGTCGAATCCACTGGCAACAATATCTGAAGCATTCCCAGTTCCGTGAAATAAATATCTTTCATTAGGATGTCCGTTTGTTTCGATAGATATGAATTTTCGCTCACTGATGTATTGATCCAATTGCTTTGGGTCTCTGAAATCAAAGCCACTTTCAACAATTTCTGCTGCATTTCCATGAAACAGGAACCTTTCATTCGGATTTCCATTAGTATCAATGGAGATAAATTTTCTTTTACTGCTGTACTGTCTCATTGTTTTGGGTCTCTAACTTTTGTAACCTGCAATTGCAAAACGCATTTAGTTAATTTGGCAACTGGCAATTTGGCAATTTGGCATTTAGTTTCATGACAGTCGCCTGCATCAGTGCCTCTGTGTACACGAATGATTCCGACTTACAAACATTACAAAACATTTACAAAACTCTAATGGGCAACATTAACACATGTTACTAAAAAGCTTATATATCATCAGCATGTAGCTGGTGCAAAAACCCACATGACCGCAGCAGGAAGACTTATAAAGAATGTAGGGCAAAAGGTGATGCTTGGGGTACACCAAAAGTGGCAGGACCCAGCGAGACCGGGAGGAGCCAGCAATAACACAGTTAGTGTGTCGTCCTGTGAGAAAGGGGCAAAGCCATTCCAAGGGTTTGCCAGCCAGCTCCAAGGAAATAGGGGGTCATCCATTTAGTATGTACACAGAAATCTGGTAAAAATTGACCCACTCCCCTATCCCCATACCCCATACGCATGTGTACTTTTTGCACCCTCTCCCCCACCCCGATCTGCATACATACGCTTGACACTCACCCTCCCCCCCACCGAATCCTATAGAACGAGCTATATGACTGAATTAGGCAGGCAGCCACACTGTAGGAACTCAGCACACAGCTGCAAGACAATTAATAGCAGTCACATTTCTAAATAATATTGTGCGCAGTTCTCCGGAGGTAGTCGAGGATTGGAACAGTCCCACAACTGATGGAACCACCTGCAATCGACGATTTAAGTGAATGTATTTGTTCTTAGTGGAAAGGCTGCCTTCGTTAGACCCTTCTCTTGCACCGGGCGTATTTGTCAGTTATCGTATGGCGCTACTGTCGGGCGCATTTGTCAGGGTTTTTATGTGGTTTTTGGCGCATATGTCGGGTGCTTTTGTCGGGGCTCTTTTGATGAGGAGCATTTGTCAGAGTCGCTTTTGATGGGTCACCTAATATTATATAAGCAAATGTAAAAACAACCGCAAACCTTTGAAACGTCGTAGCTCTTGAAACGTCCTTCTGGATTTCCTCTGTGTTTCCTGACAGTCGCCTGCATCAGTGCCTCTGTGTACATGAATGATTCCGACTCCTCTAAGACAGGAACTAGCGAATCATTTGATGATCGTGACTGTGGTTGATCGGAATGTGAGCCATGTGTTCCTGCGAACAGAAATCAACTCTGGAGATTAGAAAACGAATAACAATTGTGACCATTTGATGGAAAGTATGACAATTCAAAATATAAAGTCAGAGGCACTTTTGACGGGTCACCTAATATTATATAAGCAAATGTAAAAACAACCGCAAACCTTAGATACGTCGTAGTTATTGAATCGTCCGCCTGGGCTTCCCCTATGTTCCCTCACCGTTGCCTGCATCAACGCCTCCGTGTACATGTACGATTCCGATGTCTCCAAAAGAGGAACAAGTGAATCATTCGATGATGGTTGTTGATCAGAATGTGTTCCTGCGAACAGAAATCAACTCTGGAGATTAGAAAACGAATAACAATTGTGACCATTTGACGGAAAGTATGACAATTCAAAATATAAAGTACCGACTTTTGTTCTAAAATATCATAATGCTTTAGATCTCAAGAAACTACCTGCATAGCACTTTTTCGCTAACTATTACAAGCTTTCCCATTTAATGCCCTATGCTCATACCACACAACGTCCACTGGGCCATTGCTAGACTCATGCAATTTCGTTTTATTCAATCTGATGACTTCTTCAGCACCATTATCAGAATGCAAAGCATCAATGTATGGTTGGTCCTAACTGAACACATTCAGTAAGCCAATCAAACTAGTGCTCAAATAACGTGGCCTACTTACAACATCAACAACAGTTTTGTATCTTGTGGAATGAAGAGGTGTTTGCAAACAGAGCTGAGAGAGGTTTTCCAGTGAAACCCATCAATTGAGAAATGGCTGTCTATTGCAAGATAAGAAGAAGACTTGATATAATGGGGCAAGAGATGGAACAGAGGCTTTTATAACAAGTCCAAATGGAAGAAATGCCAATCTGAAGCATGGAGCAATGCGAATTTAAAGGGTGGGAAAATGCGAATTTAAGGTGCAAAGAAATGCAAATCTGAGCCATGGAGAAATGTGAATCTGGGGCATTATGGCATAAATGTGACACATAATTTGTGGTCTATCTTCACACCAACTTGTCTTAAAAATAACTACGGCCTTCACTCCCTTCAGGCAGAACCTTCTTTGTTGTCGGTCAATTCAATTTTTGTCGAAACCTCCTTTTGCCAAAAATTGTTGATACGACCTTCTGGATTAGTTATAATCTTTTTCACTGCTCATTAAATAACTTTATGCTGATCTTGCCAGAAAGTATAATGTTTTTTAAAAGTGATGAAGATTTATAGTTTTAATCGACAAAAATTAGATTATAAATTATTTTAAAGGAAAGTTTTCCATTAACCCTATTCTTCACCTCGGAGTCTGATATGTCCATCTAACAACACATCCAAATAACACTTTTATCAAATTTCCTTACCGAACATATAATTTAAAACCCCTTGTTGTTATTACAATTAATTACAGGAGTGGAATTTAACTTATAGCAGCCATGCAAGGCCTCCATCACGTCCTACAACTCATTTTACTAACACCCTCTAGCGAATGACAGGCTGAGTGGACCTTTGGGAGGGTAGCACATATTGACCCCACTTCCTATGTTATTTTCTGTTCTTTATGCCAGTGATGTTACCATGATTCTATGCCCCCAAATTTACTGAATGAATGAATGACTGAATACAATTTGTGATTCTAATCTACTTCAGAACAATAGAAATTGTCAATCCAGTTATAACTGTGTGGCCCTGGTAACCAATCACTTGCAGACCGGTTTTTCAATACTCAGGTTGAATCCTGGTAGTCTGTTGCAATACAGATTCTTAACATGGCCCTGTAAAGACCCAGCATTGGGACAAATTTGATCTTTTACCTAATAAAATGCTAGTTAGGTGTGGCAACTCTATTTGTTTTTAATCAACGGAAAATGCAGCATTTCGTGAATCTAATATGGTTATACACCAATATTACTGCAAGAGTAAACTATGAAAACTTAATATTTTCTGCAGTGATAAAAAGTCTCAAAGCCCCATGTAAAGCATTGGGACAATGCATGGGGAGCAGTGGGTCAAACGACTGATGTTGTTATTGTTTGATAGGGTGTAACACTATCAAGATATATTGCCAGAGAAGATAGCAGCATCATAGAATTTGATAAATGCAAACAAATTTTAGAAGTAACCTAGGCCTGTATTGCTTACGCAAATTACTAGGCATTCTCCTTCAATAAATACTGCAGTAGTAAAAATCATGTATCAGACTGACCTGTAAGACTTGTAGACCACCTACTCGTAGTACATCAGGAAGTCTGGAGCAGGTTTACCAACGACCGAGTGGCATTTTTTCGGTGCATGTGACCAACGTTTCCGCTTGGATTCTTCAGAAATCTGGTCCAGCAGCACTCTTACCATCAACACTTCCCTATGTGACCGAACACAGTATAATGCACTTTACTGAATGTGGCACTTTAGAAACTTGGAGTTTCTGGTTACAAAATAAATCTTACAATTTACATATTAGTACTATCGATATTATTTATTGTATTGTATTCAAACATCTATAAAGCCCTCTAGTAGGGTGAACCGTTCAGAGGAGGAAGGCTATTAGGAGGATGGTAGAATTCAAATAGGAGGAAGAAGAATTACAAATCTGTTAGCAGGCTGGGAAGCCAAGCTACAGGAGATGGTGAATCATTTGGACTGAGTAGGCAGCAGACAGAGGCTATTGATTAATTACTGTGAGCAATGCTTGCCACATAGATACAACTTTTGATGGTTCTTGTGTGGCAGTGCATGGCTGTAAGAGGTTGTTTCCCAGTCACTTTTAGTTCACGTTCGTTGTTAATTCGTGAAAGGGTTAGCAATGTGGAACATTGGTCAGGCTCTCAGCAAGACAAATATTCTCCTAGATCTGATCTTAACCGACAAATGAAACCGACCTGTTGGAGTCATAACTTCCCTACTCATTTTGGATAGGGCAACCTGCTCCCAATTCTCCAAATGTGTATTGGTTGGACTTTGAGGATTGGTCCGCGAAGTATAACCCTATGTCACACAAGCCGCATTGGTTTCCCAGTCACTTTTAGTTCACGTTCGTCGTTAATTCATGAAAGAGTCAACAGCGTGGAACATTGGTCAAGCGCTTGGCAAGACCAACTTTTCCAAATACTCGCCTAGATCTGATCTTAACCTATAAATGAAACAGACCTGTTGCTGTCATAACTTCCCTTCTCTTTATGGATAGGGCAGCCTGCCCCCAGTTCACCGAATGTGTATTGGTTGACTTAGATGATTGGTCCGTGAAGTATAACCCTGTGTGACTCTGTGACTGTGACTGTGTCACACACATACATATAGTTAAACAGCAGCAAATGTATACATTTACTCTGAGGAATATGGTGAAATAGCCATCTGTTTAAACTGGTTCCAAAGTTTTTAGGTCTTGGAAAAGTACTACCAGTTGATCTGATTTAGCACCGCCAACAATTTGCCAAAATTGACTATTCTCTCCTGCTGGAGAGATTTCCTTCTGACAAATTGTTTATGTGTTCCAGAGGTAAATCTTCCCATACCAATTTCAATGCGACTTTCAGTTCTCTTATCATTTTTGGCTTTAGTTGCAGATTGTGGTATTTCTCCAGCATAGCTCCCCATACGTGATAATTCATTTGTTAAAGTGCGAACAGATTTCGGCCTTCCGCTGTCCTTACGACGTTCCAGAGCGATCCCCTTTTATCAACATGGCGGAATATTATTTTACGGTACTCAGCTTCCACTGTTTATCAGGGTAAGCTAGGTTAGAGAATATAGAAACAATATAGCAACAAACCAAATGACTTAGGAACTGGTCAGTCATAGCCTTCGCCCTTCATGTTTCCTTATTGTGGATTGCATGAGTGTCTGCTTGTGCAGGCACTCATTATCATCTTCGCTTAAAACGGTTAGCTCGAGATCTGGAGGCAGATCGGGGTTTTCTTCTTGTTCTTCTGCCAACAGAAATCAACTGTGTTGCGACTCGTCTTATTCATGGAGAGAAGACCCTTAACAATCACTGTGACAATTTCATGGAAAGTATAATGACAATTCAAAATATAAATGTTCTAGCTCTTATTCTAAAATATCAGAATTTTGAGAAGTCTCTTTAGATTCAGTGTTTTCCCGAAGTGTGTTCGTTCTGTTGAACTCTAGGGTTGCGTGAGGGGAAGACAAAATTAATGTTCCATGAGGAAATTTTATAAAAGTGTTGCTTGGATGTGTTATTACATATCAGACTCTGATGTGAAGACTAGGGTTCTTGGAAAACTTTCCTTTAAAATAATTTCTAATCTAAACCACATTCCAAAGGCATGAGAAAATACTGTAAATATAAAAAATAGGTAGATCCAGTGTCTTGGTTCAAAAGAGGCATTTGATATAACACAGGTTACATTTATCTATTTAAACTGTATAAATCCCGATCACTTTTTAAAATCATCTTACTTTCTTGCAAGAAAATAACGTTATTTAGCGAGCAGTAAAACAGATTATAACTAATTAAACCTATAGTGGTCTACTTTGCAGGCATTGTTTTGTTTAGGTCAGGGATCCATCAATAGATTGTTCAGATCAAAAGGGTTACATAGCCAAAGAAACTATGTGTATCTGCATAGCACTTTCTCACTAACTGTTACAAACTTCCCATTCAATGCTCCTTGCATCCCCCCCCCACACACACAAGGACCACAATCAATTAATTGATTCAATAAGTTTTCGTTTATTCACTAAGTCACGCTGGCATAGATACATCATAGTCTTTATTCAAGCCTTTTATTGTAATATTCATATACTGGGTAGTGCTATGAGAGAAGTCCTATATCTGTAAACATCACTTATTGAAAGTGGACAATCCACATTGATCATAAGAAAAGCAACACGGATTCTTACGTTTACACGCGTGCAGAATTTTGAACGGTATCCAAATTCTTTAATTCAAATGGATTTCAGGTTGTCGTCTGTCATTTGCTTCAGAATGTCATACCGTAATCGTTTTGTGACTGTTGAAAATTGGAACTAAGTGACCCAATCCAAGCTTCTTCAGCAAACTCTCAACTTTCTTGCAGCCACTGCCTCAAAAGCATGAATTCAGCAGTGGAAAAACCTTATCATACAACTCAGTGTACCTTTCAATAAACTGGGAGTAAGGGTCATTGTTTTGTACAAACCTTTGTTACATCTGTCAAACCTGCACTGGTCAGGTCAGTGACACTTGAAATTGTGCTATGGCCACATTGTTCACAAGCCTGCTGCAGGTAATGAGAGGTTAATAGTGCTTTGGGGATGAAGATTGATACAGAACATAATTGGCTACTGACTTAAATTTTTCAGTTCCTCTATTATTGTTTTCCAGTAGCTGAATTCATGAATCCCCACAGATTTTAAGTCGTCGTCATTCATCTTTTTCAGAATTGCAAAACATATCTTGTGATCATTGAAAATGTAAACAACTCAATTTGAGTCTCTTCAAGAAATCTTTTGCTTCTTTGCAACCACTGCAACAAAAACAGTTGTCAATATTTTTGAATTTGTAAATCAACATGTGGCATCCTGTTTTGGGTTGACCAAACATAGATTGCTCTTGAGCCTACCTCACACACGTGCATTAAGTTAAACAACTATTTATTTACTCCAAAGAATCTGGTGAATAAAAATAATCCTCTTCGTTTAGTGTTTCAAACTGACAAAGCACGCAGGATGATTCCAAATCATAGTATGAACGGATGATCACAAGTTATTACAGGAGTCGATTTTAACTGTTTGGCAGCCATGCAAGGCGCCCATCACGTCCTACCACTCATTTTTTCAATGCCTCCTAACGAATTAAAATGCTGAGTCGACCTTAGGGAGGGTACCGGGAAGTGATCTCGGGTCCGTTGCCTCTACACCCCAGTGTTACCATTATCCTAACCCCCTTCCCCAAACAGCTCTCTAAACCAATAAATAAAACAAACCTCTCACACAGGAAACAATGCTTCCTGTTATGATGAGGGCATCCGGTGTACGGTTTCCCGAAGCAGTATGGATTACTTTTGGACATTTGGTCAGCAAAGTTCCGGGGCTGTGTCACAAACATACATAGACTTCATCAATTACACATTTACTCAGAAGAATCGTGGCACAGGATCTGTTCAAACTGGTTTCAAAGTTTGCCCTTTAATGAGAAGCTACATTGGTTTCCAGTCACTTTTAGTGCAGTCTTGCCGTTAAAGGGAAAACAAGTTCTTACCTACTTTGCAAAAGTATACTTCCTAAATGTCAGTCAACGAACTTTTGCATAATAGTTAAACAAACCAATAATTTTGAAATGTTAATCATGACCATAATAACAATTAAATTTAACATTGGAAGCAGAACACTGTTACGTGACAGACCCTGATCGGTTCCACAGTTGCAGATTGCAATCTTGTTTTGAAGTTTTATGTAAAATTGATGATTTGTTGGGTCATGTACATGTTTGCTTTACTGCTCTGAAGAGACCACCAAAGGAGGTGAGAGGCTGAAAACTGTTGCTGAAAATTCAGCTAAATATTGACAATAGAAAGTCGATTTTCGACAATTTGGTAATGTGATTCTCACGACTTACCAGCACTGAACATGGAGTCCATGCTGGCCAATCGCACTTTGAACCCTTTATTTGCAATCTGTTGTTAATACAGAGTACCATGAAAGAGTAATTGCTCATTGGCAATGCCACTGTTGTCTTCCCTCTCTCTGCGCAGTATCTCTTCCACAACTTCTCATTGTGTAGCTTTTCTATGTGCATGTACACAACACATTAGGCCTGCATTAATTTGGCAACATACAAAACATGGGGATCTAATGGGGGATCACTAACACCTGTTACTAGACACCTTGCAATCCATACAAAAGGAGTTCACACTCCTCAAGTGTTGCCAGATGATCAATAATATGCTATGCGTAAGAAAAAAATGCATGATTGGTTACTTCACTTACTGGGCCGCGGAATAACAACTGGAAGCACAATTCTGATTGTACTGACTACCATTATTTTCCTTGCACGGTTGCTCCAGTGAAACATCATCCTTTCGTTTGGGTGCCCCTGGGTTGCTTGTGAGATGATCTTTTTCTCCTTGTCATAACGGCTCTTTAATGTGCAGTTGTGATTTCTATCAATCTGCATTACACATACGTTAATTACTATTACTAATAATCTGGCAAGATTACAAATATAATAAATACAGAACATTTACACATGTTAATACAGTACCAAGCTCAACCTGTGTCTACGTCCAGGTCTGTTTAGAACGAAAAATTGTTAAACCTACAATTCGTCTGATAGTGACGCTAATGCCCATTGTCAATCTATACGGATTAAATGCCCCCTTAAATTTGATGGAAAAATCAACTTGGCTTGTGCAGACATACAAGTGATTATTCATTATTGTAATCCATAATAAATTTTACAATCACTCAGCCACATTGGCTAGGTGAAGTGACTTCTCCCACCATTTACATTCAGCAGAATGTGTTATGCTAATCTAATTAAATCAAGGCAGTCTTTTTATTTCATCATAATTTTCAATAAATTTTAGTCATTGCTTCCAAGTTTACTGGAGCAACCCTCAGCGTCAAGAAAAATAATTTCTTCATTGGCCAATGGTGTCAGAAAGGTTGGACAGCACTGGTCTAATGTACAAAGAAACAAAAAGACAAGTCTTTGGCCTCCACCATAATGATACAAGAGACAGAGCAGTATGAACATATGGAGGATTTGAGGAGTTAAGTAATTAGTCAATTAGAGGCATCTTTGACTGTACTTTGCATCATCTGGTTTGTCATTTGATGATGGAAGAGACGGGTCTCTTTTCCAGTCATCGGTCATGTGTGGGTATTCTGGTCCCGTGGTCTCATGGTCTGAATCCTCATCCAGTTGCACCTGCAAGAGTAGAAACGTGTTTTCTAATTACAAGTTTGCAAAGCATGGTTCAATTAACACTTGCCAAGCTTTTGTAATGATGTTAAATGCAGCCATCCATGGTATATACATTTGCGTGTACAGTGTTTATCACTGTAAATTAGTGAAGCAAAAGAATTTAAGATGTTGTATGATTTTTTATAAGGCTTCTGCATTATTTTTATTAATTATTAAAGGTACTCATTCGGTTGATCTCAGTAGGGTAGTTAGGAAAATAATTGATAATTCGCTGAAAACCCAATGTTGATGAAAATTGAATATAATTTTTATGAGAATTTTACAAAAAGTAATACCACATTAAATTCAACTCATAGGTGTGCAAGTTAGATGTCTTACATATATATATATATATATATATATATATATATATATATATATATATATGCAGTGGGCTGATGTAGCTTAACATTTATATAGCACCTTTAAGAGTCTTACTAAGATGGCACATGAATGTTGCAAAGAGATTGCAGAAGTCATTTACATGAATCTTAATGATGTCTGTGGAATGGATCTTGCTGATTAGACCATACGGATCATACTCTATCTCCTTACTGCTTTTATCTGATGCTTCAGTTCCATGTGTCATGGCCGTCCGTCCACTTGTGTACTTCCTTGACCTATGGAACTGAACCGAACCACATATTACCTGCCACTCTGATTTATTTCACACTGAACACTTGTGAATAAGTTGGTTGCCACAACTTGGCTTCTTTGGGTGCTGTAGAAATCCAAAGATCGTGTATTACTACATGTATGATTTCTGTGTCTGTCACTTGCAGAGCACTGGCAACACCTATCCGACTAGTTTTGGCTGTGGTATGGTACACTTGCCATACTACATCCTTTGGAACAGTTCAAGTACACCATTATACTCCATTATAAGACAAATTCTGATATAACATGGTCAGGGACTCCAGGTCATAAATTTAGTTCAGCTTTATAAAATGACCTCATAACATGATCTGGTTATGAGGCCATTCTTAACACAATACGTCAAAGACGACATTATAGTGAGTTTCTGATGTACAGTTTTAACTTGTTTTTGGACATGTTGCTATTCTAAAACTGAATTAAATCTGGACAGTGTTGTATCAGAATAATGAGTGGTGGAAGGAGTTACTGGTGTACTTGGACAAGGGAAACATTTGGCCTCTAGAGGGCTGTAAAGATGAATTTCATGTGTCTGTAGTGTAGTGTCTTTGCTGAACTACTAAGTCTTTGAAGAAAGAGTTCTTTTGGGGTTTAAAATGATTCAAAAAGCTGGTTTTTCTGTCTGCTTACAATGACTAGTTTGTGTATAATTATGTAATTGATTATTGTATAATTGATTGACTGATTACAGTTTTGTTGAATCACCAACAATCTCCATAAAAGACATTTTGACTTAATGCAAACTTAAGCTTGCTGGTATCAATATGGCAATACAAAAGCATATTATATGTATAATAGAAATATATATACCCATTATGTACAAATGATTGTGATATCATTGTTTTTATTCATAACAAATGTCATATGTTATAAGGGGCCATTGCATAATTACGTAACGCTCCAGGGTGGGTGGGTGGGGTCCTTGAAAACGTTACGAAACGTTAGGTGGGTGGGTGGGTGTGTGGAGCTGAACGTTACGTAGCGCTTTTACCAACAGTAGAGTTATAAATTATTTTTAAATTTACATCGAATGACACTTTAGACACGATGTGATCGAAGTTCAAACTTCGTGCCATTGATTTAAAAGTTCACTAAAAACACGTAATAGTATAAGTCAACACGTAGTTAGTGTTTAATACACTGCCGCCGAATAATCCAATACCAGCAGATCGTCATTTTTGCAACCTGTCGCGCTTTTTCAAGATGCTTGCCCGTATATTACGCGTTTACTTAGCAAATCTTAAATGATTTTTCTTAGCAATAAATACGTAACGCTGGGGTGGGTGGGTCTAGAGAAAGGTTACGAAGCGTTATATTCCAGAAACGGTCATTTTCGGCGTTACGTAATTATGCAATGACCCCTAATTATGCGTGTGTGCATGTGTTTTTGTGTATGTGCATGCATACACTTTCATTACAATGTCAATGCAGCATTTTGGATGTTAAAGTCTTGATAGTAGTGACCATTGACTGATATAATGTGAACATTATTGAACATTATTACAGTGGTACTTTAGAAATATCATATTATTAATATTTTATTTTATGTCGTTGCTTTGGTAACCATTTTCTTTGTGATTCTGAACTCGTCATCTTGAATAGTAAATCTAGTTTCATAAATGACACTTGTGAAGATTTTCGCTATTTGGACATTTTCACAGGTCGTGCGCTTTTGACCCCCTGCCTATCGATTCTGTTTTGGTTAAGCGCCTGTGAATAAGCTGGTTCCCGCGACTTCGCTTTTGTGGGCGCTGTAGAAATATCGAGTTTACGATTACGATTACGATTGCTTGAAATTATGTTTACACAGCATTGTGCATGTATGTTGACCGCTGTGACGTTTGGTTTGTTCTTTCTGCCTTCGTGTAATAAAGTGCTCATTAATGTTAATAGGAAGCTGTATTGAATTTAAAATTCATGTTACATCAGACTTAATTTGTGTTGTACCGATACCGTGGCGATACGGCATCATAAGGATGGTAATGTAATGTAATGTAACTGAACATTTATATATGTCCATTCAATATGTCTACTCAGAGGCGGTCATGGTGCTGTTTCACAAAAACCAGCTCTTGTTTTTCCAGCCCTCAAGAAGCCTAACCTGGATCCTAACCTCTGCCAGAATTACCAACTTTCCTTCCTTTCCAAGACTCTTAAACGGCTGGTCTGCAATGATGGGCAAAAGTTAACTAAAAACTTGCAAACTTTTAGTTCAACTAATTTTTTTAAAGGCAGAAGTTTAACTAAAATAAAATAGTTTAGTTTAAACAAAAGTTTAACTAATGTTTTTTAGTTATTAACTAAACAGTTTAATATTTTTTAGTTATTAGCTAGAAAGTTTAGGTAACAAAATCAGCAACTATCTTCTGCAATGATTGTCCTGAGTAACTGGTTTTATTGCTCGAGTCAAGTGAACTGCATTGCATTGCATGATGAGCAACTTCATGATTTTCTTGTAGAACTGTACTAGGACTATTAGTCTAGAACAAATTACATAGTTTGAAAGTGAAATTGTCAGTGATACTCTGCATTATTGCAGTTCACTCAGTGCCGGATTAAGGCATAAGCCATGGCGTAGGACCCCGCAAGGTTTTGGGCGCCCAAAATCCGGAGAAATTGAATAAAATTGTTGTAGCAAATTCCTAATTTTGTATAATTTTAAATAATTCAGCGCTAGTAAGTTTTAGTTAAGTACTTACTGAATACTGACCCTTGTTGCAGATTCACACTCTCAGTCTGTACAGGGGCCCCTAGCGACCGACGGCAGACGTCAAAGGCTGATATTTCCGACTCTGTGTCGACCATAATTTTTATTGACACATTTTTGACACGGTGACCGGACGCTAGCGGGTGAAAATTCTGAAATTACCTAAATTTAGTATAACGGAACATAATCATGGACGTCCACAGGAATTTTTAGGGGGTGATGCAAAGAATTATTTTTACGGCGTCAAAGTTTTGAATTTTTGGGACTAGGACTAACGAGGGTGCCGAAAGCAACCTATCACGTCACCATCAGTACTCGCTCCCGCAATTATGGGTCTGGCACGGCTTTTGGAAGCATTTGACATGATACGGAGCCAGCTGTTAGCGTTCTGTGATCCGTTTTCAGCTATTTCTGAACGTTTATTTAAAACACAAAACTGTTAAAAGCTTCAATGTTTTTATATGTTTTTCAGGTTATCTTGACTAGTTACTGTTTGGATAAAAAAAACTGTGGAAAAAATCATCAGGGCCGTAGCAAGCTATAATTGCGCCCTGCCAAGCGTAAATCTAGCGCCCCGCCCCTCAAAGATCAACTTAACCAATAACGACCAATATCTCGAATATAATCGAAGGCTTTATCTTTTACAGAAAATAGAAACAATGTTTCTGTGCTTCTGTTAACATTTCATTTTAGTCACTTCAGATTTATTTTGCTGTTGAAGGAAAAGGACAGGGAGGTTTGGAGAAGTTCGATATCCCACCCTAAGCCATGGGTGTCCCATCGTGTAATCAACACGGGGTTTATGAAGCAGTCGTGCGCCTCTATGGGCCTCTACAGTGACTTCCACTAGTCGCTATGTCTTTCAGCTCTTCAGATACTAGGCAGAGCTTAGAGCCTACGATCGGCTTTGGTGGCGACAGAAAAGTGTCTGCTCTGATTGGCTCCTCATCCCAACACCAGTACTTTCATTATCGGTCTAGGGTTCACTCCCTCTCTTAGCACTTACTATACTCAGTAGCACTTCTGCCTGTTCTTCTGGTCGCTGTATAACTTCCTGGATTAAATCATCTAGGATGATCTAGCTCTGCATTAGCTGGCACTGACAACTCAACATCCGCCATTTCGCTAGTTCTGATTATAGTTTAATTAAAAGAAATTCACGGGATATACCGGAGAGCGGTTTCCACATCCAGTTACGCGATAATTATATTTTATCAGTCCGTTTGATTAAGTTAGCTGTCTTTTCAAAAATTGCAGTTTCATCAAGATCGAATTAGCTAACCTCCATTCAAAAGCAATGCAGTTTTTCAGTAAGCAGGGACGGTACTTGCAAAATCATCTAAGAGCCCCTTCTCAGTGCCTCGCCTCGTTTTATAGGGTAATCTACGCGCCTAAAGATCCGCGTTTTTCGCTCGCTTTTCCACCAATCACAGCGCAGTATCGCAAGCGCCCTTTTCCCCGCGTAAATATGCACCAGTCAGGGGAGTTCGATCTATTTGGCTTCTGCGCCCATTTCGGTCTTATGCCAGATTTGTTAAATTGGTATTATTTAATTTTATAACATTTATTGCATTTATAATGTATATTTCATATTTCAAGATCAAGTAATTATTAATTAAATCATTCCGCCTCAAAATTTGCGCCCCCTCTTGAGTTGCGCCCTGTGCCGTGGCACCGTTGGCACATGCCTCGCTACGGCCCTGAAAATCATACCCGTTCATTGTTAAAAACAAAGATGATAAGTAATTTTTTGGCGCAAATGCTCCCTTCCCCTCCGGACGAGCATGTTTGGGTTTAATAGGGCCTCCGGATTTCTTAATCCGGCTCTTGGCTTAGGGCCCCCGAAGTCTTAATCCGGCCCTGAGTTCACTTAACCTCTGTCATTGTAAAAATGTTTGTTAAAAATTTGTTAAAATGTAGTGAAAAAATTAACAAAATCAGTTGCCAACGTTTAGTTAAACTTTTCATTTTAGTTGAGAAAATAGTTATATTTTAACTAAAAAATTCGGTAGTGCCCATCACTGCCTGTCTGTCTACAACGTCTCCCTTATCTTGAACAATCAGGACTTCTTCCTCCCAGTAAATCAGGCTTCAAGGCTCAACATTCCACTGAAACTGTCCTCATATCATCTCTATTCTGCAAAAAACGTATGAATTTAATGAGGGCAGTTTCTGGTTTACACTGGGGAGCATCCAAAAAGGCCCTTCTTAACATATATAGAGCCTTAATTAGATCTGTAATTGAGTATGGCGATGTAGCCTATGCATCTGCGTCAAAGACTCACTTGAATAAGTTGGTATCCATTCAAACTGAGGCGTTGAGACTCTGCTGTGGGGCTGCAAAAGGAACTGCGGCTATAGCACTTCAAAATGAATGTGGTGAACCTCCGTTACATTTAAGAAATTTACAGAACTCGCTTAAACTGGGAGCAAAAGTCATTGGAAGCCCTAATCATCCAATGGGAACAATCTTTCAACCTCACTGGACTTTTAAGTTTAAGACTAGAGATAATAAATATCTGTCTACATATCAACGCACATTTGACTTCTTTTCCTCCTTTGACTACCCTTATAAGGCTCCTTCTTTTCCTTCAGATCCCCCATGGCTCAATGAAAATATTCATGTTGATATTAGCCTCCACAAATCAATTAGTAAAAAGGATGACAATCCTGAAATTCTAAAACTCCTCACTCTGGAACACATAAGTAAATACAATTCTTATACTCATGTCTACACAGATGGTTCTAAAGCAAATAGCTTAGCTGCCGCTGCATATACTATTCCAAGCTTAGATATAGATAATAAGTTACGCCTTTGTGATAATTCCAGTGTTTATACTGCTGAAATGACTGCTATAAAAGAAGTTTTTGCCTGGATAGTAGATAATGAAAACCAGGACCTTAAACATTTTGCTATATTTTCTGATTCTTTGAGTGTGCTTACTTCTCTAAAGAAATCCTTTTCTAAGTCCAGACCCAATTTATTGCAAGATACAATAAGAATCTTTAATCAAATAAAGTTGAGTGAGGTACATTTGATATGGATTCCTAGTCATATAGATATACTGGGTAATGAAAGAGCTGATTCCTTAGCAAAGCAATCATTAGAATTACCCACAATTAACTCCACAGATTATTTAGAATTACAGGAAGTATTTTCAATAATTAAATCTCATATAATCTCTAAATGGCAGAAGGAATATGATAGTGACCTCAAGGGTCTTCATTATAAGAGCATTTGTCCTGTCACAGATACCAATAATAAATTTATAGATCTTAGTAGAAAAAAGGAAGTGCAAATTTCCAGGCTAAGACTGGGGAAAGTGAATCTTAATGAAAGACTGTTTCTAATGAAGAAGCATGTCAATGGATTGTGCACCTCTTGTCAAGTCAAAGAAGATATAAATCATCTGTTGTTACATTGTAATAAAGAAAATATCTCAAATATATTAAGAGATAAGTGTACACTATTCAAGTTAGAATTTAGCATTAAGACCTTGCTTGGTGTAGGCTGCTTCCAAAGTGAAGTTTTTAGACTGGTCAACATTATCGGTAAGGGAAAGGTTTTGTAGGATGTAATATTTGTAATTTTGTCAATGGACATCGACGGGTGGTTCCCTTTGTGTAGACTTTTAGTTGTTGGGCTGTAATATGAATAGATTAAATCTGTTATAAAGATTTTATTTTATTTTATTTTGTTGTTGTTTGTTTTTGTTTTGTTTTTGTTTTTTTTTAAACAGCATGTATGTAGCCTATATTATTATGTTAATATGGTTTGTTTTTTGTATTGATTGATTCCTTATGTAAACATTTGTAATTAAAGTAAGAATCTCATGTCAACATTACATGTATAATAAATAACCATTAAGCTTTATTAACAATTAAAAGTAAGAAATTAAGAAAATCTGGTGAAATTACTCTTTTATATTCATGTCTATAGCATAATTATGATAAAGAACTGTGATTTTAAATCTGTGACTATACATGTATTTCTTTAATAATATTTGATTGCAATGCTTGAAAATTCAAAGTAGAATAGAAATAAATTGTTTATGATATTTTCTGCAAAGCATTGTATAACTTACCTGCAAGTATCATAGATATTAACAGCTGAGTTATATTATGATGTCAAACAATGAATATAACATATAACATATGATAAAGAACTGTGATTTTTTTTTAATCTGTGACTATGCATGTATTTCTTTAATAATATTTGATTGCAATGTTTGAAAATTCAAAGTAGAATAGAAATAAATTGTTTATGATATTTCTGCAAAGCATTGTATAGCTTGCCTGCAAGTATCATAGATATTAATAGCTGAGTTGTATTATGATGTCAAACAATGAATATCAGTGACATTGTAAAATACTGTTTAGACGCCTTTAAATGGTGTCATTGGAACTCTATTAATTCTTTGTTTTTTTTTAAAATTGTATTGTACATAATTTTGAATTGTCGTCAACGGCCTTTGATGTCATATGATGACGGTAAACTTGTGAATAAAAAAAAAAAATCTCTATTCTCTCCGACATCTACTCCAGCAGCTGTGGATAAATCTCAACTTACACTGTTGGCTCTGTTCGATTTCTTTGCCGCCTTTGCATGGTAGATCATGACATAATATTACTGCAGTGCCTTGAGACCTCCTGTGGCATCAGAGGCCCCCCCTCTGGCCATTGGCTGCCGCAGGATTTTTTGCAGGGGGTCAGTCACGGCCGAGAGAGTTAGTTGCGTTATAATGGTTGCGTGTAATGAGATTTTCTTTTCTTCCCTCTCCTTACCTTACTTCACCTTGCCCTGTCTGACTTAACCTTGACTTACCTTACCTTACATTGCCCTGTCTGACTCTAGTTAACCTTTCGCGACTTGACCTTTCCTTCCTTTCCTTGTCATAACAGTAGTTGACGTCATAATTAGACATTCATTTTTGGTTGCCATGACAGCAGCATAAGGAGAGATGCTTATGATTAGAGATAAACAAAAAAACTGAACCGGCGAAAAGTCATTCAATTGAGCTCAAAAAGAACAATCTCAATTAGAGAAAGTTAAAGCAAGGTATCAAAATAATGTACCAAGAAGAAAGATAGAGGCAGACGGACAGATAGAGAAGGAAGGAGAGATACTTGAAGGTAGAATACAAACGAGGAGGAGCAATTAGCAAAGATTCTATTATGTTCTATTCAATTCTATTCAATTCTATTTACGGACTAATAAAGCGCCTCTCACAGTACAACCTAATCAGAGAGCTTCCAGTGTGAAAGGCCCCTCGAAAAAAGAAGTCTTAAGAGAACGAGCAGAAACGTAGTGCTGCCAGATAAAGTACGAGTTAGAGGCAGGGAGAGGGAGAGGACTGACGTGCATAGGCGTAGCTACATGAAGGCAGGAGGAGGCAGTTGCCTCCTCTTGGTTTTCCTATATAGTGGAGTTTCAATTGAAATGACCAGGAATTTGTGAATGATCTGTGAATTTGCCTCCTCTTGAGTTTGAGTTTAAAAAGAGAAATCTACCCCTCCTCGAAAATTCTTGGAAAAGTCTTGTTACTACCCCCTCGAAAACTCTTGGAAAAGTCTTGTTACTACCCCCCTCGAAAACTCTTGGAAAAGTCTTGTTACTACCCCCTCGAAAAGTTTTTTCGGAAAACTGTCGTTACTACCCCGCCCTCAAAATTGTTGGAAAATTCTTGTTGTCACTGTTCTCCCGTTTGTGTAAACTGGAAACCGCTGTTCGAATTACTTGGATCTTTCATAGTTTACCGTGGTAATTCTCCTTGGATTCCTGACCTCGAACAACCACTTTAAAGCATATTTTACTTTGTGGACACGAATTTCAAACATTTAAAATTGATGCCCGACAAAAACTGGGTGATGTTTGTATTAATAATTATCGAAGTGCTAAGACTAAGCAAATAATCAGTTCATCTTACTTTTGATTAATTATAATTATTAATAAACAATTAAGCAGTGGCGTCACTAGAGGGTGCGGGGGGTGCGGACCGCACCGGGTGTCACCATCGTAGGGGTGACACCAAAGTGACAAAATGACTGTCTAAACAAATTTTTGCAGAGTTTCAGCAGAAATTTATTATTTTTAAATTAACAATAGCAGACAACAAAAACATTTTTTCTTAGCCCAGATTACATGCTATGTATCAATTTATCTAAAGCTGAAACTCTATACTAATTTACTTGTTAGAGCCTTCTAGTGCGCTACGGTCAGTGCGGTCAATATTACCCAATTACAATAATGCTTCAACTTGGTGAAAAGCTAGAGGCACTAGGACTTTCTCTAAACGAGAAGCACAGTCACATGGTGAAGCATTCAATTGAACAAGCCATCAATGAAGTAGCAGCCATGTCTGAGACTGTTCAAGTGAATAGTCTGATAGCTGGAGTTGAAGGTGTCCATTCCAAAATTGACTATACTTTCTATGATGAAGTGTCTGAGAGTGCACTTTTAATAGAAATACCAAGGCTGAGAAGGCATCTGAAAGCAGCAGAGATTAATCTGGAGTAAGCCAAAGATTGGGCAATATAAGACGTTTTGACATTCGTTGCTGAATGGGGCTTCGTGGAATCTCCCCCAGCCCTTTCAGTAAGCTTAAAATTATTTCTGACGATCTGTATGTCTTTGGCTTTATGTGAGAGAAGCTTTTCAAAGCTTAAACTTATCAAGAACTATTTACGATCTATCATGGGACAGTCAAGGCTTTCTGATCTTGAAAGTGAGTTGCCTGTTGCCGAAAGGCACTGATTTCGATTAGCCTAAGTGATTCACAAGTTCGCAGTCTTGAAAGCTAGGAAAGGAAAGTTCAGATCTAGTCGAGATTTTCACTAAGTGCTGAAATGCTTGCGTATTTGTTCCTGTTTTTGTATTATTTCATTTATGAGTATATTGCCATATTATATACTTTTAATTGCAAACCTGATTTTAATTGATAATAATATTTATAACCTACAATGTTTTAATAAATAATCAGCCAAAATTTCCAATTATTTTTCCTTATTATATAAAATTTGCCAATTTTTGACACTACTGTAGTTATCATCAATTATAATATAAGTTTCTGTATTCTTTAAACATTATTTTATAAGGAGGCTGCAGACACCTTCATTGCCCTCCACAGTCCATCAATATTTGCTAATTTGATTTTAATGATGTAACTGATGACCTGATGGTAAATAATTACAATAAGAAATAAAATAAACAAAATATGCATTTGAAATATTTTAATTCTGCTAGTTGTTAATATCACTTTTTACCATTACATTCTGTTATATACAGGAATTACGATTTACGGGTAACATTAGAACAAAAATCATTAAGGATTCTACATGGTCTGGAAAGGGAGGGTGTATATGGGGTGCCACCATGAGTTACCGCACCGGGTGACACCAACCCTAGTGACGCCACTGCAAATAAGCATATGACACTTTTCAGCAGTGTGTTAAACTTTTAACTCTTAACGTAGAACTTTAAAAAACAAAATTTCATTTCAAACATGACTGTCATTTATATAAATAAAACATTACGTAGGGCCTATAGTTTAGGCCTACTGTCAAATTCAGATACCATATAAAATTCGCTATAAAATATGAATTATTTACGCTTATACATAGTAAATCTAAATTGATTTTTCGTAGGCCTACCAATAATTACGTAACGCTGGGGCGGGTGGGTGGGTCTAGGGAAACGTTACGAAGCGTTACAGGGTGGGTGGGTGGGTCCAAAACGGTCATTTTCGGCGTTACGTAATTATGCAATGACCCCATATCGATTTAAGAATAAATAATAACTGACGTCATAGTCAAAGGTCATATCTATTTAAGATTAATAACTGACGTCTAACGTCATAGTCAAAAGGTCATATCTATTTAAGAATAATAACTGACGTCTAACGTCATAGTCAAAAGGTCATATCTATTTAAGAATAATAACTGACGTCATAGTCAGAAGGTCATATCTATTTAAGAATAATAACTGACGTCATAGTAAAAAAATCAATTATATTGGTTGCTACTTCGGTTTCCTTTGCGACCATTCATCTACATGTAGCCTATATTCACTTGGGCTACTTTAATTCTTAGTCGATTGTGTAGAATTACGAATGCTCGCATAGCGACATCGGTCAGGATGGTAATCCGTCTTATACGCGACTGACGAGTTAATTTAAAGTGGTGCTTCATAAATGTCTAATCGATTCTTCATGAAGTTATGTGTCATAGCTACATAATGCGTACTGAACAGAAGTCTCAATGTCAAGTGTGGCGAAGAATTATTAGCAGGAGATTGATTGTTGAAGTTGCAATGTATTGTACTCAACATCTCAGCGGATCTCTGAGGTACTTACGTGCATACGCACATACATACATATATACATATACATACACACGCACGCACGCACGGACATACATACGTACGTACGTACGGCTTAGGCCTACACAAAGAGTAAAATTATCATTTGTAACTTTTAAATACATGAGTTAGTTATAACAAATTATTTCTATTATATTATTTAGGTGATTAGTATGAGAAAAAATTATAAAGTCCAATTTTAACCCGAAATTTCATAGTCCTGTCTAATGGTGAGTCAATTCAACGTTACGTTAGGGTAACAGTTGAAGCGCTGAACTGATCTTTATAATTTTTAGATCATTAACTTACATAATATCTATTGCTCTAAATGGTTTTTATTAACTTATTAACGAACTACATAATTAAAAAATAAATAAAACCCTTTGTCTTCAATTATTGCTTACAACACCGATACGAATGGGTTTCTGCCATCTGTGGAATAAATTGAAAACCGTCGTTTTTTAAATTGACATCTTCGATAGCAGGGAACATGTCTGCACTGATTTTACCCAACAAGAAATCAATATGGATGTTTGCTTCTGTTGACAATTTTCAGAAATTTATCCGGTAATGTTATAGTATAAAAAAGGGTACTTGTCGGTTTTACGACCCCCAAAATAGATCCTTTAATTATAACTATAGACGAGACCTCTGTAGGCCTACAGGAATGTGTTCGCGACAGTTAATATCTGTCTTCTACTGACGACACTAACCCTAACCCTGACCCTAACCGACCTTCACGACTTAAGTTTTATAGTCCACATCGGTTATGTTGAGGTTATGCCTCGTTGTTACGCGCCGTGAGGGTCGGTTAGGGTCAGGGTTAGGGTTAGTGTCGTCCATGTTTTCTAATGACGAAAAGTTCAGGTTTATGACGTAATAGATAAACTCTGACGTAACAAAGAATTAAAATAACGTAGGATGTGAAGAATTTTAAATGAGATAATATATGAAGAATTTTGGGGGTCGTAAAACCGACAAGTACCTAAAAAAGATTTACAACTCCGTGACTGTAATTATTGCATTTTGCGTATAATTTTATATATTTTTTTCTTTCAAAAATAATATTGAAACTGACCACTACTAACTATTTTTCATATCTTAACTCGTCCGGTCAGCGTGGAGACGTACTTAGGAATATTTTACAACTCCGTTACTACAACTCCGTTAGTTTATATTTCTATTAAAATGAATTTATTTGATGGTATATGTATATAATGTATCGTCATAATAATTTAGGTTGCTGTGTAATATTTTAAGGCATACTTAAAACTAATTAATTACCAATTATAAGCAGTGGCGGCGTTTTGAACTGTGCATTTATAAAGTAACGGAGTTGTAAATATTTAGGAATCAAAGTTGTATGTTTTTCATATAGTAAAAAAACTAAAATGAAAAATTAGGCCAAATCTATCAAATGTAAGCTCTGCTCAATATTAAGTATGCTTCAGCACTGGCATGAAAATATTTGTGTAAGAAATTTTTTTAATTTTGCATGACTTTTTTCTCTAATTCTATTTCTGAATTTGCCTCCGGTTGTGAAATATACCCATATAAGTACATGCATTCGTAATCGTAATCATAAACTTCAAATTTCTAAAGCGCTATACTCTAAAGCTAAGCGTAGGAGCTAAGCGAGCGCATATGTACGAGAATACATTCTTACTATCGTAATATTATGTTCACATGCTTAAATGCTCACTTACTTACTAATTATAACTAATTATAAT
Source organism: Aporrectodea caliginosa (assembly GCA_020284085.1). Taxonomy (NCBI): domain Eukaryota; kingdom Metazoa; phylum Annelida; class Clitellata; order Crassiclitellata; family Lumbricidae; genus Aporrectodea; species Aporrectodea caliginosa. The sequence goes on along the minus strand of JACEVL010000149.1, from coordinate 375,401 downwards.
CACGACACTCAAGTGCGTATTGAAGCCGGGCAACCATTAAGAGCCATGAGCAAACTAGAATAGGTAGGGGCCTAAGTTTTCAGCCTAGAGCGAGAGATGGTCCCGATAAGAGAGTACCAGATGGAGGGACCGGCAACTGCGAATGAACGCCGGTGTAGGAGGCTGAATCCATTCCCGGACAAAAAACTCCGGGAGTGTTTTTTATCCTAGTATATAATGACAGCAGATTTAAACGATACTAGGACAAAACACTCCACTACGGGAGCGTTTTCGTTTAAGATCTGTCCAAATGACCTGTGGAGTTGATTCTTCCTAGGCCAAATTGACTGGGGGGAGTTGATTACTCCTAGGACAAATTGAATGGGGGAGTTAATTCCTCATGGGATGAAAGGACTTGTGGAGTTGATTCTTCCTAGGACAAATAGAATGGGGGGGAGTTAATTCTTTCCAAGACAAATTGAATGGGGGGAGTTAAAGAAGTGTGCTCTGTTAAAAGTCTTAGAAGATGAACAGGACCGGTGACCAGAGGCTTTGAATGGCGTCACTTTTGCCATACGCACCAGTTAGCACAATTCGACGGGTTATAGTCCGTTCTTCATGATGTACGGTATAAATGCAATAATTCCCACAATATGTCCCGAAGAGCAATCAATCTCAACTGCGCTAACAGCCGCTGATGATTCTGGTGAAACATTCAACGATGACACTGAAAAGGACATGAACCAATTCAATGAAGTCGTGGCTCGCATGACAGCAGTGAAACATCTGGTCTTTCGAAAAGCGTCTGAAATGTAGGAAGAACTAACTCCACAAGTCATTTGGTGCCAGGAAGAATCAACTTCCCCATTCAATTTGTCCTAGGAAGAATCAACTCCACTGGAGTGTCTATTCACCAGCAGGAGTGTTTTAGTCCTATTAGCAATACACCCCACCACTCATTTATTCCTAATAGGAATTAATTCCACCAGTCAATATAGGCCTTTAAGTGGATAAATAGACCCCGTAGTGTTTAAAAGGAAGAGTCTAGTCAGCATTTCTGCCTACTACACCGGCCAAAGACAAGACATGTTTCAGAAACAACAAACTTTCCAGAAGATGCTGATCAAAGAGAGGAGCGAACTTAACAGAGTTGCAATGTGTGACCATGGAAGATAAGTAGGATGGCAGATGATCTGCACGTACTCTGTATACGAAGAATATCTGCATACAAACATACATATATACATAAATACCTATATACCAGTCACTGCAGTCCAGTGCCTTTGCCTGCATTGACCCTTTGCTATGGAATCAACTTTCCCCTTAATTCGAACTACCATACTAGCCGGTGACCCTGCTACAACGCTACATCTTTTCGCAACTTCAAAACAAACTCGTCTTTATTCTCGGGGACTTTCACAATGAGAGCGCTTCTGATTGGTGTGCACTGTGAGAGGCGCTTTATAAATCTTTAAATACAATACAATACCACCTACTTGCATTCATGCATGTATACATATATACAATTATACATACATGCATGCATACATACATGTACATTGTACATACTTATATTCATACATGCATTACATTAACGCATTCGTACATACATAATTATGTAAAATAGCAAAATACTTATATGATTTTTACACCTCCCAAAAACACTGCTTGCATGACTTTCAAACTGATCTAAACAAGTCAGTTTAGGTCTCCGGATAATGTGTATTGAGCCGAATCAGTTGAAGAAGTATACGTACACTTAAAGGAAGATTGTTTAAAAGGAAAGATCCGATCCTCGAGAAAGCCTGATGAAGTTGCATGGACGACCGGAGGCAAGGAACCTGTACATCTTCACGGACAGCAAAGCGCAATGGTCGGCGACCAGGCTGACTTGCAACTGGAACATAAAGCCCTATTCTCTTGTGAATCCCTATTTGACATACTGCAATATGGTGTGGGCAGCCAACTATGGTTCAAGGCTACGTAAACTAAATGTCCTGCAAAAGAGAGCTGTTCGTATTGTGGCAGGGGCCCCTTACGGATCCCACACTAGTCAATTATTTTCTCAATTCAATCTTCTAAAAGTGGAACAGATAAGAACCTTACAAGTGGGGGAGTTTATGTACCGTTATGACAGAGACCTTTTCCCCCCAGTATTTAAAGGACTTTTCAGTCTTAACTCCGAAGTGCATTCCCATCTTACGAGAAATTCCAGTTCTTATCGCTGTCATTTATGCCCGCACAAACACCCGCCTGTTCTCAATCAAACTATCTGGCGTTTTAATTTGGGAAGAAATTCCACCTGAAATCCGACAGTCACCTAGTTTGTTGATATTTAAAAGAAAACTGCGCACCCATCTTATTGTTACGAAGGTTAATCAATAGTCTTTTCCTAAATGAAGTGTTTTCTTGTCTTTTTTCCTTTCTTTCGATTGTTAGTTAAGGTTTATAATGATATAGTTAAGGTTTATAATGATATACATGCAGTGCAGTAGGCCTACTCTTAAATACATCACTCATCCTGCTGTAATAATATAATTGATGAAGGACATAACGAACGGTCATTTGATGAAGGTGTTTCCTCTTAGATTTTTTGTTTTCATGTGATTGTTGAAGTAGTTAAGTTATTTAAGGTTTATTTAGTATAATATTATATGGAACTCAGTACTTTTGTGGATTCTACTCATCCAGCTATTTAAGAATATGATTTGCTTTCTTTTATGCAACATGACTTCGTAATTAGGTGTCCCTATTTAGCGGGATCTAATGATCCCTTCAGGGCCTCTTTTTGTAACCATAACACGTTATTCATGTTACTACATTACACTGTGAATTATGATTGCTGGTTCAAATAAAAGAATTGATTGATTGATTGATTGATTGATTGATTGATTGATTGATTGATTGATTGATGTATTTCGGCGCATGGTGAATCGGCCAAATAGGTGGATCTTAAGTCGAATTCGTTCCTCCATATATCTAAAGTCCAGCTATTCTCGCATATATTAAGATAGGCTTACATGCAAGTATTTGGCTGATTGGTCACCACTCAGGTGGCACAGATGAAGACAGACTGGAGCTGACATATTCAGAAAGTGGAGAGCCCTGCTAGGACGGAGTAACCGTAGTCAATCTGCGTCAATATGTGAATGGCTTTACCGGGGGATTCTACACTGAGAGCGCCTCTGAATAGTCATACTGCGAGAGGCGCTTCATAAATGTTCAAATACAATACAATGCACTTGGGTAACGGCAGTAGGCCTATTGAACCAAAGGTTATGCCGTAAGACCCGCATCTGACGCAACCGATTGAGGCAAGTTCTGCAAAGTGAAAATTATCTTGGTCAGCCATGGATAATTCGCCGTCCACATCCAGGTCACGAACATACACTCGAAGGGGGGTTTAGGGTAATGGTAACACTCTGGCACGAAGAGTAGAAGATCAGCATGGACGCCCGATCGCTTCCCGCTACCCTCTCAAAGGTCGACTCAGCGTTTCATTCGCCAGATGGTGTTTGTAAAATGAGCAGTAGGACGTGATAGGAGCCTTGCAATGGCTGATAAACAGTTAAATTCGATTCCTGTAATAACTTGTGATCATCCGTTCATACTATGAATCGTAATCATACTGTGGTGTGTCAGTTTGAAATAATAAACGAAGATTATAATTATTATTTTATTATTAGTGTGTCTTGGTCAGTCTTTGATCGTGCCTGGCGCGTGCTCAGCCATAGGCCTATGTAGCCCGCTGGTCTGGTTCAGCCGAAGCCGATTTGACGACATAAATGCCTGTACTTCTGTAACGACGGCTCCTGATTTTTCGACACACAGCAGCGTCAGGAGACCATCAGTTTGTCCCATCCACAGTTTCGCAAGGGCCTGAAGTGTATTATTCGACAGTAGGCCTAATTTAACTGATTCGGAAGTGCCGCTGCATCATGAGTTTTTTCTTGAAGTGATTATAATTCTCAGATTACAATATTAGTTCTCACTCTCCGCACAGTTTACGCGTTTCTCCGGTTTACTTACTCAGAATTAGTGCCCAGAAGCTCATTTACAAAGGCTTGTGGCTATGTGCTGCATGAAGTGTTTAATTTATTCTCTTCTTCAAGACAGGACAGAAAATATGGCCCTCCACTTTATTCGGATTTCTTGTTAGTCTTCTGGCTTTGTTCTGACCCGTCGTTCATGAGTTCGCGAATGCTAGTTAATCGAGGAGCGCGCAGCCTATATGCATGTATACGTGTACTTGGGAATCTCTCTATACTTTGTGGGGCTGATGTCTCGCTCTTGTGTTATTTCCGTGCGTTGCTGAGCAGTTTAAGCGCGCGTTTGTGTGTGAGACAGAGACAGACAGAGAATTAGATACAGAGAGTCGCAGAAAGAGGGAGACGTAGAGAGGGATGGAGATAATACTAGGTTGCTTTAAAACGGAACCTAAAACTTACCCTAACACAAAGGCAAGCTAAAACAACGAAACAAGATCAGGTAAAGCGGTTGTTCATTACGAGCGCTTCTGAGTAGTTTCCTTGAAGGGGCGCTATATAAATTCCCGAATGAATGAATGAATGACATATCTCTGTTTTGCAATTGCGACTGTATAAACTTAGTTGCAATCACATAATTTATATAAATCTACACATAGAGTCTCTTGAAGTGACGCTTTCCGATCTGACAGCACTGCAATCGATAGTTCGTTAATCATTTAGTTAATTAATTAAACGGACAGACAATGGACAGAAAGAAAAGCAAACAGACAGACAGATTATTTCTTTCCTAGCGACGAGTGAATCCTTAACTCATACTGTATCCAGTGTGATTGTCCTTTTTCAACCAGAAGGGCGGAGCTTAGACCTGCTGCTGCTGTTAATTTATTTATTCAGATGCTGATATGACAAGGTGCGTCACCTGGATCCTGGGTCCAAAGGTACGAGACAATGGACTGTAGCGCTCTCTCTATGCTGTGGGAGGATGAAAAGAGGGACAGACAGAGCCAGAGACAGAGACAGAGAATGATCGACAGAGACATAGAATTAGTGAGATACATGAGGAAGAGTCAGTAGGACAAAGAATGATATGCACACAAAGTGACACACACTGAACTAGGCATAGAACAACAGACAGACAAACATACACATAGTATACGAGATGACAGATACACAGATAGACAAACAAATGAACTGATGCAGTCAAGCACAGATGCACAGACTGTGACAGACATGCCCAGACAGTCATGCAGAGGTACTAATAGGCAACACATAAAGACAGGCGGACAAAGACAGGACAGAAACAAACATATACAGAAACATAGACAGAGAGACAGGTAGAGCGGCAATATTGACCAAACAAAGGTAGACGATTGACTTCACTGGCTGCCAATGGCTGCCAATGACGCTGCTCTCCACTCTCTCTCTCTCTCTCTCTCTCTCTCTCTCTCTCTCTGTCTCTCTCTCTCTTGGGGAGGAAGGCCTTGCTCTCTAGCCATACTCCCTCTGGCTCTCTGTCTGTCTCTGTCCTTGCTCCTGTCTGTTCTTCACCTTGCCGCATCTTTTAGATACTTACGCCATATGCTTGCCCCGTCGATGTCTCATTGCATCTCTCCCTCTTTCTACCTTAACCGTCCACAATAGTCTGCTGCAGGGCACAGACGCACACAAACTGCACCCACGACGACACACCATCAAATCATGCACATAATAATATGTAAACGTAGATACGTGTATAAACATACTTTTATATATACGTCCATCAAATTATGTACATAATTATATGTAAACGTAGATACGTGTATATAACATACTTTTATATATACGTCCATCAAATTATGTACATAATTATATGTAAACGTAGATACGTATACATATATACATCTATAATGTTTATACATATATAATTATATTTACATACGCACACACGCGCGTACACACGTACAGAATGTCTAGGTGATGTATATATGCATTGCCAGCCTGCTGTCCGTGGACTCGGCAGCGCGGACAGACCTGATATCCAGACAGCGTTGTTGTCCAATCGACTGCCAGTCAGTCAGCCGAACATTACAGCGTTCGTCTAATAATTATAAAATTTATTAGGGACAAACCGGTTAAAAGAGTAATATGATTTATTCTGATAGCCATATATTTAGGGAGATTTAGCAGCGACGGACTGGAGTTGAATCGACAGGCGAGACCAGCGGTATACGGATGTCGAATACGAGGTACACGCGATAAATAATGATGGCGTCTCGTTGCAGGTATTGCCACACCTAAAAACACACCTGACAGGTGAGATCCTATTACAAAAGGAAAGGAATAATTTATGTAAGCTCACGTCTTTGTCATCTTATTACAAGGAACAGCTACAGATGCTGTTAAGAGAATGTATGGTATAGGTATAAGGTAATAGGCCTATGGCGAGGCGAGGCAAGGTAACTGACTACTGAGGGAATGTAAGATACGGTAAGGTAAAGAATTGTATGGCTATTTAACTACTCATTTTTGCACAATTATAAGGCTGTAGTTATGCATAACAATTGATGAAATTTCAGGGTATCATTTAATTTTATTTATCTATATGTCTGGCTATTAATAAACCCGCGTAGCAACGACATGACAACACTGGTCTGTCTGTTCAGATCTGGTGCAGTTTTCTCATGGTTGGTCTGCTCTTTGGTTGATTTGATACGATGGATAGCCTAATTATTGTAAATAGTAACTTCTATCGCGCCGGTGTCGAGTGCACAAGGCTTCAACCGATGGTGCACCAAAACGAAGCAGTAATCGGTATCGTGAACTGACTAAACCCAAATTTCTAAAGTGCTACTTGAAATCTAAGCGCAGGGCACCAGGTTATTCACGAGCGCTGCTGTGTTAGCTCTGTTCAGAACGGATTGGATCTGGTCTGATCCAGCCTGGCCTGGTTTGATCTGGTTTTGGCAGATCTGTTTGTCTGATTCTGACCAGAGTAGATCAGACCAATGCTCCATTGTTTTTATTCATTCATTCATATCGAACATTTATATAGCGCCCCTTCAAGTAGAGGCGCTCCCAACTCCAGCACGGCCAAAAAGAACAGTAATAAGAAAAGAACACAGGAGAGAATGTTCTAAGGAAAATTGATGATGATGATGATGAACCTGAAATCCGCTGATGGAGAACATCACGATGTAACTAGAGACAGCCAAATAATAAATTTATAGTAATGATGATGATGATGATGATGATGATGATAATAATAAATTTGGATCAGATCTGCTATGAGCCAGTTTGATCTGGTCAGATTATGACTGTTACGTTGTTTTTGGCTGGAGAGAACTGTAAAAACTCTCTTGAGCTGTGAGCCACGTTTGTGTATTGCTAACCTCTGGCTTTATACTTCCTTTTCACTTGCTGGGCCACTTGGTCACAGGAAATCCCGTTAATACACTTATAATAGGAGATAGTGTATCCGAGGCATATATAATTAATAACATCATTTATTATAGTAATTTATGTATGTTGAATCTGACATATACGGTATGTAATCGTCTCTAAAACAATAGTGCATTGATAAATTAGTATTTTTATAGATAAGTCTGTATATTTATTAACCATGCACTGATAACAGTTGTATACATTCATACATACGCACAAACATGTACACATACATAGATACATACATAGCCTACATACATACATACACGCATACATATATGTATGTGCATGCATTACATATGTACAATTGTACATACATGCACACATAAATGTGCATACATAAATGCAGACAATGCCAGACATATCGGTACAAAAATGCTGGTATGCATACATACATACATACATACATACATACATACATACATACATGCATACATACATGCATACATACATACATACATACATACATACATACATACATACATACATACATACATTTATATACATATATATAGCCTATATTGCATATGCATATGTCCATTTTGCCATTATATATATATAATGTATATATATATATATATATATATATATATATATATATATATATATATGCATATATATATATATATATATATAGACAGTCGGCATAGTTTAGTGATGACAGTGCATTTCGAGTGGTACGACTGAACACAGGCCTCTGAGGGAAATTCTTTCTATCGCTGTGGTCCGCTCAGCTGAATGCGAGATAATCAGACTTCGTACTAGTGAGTACCTGTTGCAGACCGAGGGTGATGCGATGCATACTATGGAATTGGAATTTCCATCTAGCGGTTCAATGAATCTCTGAAAGTCTAATGTGGCCAGTCAGACCTTAGCTTTAGAAAGTTTAGACACTACTGTTGCGAGGAATCATTGGTAGAACCTTGGTTTTATTATTACCTATCAGAGTTCGACCGTGCTTTTCCGACTGATCACGATTGTTTACTATGGCTTCCACTGATAGGTTTAAACCGTAGCAACAACGCTGTCTGGGTTGATCGAAACTAACAATGCTATAACATGTTTTCACAACGATAGCATTGGTGAATGATCATAAATTGAAGCTAAATGAGTTGTTTGCATCAACTACGGCACCTCTAGTTAAAACGCAATTGAAAACAGAACTTTATCTAAAGAAAAATACAGACAGTAGCCTACACACAATTTAGGAAGTGCAAGTTTATCATATTGCATAAAGCCGTTATTGATGGTCGCTTCAAGTGCAATCGTACTGAAACCCATAAATCTTTTCAGGCTATACGGAGGAGGTAACTGATATAGATAAGTCGACATCTGATAAGGCAGAAAAACCAGAAGTCAGGCTATACGGAGGGTAGGTATTACTGGCAAGAGGTATCAGGATAAGAGCTAAACTTATTCTATTAATTTAGTTTTCTGATTATGACTAGAGAATGTACAGAACTGGGTCAGCATTATTGTGACTTTCAGTTATTCACAATTATGGTGGCCAGCCATCGAATTCTTCATCCCTTCTGGGTCTCCCCCTTGGTAACCCTGAGCCTATATGTCCTGGTGCTTGGCTACGCAAGAGGTATCAGGATATCCGTTTATCGGATGCAGTATGTGTGGCATGTGGGTTGAGTAAGAAGGGGAGATAGGTCGACTGATTTGAATGCGATTTCAATGGCCAGCCAGTGTAATGAGTGCAGTATTGGTGCAATACGTTGATTGCCTACGTAAGAGGCATTTGTTATGGCTCTTGCCAGAGAATTTTGAACCATCTGCAGTTTATGCAAATCTCTTTTAGCAATATACCAATGAGAAGTGAGTTGCAGTAGTCGAGTAGACAAGAAACTAAAGCATAAGCGAATGACACCAAACAGTATGGGTCATGTAAGTTCTTAGTCTACGAATAAACCAATATAGGAATATGAGTGAACTTATTTGCATGCAGCTTTAACGTGGCAGAGATAATGACATAGTGCATGGAGGCAAAAGTTATGCCAAACATACTATTGTATTCGGAACGATCAATTGTCAGTTCATCTTACTCAGTGGTTTGTCAGAGCAAGGCAACCTTATTAAAAGTCATTCAGTCAACGGTACTTAGCCACGACACTTAGCCCTAATTTCATTCATTTCTCTTCCAGTTATAGTTCTTTATTGAAATCACGAGCAACGTTTCTTGTTTTCAACCGCTGTGTTGAAGCTATTTCTATCATACCTTAAGTTATTTTAAAAATCGTTCAAGGCCTATGTCCGTAGAGATGATCAGTAGTTTTTTTCACATTTTCTTAGACCTATTCCTGCATCCAGCTGCGGCATCCCTAGAGCAAGTTCACGGCACCGTGTACGTCGCGGCACCCTGCATGGTTACGAAACACTGAGCTAACTGAACAGACGTCAGTCAAGTGTGTGGAATTGTTGACTTGTCTTAGAACGATTCAGGAAAGTTGCTATTGGCCATTCAAGACTGAGCATCAGAAAACGACTAAAAGTCGGAGAGGTTATACATAGACGAGGAGCATCAAATGAAAGAAATAGCTGGGAATCGTTGGCATACCAATAGTAGTCTAGAGAACTTTCAGTAAGAATTAAGCAGAGTTGAATAGTATAAGCTTTAGTGTAAACAGGAGCGGGCACAGCATAGAACTTCAGAGAACTCCTCATTCCATAACCTTTGGCATCAAAGTGAACTTGTTGATACGGACTGCTTTAGTAAACGAAGGCGTGAGTACGATGCAAACCAGCAAGAAAGTAGGACAAGCGAGGCCAAAACAGTTTTAGAGGCAGTGGGGAGGTCTATCATAAGTTCATTACATACGGTATCAAAAGCGGCAGAATAAGACAAGAGTAGTTGTCTATTCTTTGTCCAGGGATTTAAAAAGTGCAGTTTTTATTTTACGATAGGCAGACTAGAAAGGGAAATGGAGTTTATGTGAAGAAAGGTGATACTCGTGCGGTTTACGACTACCTTTCCTATGATTTTTATGTGAAATTAATGGTAGATGTTAGGCAATAGTTTTCAGAAGAAAGAGTTGCCTTCTAAAAGCATCTAACGATCACGAATACTACGACTGGCAAGTACACGACACACACCATCTATAGTGTCACTGACGCGTTAGAGTTCCCCTCCCCGTTGTGCGTCACTGTCGCCAAGGCAAAACGGTGTTTCGAGGTTTGTGCTCACCTAGGGTTCTGCCCCCACATAAACTTGGCTGAAGCAAGCATATTAACTGTACACTATCGAATAGAAGATCTGGCGGTAAGGAAGAGGACTGATAAAACGCGCTCAGCACTTCATACCCGTGACTGCCTCCTGGAGTTCAGAGTGTCCTCCTCCTCCTCCTCTTCTTCTTCTTCTCCTCATCTTGTACTTCCTCTCTCCTCCTCCTTCTTCTTCTTCTTCCTTCCTCCTTATCCTCCTCCTCTTCTTCCCATTGTGCTTCTTCGCATTCTACTTCGCTTTCTTTTTTAGTTGAAAGCCTATCGAAGTACTTGTAATATTTGAATGATTGTTGCTCATCAACTGGTTATTTGAGCACCAATCTGAACAATATTCTTGGTGATAGCGGTGTGGTTTTGTTCTAGTCTCTTCGGGGTGATACGCGGTGATCGTTAAAGTTCAAACCAGTGACACGTTTTCTTCAGTATATTAGTTTCAACTCTCAACGTTTAATTTACAAAGTATATACATAAATCAACTTATTTGACTATTTCGCATTTCATTTCACTCTCAGACTGTCGACTTAACTATTGCTCAGTCGTCGTTCCAGTCCCATTCCTCGAGAGCGGATTCCTCTGGCTGTCGATGACGTCCCTTGTATCGAACGTGACGCCTCCCGAGAGTGAATCCCGACTCCCGATTTCGCCCCTTTTTATTCCCGTCCTTCATCCTCCTGTCCCAGCCCCTTTCTACCATTTCTCTCCTTATTTGGTTATTTCACTTCCGGCCTTTCCATCTATCTCCTTATTTGGTTATTTCACTTCCGGCCTTTCCATCTATCTCCGCTCAGCATTTCGCTCTTGCCTTTTTTGTTCATTTAACTTCCGGCCTTTCCACCTATCCAGGCTCAGCATTTGGCTCTTGCCTTTTTTGTTCATTTAACATCCGGCCTCTCCACCAATCCCGCTGTAGAGGTCAGACTGTGCTGATGATTCATCTGGCTGTGCCTCTCCAGCCTCCAGGTCTTCAGTCACCTGCGTCTATGTATATATTTATATATATGCCTATATATTCATTTAGGTTGATAGTTATGTTAAATATAATGTTCATTCCTATGTCTATAGTGTTCATATGCTAATTCATTTTTAGTTTGACAACGCAACAAATTACAAAGTGTTCATTCGAGTTCAAAACTCTTCAGTCTCTCATATCCCAGTCTCCCTCTTCCATTACATCATCCACCTTCGAATGCTTCTGGCTCCAGGTAGTGCATTCAGATGGAATGAAGTGTATGGCCGAGGCTCGATGGACTGTGGATATGTTACAGTAGCACAGGTGATCGTTCGCCACCAGGCTTGCGTTGTCATCGTCGTATACACAGACTCCTAGCACATTAAACAGAAACAAACTCGGATAATATCAAAACATGAATTCTAGTTATCTAACATTATACTTTAATACAGTTCACTCTACACATCGTTAGTTCAGGCCTTCGTTTGACGTAGGCCTACATGTTTATTAAACTTAGGCTTCCATATGTGCCCGAGATAAGCCATCTGCTAAACCATTCTGTTTCCCAGGAACATAGTTTATATTTACATCATATCTTTGAATGGCCAGAGCCCAACGAGTTAATCGGGGATTCGTGTTGGCCATTGTTTGAAGCCATCTCAAACAATTGTGATCTGTGTATATGTCTACTTGAGCCCCGTATGTGTATTGCTGAAAGTGATTCAAAGCCCACACTACGCATAAAGTCTCTCTCTCGACTGTGCTCATTTTCATTTCTCTGTCAAGTAACTTTCTGCTGGCGTAGCTTATAGGTCTTTCAGTTCCTTGTTCGTCCTTCTGTAATAACGCTGCTCCCAATCCTGTTCCAGATGCGTCGCACCTCAAGATGAACGGCTTTGTTATGTCAGGAGGAATTATGAATCGTTCCGATGTGAGACCTTGCTTGAGCCCGTTGAAAGCCTGGTTTTCTTTTTCAGTCCACTTTACGCGATCCGGCTTGTCTTTTCTTGTTAGTTCAGTTAACGGTGCTACTATTTCTGCAAAGTTCGGTAGATGGCGTCTGTAGAAGTTAGCTAAGCCGAGAATTGCTCGGACTTGGCGTTTCGTCTTAGGGATCGGATAGTCCTTAATAGCACTTATCTTTTCTGGATCTGGTTTTATCAGCCCATTTTCCAGAACGTGCCCAAGCACCTTTATAGATCTCTGTCCAAATTGGCATTTGTCTAGTTTAGCTGTTAGATTCGCTTTTCTGAGTCTTGCTAAAATGTCCTTCAAATGTTGAATATGCTCTTCCCATGTTCTTGAGAACACGAGTATATCATCCACATGAGCTGCCGAATATTCTTCAGCCCCTTTCAATACTTGGTCTGCTAGCCGTTGAAAGCACTTACTTGCATTCCGAGCCCCATTCGGTAAAACTGTATATTGAAACAGTCCATGCGGTGTTCTAAAGGCGGTGTACGGTCGGCTGCCTTTCTCTAGCTCAACCTGATAAAAGGCTTGTTGCAGATCCAGACCTGTCACAAACATTGATCCCGCTGCCCTCTCTAATATGTTTCTCATGTCGCTTGCTGGATATTCGTCTGGCACTGTTATACTATTAATCGCTCTCAGATCTGCACATATCCTAATCGACTTGTCTTTCTTTGTGACACATACGATGGGACTTGCATAGGCCGAAGTTGATTCTTCAATCAAACCGTTTTCCAGCATTGTTCTGATCTGTTCATGAACTTTGTCTTTTAAGCATTCCGGTATTCTATACATCTTGGGTGCTATCGGTTTGTCCTTCGTTAGCGTTATTTTGTGCTTTATGAGCGCTGTTCTTCCTAGCTGTCCCGAAAATCTGTCAGAGAATTCGCCTATTACTTCTTGTAATTGACTCTTTTGCTCTGCAGTTAAATGCTCATTTACTCCACAGGTGTCGCTACTGTCGTCAACGACTGGCAGCGTTTCATATTCTTCCTGTGGTGGATCAGCTGTTAGAACTACATTCACGCTGGGTGTAAGACATAATTCTGACCTGTTGAACCATTTGCGTAGAAGATTAATGTGATACACCTTTTTTCCTTTGTCCGTGTCAATTTCATAATTGACGTTTGACAGTTTCCTCAGAATTTTGAACGGACCCTCCCACCTTGCCAGTAATTTGTTTTCTGTCGCATGTCTTAGCAACAGAACTTCTTCATCTGGTTCCAGATTTCGATCTGAAGAATGTTTGTCATAATAATACTTGGCGGATTGACGAGCCTGTTTTGTATGTTCTGTTGCAATTTCTGCACATCTTTGCATGTGAGTTTTCGTCATTGTCAAGTACTCGACAACACTTCTCTTCGGCGTTGGGGTTTCAAGTTGTCCTGTCCAAGCATCTCTTAGTATTTGTAACGGACCTATGACGTCATGAGAGTACAGAAGTTCGAAAGGTGCAAATCCGGTTACTGTTGACGGAATTTGTCTGCAACTGAAGGCTAAGAACGGTAATGCTAATTCCCATGACCTTGGTTCTTCACTCGTCACTTTCTTAAGCATGTCTCTTAAAACCCTGATCATGCGTTCTGCACTTCCAGCTGTTTCATGATGTTCAACTGTGGAGAATATGGGACTTATGCCTAACATCTTCTCCATTCCCTGGACTAGCTGATTTTTGAAGTGGGTGCCGTTGTCTGAAATTATATATTTCGGTATCCCAACTCGTGAGAAGACTTCTATCAGCGCTTTACATACTTTGTCTGCTTTCATGGATCCCAAGGGTATGAATTCTGGCCAATGAGTCATTTGGTCGACTAAAATCAGCACATACTTCTTACCACTACTGGAAGCAGGCGATATTGGACCGCAGAGATCGATTACTACAGTCTGAAACGGGACTTCTACAATAGGAGTTTCTTGTAGTGGAACCCTGTGACTTTTGGGCACATTAGCAGTCTTCTGACAGATTGGACATGACCTCACGTATGCTGCTACTTCGTCGTCCATTCCAGGCCATGTATACTCCTTTCTTAGGCAGGCTTTCGTAGCCTTTACGCCTCTATGCCCCGCCCACTTTGAGTCATGGCCCAGCTCCAACAGTCTCTGTCTATATTTGATTGGTACAACTAGTCTAAGATTCTTTCCTAAATCTAGTGCATTTTTCTCAAACAGTGTTTCTTTTCTTTTATAGAGTATGTCTTTGCTGATAACATATGGTTCCTTTTCTGTTTTAGCGCGATTCCACAAGTCTTTCAGTGTTGGGTCTGTTGCCTGTTCTTGTTTGAATTCAACAGCATCTATGCCAAGATGATTGTTACTCTCCTCTGTCAGGTTATTTGTGACTTCTTCTTCCTCTGCTTCCCTTGCCTCTGTCGGCTTGACCTTTGATCCTTTCTCCTCCAATGGAATCCGATCTCGTTTCACATCTGGTATGTCATAGTCTGTGGCCCTGGTTGCTATCATTGTCCGTGGTGCCTGATTTCCCATGTCGGCCTTGCTGGCTGATTCCTTTTGGCTAGAATCCTCGCTTTCAATGCACATCTTTACTTTACCTTCCTTCATAGTACCAGCAGCAATATCTGTTAAATCTTTATTTTCCACAAAAATATCATGGCCAAGTATCATATCGACCTTTAATCCTTCTACTACCCCAGCTTTGATTACAACCTGTCTGTCAGTTCCAAACAGTGGGGATGATATTTTAACTTCTGTCATTGCTACTGGTTGAATTTTCCCAAAAGCACACTGAACATTGATTGGCCTTTGTTTAGCAAATGGCTTACCTCTTACAAAATCGGCATTTACAAGAGAAATCATCGAACCCGTATCCCTAAGCGCTTTTAGACACACTCCATTCAACATCAGTGGCACTATGAAGTTATTTTGATAGTCAGTTACGCTGTTTAGATGTGATAAATCATGCACAAAGTTAACCCTTGCACTATCTTTGCCTGGGCACTGACGCCACCTGTGAGAATGCTGCCCACAAATGAAACATCCATCTTGTGATTTATTGTTTGTTTGCCATTGGTTTGACTTATGCGTATTGCTGTGACCATTGTTTGTTTTGTGTGTCACTTCACCTTGCCTTAACGCTTCGCCCTCTGCCTTACCCTTTGTCCCTAGCATGTTTGGACTTTTCTCTATGGTAATTGCCTTAGGCTTGTTCCACGTCTTGCGCTCAAAAGCACTTCCCCTTTTTGCTTCTTGCATACATTCAAAATGGAGGTCTGCGTATTTGGCCACTTCTTCTGCACTTGTAGGCCTTCGAGCCTCAACGAAGAATTTGATTTCAGTTTGAAAAGATTCTTTAAGCCTCTCTGCTAACATGTCGTCTTTTAAACTCTCAAAGTTTTCTATTCCTTTTGCCTCCAGGTAATATTCCTGCATATCCCTCAATCTACACAGAAATTGAGCGTACGTTTCTTTCCCTGTGCGATGCATAGTTCTTAGTTTATCCAGATAGTACTTGGGGTTCATTTGACATGCAGCCAATATTTCAGCTTTAATCTTTTTGAAGTCGCGACAGATGGTATAAGAAAGGCGGTTGTAATGTTGCCTCAGAGTCGAGTTTAGCAAAGAAGGAAGCAGTTTAGGCCATTCAGAGGGATCTATTTCGTGTAATCTAGCTACTTTCTCGAAAGAATGAAAAAATGAAATCGGATCTTCATTTTCGTGCATGCTCGGCAAGACATTAATTGCTTTAGATCTATTTAGGCCTACTTCTGCTCTACTCTGGACAATATCGTCTTCACTTGAGTCTCTTCGAAGTAGACCCATCTGTGCCTTTTCTCTGAGCAATTTCAATTCCATTTCCATTCTGTCTCTCTCTGCTTTCGCTTTCCGTTCTGCAGCCTGGCCTTCTGCCATAAATCTTCTCTCCTCAGCACGGATCAGTTCAAGCCTTATTCGGCTATCGCTGAACCCGATATGTTCGCCTTCTCTATCTTCTGCAACCACCTCCCCTTCATCTACAAAGTTTTGCGTCTGTTCATTTTCATCATCTCCCACATGTCTCCTCTCATCTGCAAAGGTTGACGTCTGTTCATTTTCTTCACCTCTCCCACGTCTCCTCTCAAACTCTTTTAATCTTCGAACCATTTCCCTTTTTTCAAGACCAACTGGTTGAATGTCTCTTAATATGCATTCTTGCTCCAAATCCTTTTTATTCAACAATTCAAAATCTGTAAGAAGGCTTCCTGTAGCCATTTCTTAAGAATAGCTGTTAGCTTGTTACAATAGAGTTCTATTTACTGTAATACTCTATTTTACATGTAATACAAGCACGTCACAAATAATGCTTAGGATTCTGCCGCTATGGTGTTTTACAATACACTCAAAGCCGATTTTCCTAGCTTACAAGTTTCAGTCAAGTTTAACATCAACAACAGAAGCTTCTCACCGGATTATTACACCTCGTGCAGGTTTCTTTCTTGCTGCGGGTCAATTCGGTTGAGCGTTCGCCTCTCTACAGGTCTGCGTTGAATCTGTCTCGTACCGCGTGCAGGTTTCCTCCTTGCCTCGGTCGCGATCCTCTGCAGCAGCTGCCCCGTTGAGCGTCGTCTCGTTGGCTCGTCTTCGGACTGTTCTCGTCTGTCGTCGACACCTTCCTCCGTTGCTCCCGTCCTCCTTCGGTTGATTTCGTTGACCTCCGTTGAACTCTGCGTCACGTCCTCCCTCGGTTGATTCCGTTGACCTTCGTTGAACTGTGCGTCACTGGTTCTGTTGAACTGGATTTCGCAAGCGACCATGTAATCAAGTTTGAATGATTGTTGCTCATCAACTGGTTATTTGAGCACCAATCTGAACAATATTCTTGGTGATAGCGGTGTGGTTTTGTTCTAGTCTCTTCGGGGTGATACGCGGTGATCGTTAAAGTTCAAACCAGTGACACGTTTTCTTCAGTATATTAGTTTCAACTCTCAACGTTTAATTTACAAAGTATATACATAAATCAACTTATTTGACTATTTCGCATTTCATTTCACTCTCAGACTGTCGACTTAACTATTGCTCAGTCGTCGTTCCAGTCCCATTCCTCGAGAGCGGATTCCTCTGGCTGTCGATGACGTCCCTTGTATCGAACGTGACGCCTCCCGAGAGTGAATCCCGACTCCCGATTTCGCCCCTTTTTATTCCCGTCCTTCATCCTCCTGTCCCAGCCCCTTTCTACCATTTCTCTCCTTATTTGGTTATTTCACTTCCGTTTCCATTTCTCCGCTCAGCACTTCCGGCCTTTCCACCTATCCAGGCTCAGCATTTGGCTCTTGCCTTTTTTGTTCATTTAACATCCGGCCTCTCCACCAATCCCGCTGTAGAGGTCAGACTGTGCTGATGATTCATCTGGCTGTGCCTCTCCAGCCTCCAGGTCTTCAGTCACCTGCGTCTATGTATATATTTATATATATGCCTATATATTCATTTAGGTTGATAGTTATGTTAAATATAATGTTCATTCCTATGTCTATAGTGTTCATATGCTAATTCATTTTTAGTTTGACAACGCAACAAATTACAAAGTGTTCATTCGAGTTCAAAACTCTTCAGTCTCTCATATCCCAGTCTCCCTCTTCCATTACAGTACTGAACATCAATGCTTTGATCTGAAAATATCGTGTTTTGTGTAAGATAAAGTATGCCTATACGGCTACTGGCTCCACCTTAATTCCACACGCCTTTTTCAACATAAGTCACCGTAGACGTCATCGTAGGTTTGAAGGACAATTCGGCTGAAGCGTAAACACGATAACAGTAATCTAGCAACCGAAATGCCACTTCCACTTGATAACATTTATCCATTCAACATCACGCACCGGGATGATTCAGAGAACCAGAAACGCAGAGGTGAACAGTCATTCAAGATGCCTTTGTTCTTTTGCATTTGTGCAGAACAATAAGCTATTGTTCATGGCATGAACATAAATTTCCTATAGATACACAGTTACACACCAATGTACACCAGAATGTTATATGCAGTGTGCAGTACAATGCCACGAAATATAAGTCACCGTTTGGTAATAGGGCCTACAAACTGTGGCTTATAGTTAGACATTCAGCGCACTTTTATAATATAAAGCACAAATTTCCTAAAGATATACACCGATCTAAATTATATGTTGTAGCTGGACAACAGTAAGTAAAGGCCGTAATAAGTGCGGTATCTTACCAGACAGTTTTGGTCCGTGAACACTACGGCCACATTTATGTTGTTGCCTATTGGCAGACATTAAAAGGCGTTGCATGTATACTAGCCTGAATGGTGTTGAGGATTATTAAGAACGAACTGTTCATTACTAATCAAACAGTTCTCAGGTAACAAGAAAGCCATCACCGGTGGACTCCCGTACACACGAGAACCCAACGGTTCCCAATTAGAGCTGGCATTTGACATTCCGAGCTTTTGATCCCCGCAACTTTGAGATGAGGAATAACGACAGCAAATGAAGTCAGCCGCACAACACGGTCACTTCACCGTCCGGTACTCTCTCGTAGATGGTAGGAGAAGCAGCGTCTGGAATTTCATACGGCTTCATGGTCTGCGCAGGACAGGCATTCTTCAATAGCCGACCGATTGGTTGGTATTAGCTGCGCGTGAATGACGGTCAACAACATTGTCAGTCTGTATTATGCCACCAATTCGAAATGACTTTTGAGTTTCTGCTATAATATATGTGACCAAATAGCCTACCGTTCAAAATGCAAAAATCCTAAGTAGGCTATGTGTAAGAAATAACTCCAAAAAGTAAATCAGGACAACGAAGATAGCCGAACATACAAGAATTATTGAATAAATTTCGCATATCATTAACTAATCTATCAAAAGGAAATGACAGGCAAATACAGCTGCTGATTTTTGAGCGGCTCTATATAAATGTTCGATTACAATTACAATTACAGCAGCCATCTTAGCAGTGGACATGAGCAGTTCATTAAATGATGTCTGTGGGTGCTGTTACTGTTGAAGTGTCTAATATTTCCAGACACGTCTTTTACGAGTCAGTGGCCACAGGTCACAGTGACTGTGACCTGTTAGACACCTTGTGTCTGAGCGTTCATCCCTGATACTGTCTGCTGTTGGCAAACTACTTTTTGCAAAAAGCAATAGGCATGCAGTTTGAGCCAATTTTCGTGCTCTTCTTAACAGGTCTTTAAAGACAACGGCGAACACTTTGTAGATTGGACTTCTCGGTGCAATTTGCATGAGACAATATCTGCCTGAGGATCTTTGGCTCAGGTACACAAAGCTACGGACTGTTAATGTAGTAGGCGCGGATTGGTCATAGTACCCCATGGTGCATTCCATCAGCGTTCTGACGATCGTGCCGACAAAATTCTAGATTTTACTCAGTTATAAGTTCTCATTGGTCGGTTACCTACTAATGAATATTCAGGATCAGAAGTAATGACGCCATTGTTGTTGTGTTTATTGTGTGGAAGCCAAGAACCAATAATACACAGTCCTTGTTTAAAGTCGTGTTACTAGTTGGGGCGCAGTTCTGTGGGAGACCGTAGGCCTATGTTATCGCGTCTTGTTTACATTATGTTATTATTTTGAAGCAAAATTCAAGAGTAATTAAATTTGCAAAGTAAAATATCACATTTGATGTCAGGTGTCAAAACTGAAGCGGGGCGATATCTATGGGTATCAGGAAGAATATTAGATATCATATACAATTACTTTAAATGACTTTCCATTCCTCTTTATAATTATAGATTCATTGTATAAAGAAGCTAAGGCTAAGCATTCAGCTCATGCACGTTACCCCAACGTTGGCTCAACGTGTGCTCTTGTTGGAAAATATGATTTTATTTCGACAAATTGAAGAGTTAGCCTATATTGAATAACTCGGCTGTCGTGGACTGGGACTGGTAGGCACGACGTCACAAGACCAATGGAACGCGCATTATATTTTAGTCTAAATAAGCTACATAATATGAAATGGTGACTAGTAAAATACCATATACGAGAGAAATATGTCGACGTCACTTAAGTCGCTCAGAAGACGAGAGAGAGAAACACAAACAGACAGAGAGACAGTGAGAGAGACAGACAGACAGAGAGGCGGCGACTTCAATTGGCGTTTCCTTGTCATGTGTTTCTTCATCAACATGCTATCAGCATTCTAATACGAATCGGAATGAGCAATGAGCATGCATGACAAACAGGTGTGGCAACATTTGGCCTATTCAGTTATCCACTCATAACTGCAGTAGACTCTAATCAGAGCAGTTGGCAAACAGACTAACAGTAGACAAATGGGATTTAGCAATTTTATCGTCGTCGGTCACTGGCAGAAGACGTGATTTTTCAGATACATCACTGATTTTTAACGCGACATTTAGTGATAGCGAAGTAAGCTTAGCCTACATCAAATGCGATCTGCTACAAGACAGTAAGTGTGGCTTTTGGGTGTAAGCTGAGAGTGTCTGATTGTATAGGCCTACGTGTTAATGATTCAGATACGCAGATAGACAGACAGAAAGACTACATATCAGACAGACAAAATAGATAGATACCAGTCTATTGTAGTCTATTATAATATAAAATGAAATAATACCATAATTATGGTACAGTATAATGTAATATAATGTTACTCAGGATAGTAGCCTATAGTATACTATATTATATTATAATATAATATATATATAATTAATATAATATAATATAATAAAATTAAATCATGTAGGCCTATAATATAATACAACACAATAATTAAAACATTACATAATGACTTCCATAGCGTCGTTATCATAATGTCCATGACATCAGTCGAATATCGCTTTGAGTGAAATCACCATGAAAAATGAAAAATCATAATCCACTGGATGTGTGTATGTGTGTATTTCCTTTTTAACGACTAGCTGTGTGGTAACAAAGACCATTAGCGTCGCCCTCCTCCTTTATCCAGGCTTGGGACTGGCACTGTCAGAAAGCGAACAGTGGCGGAGTTCGAGCGAAAGAACTGAATAATTATTATGCACGGAATTGCACAGCTTCGGACCAGCGATCGAGAGATCCTGAGAGGCCAATTATTATGCCATTCGTGTGTGGGGCACACGAAGAATCAGAGCATCAGCTGATCGAGTGCAGTATCTATTTGTGTGGGGTGAAGGAAACAACTTCCGGTTGCCCTTTGGTCGTGTAAACAGCGCCCTCTCTCGGCGTTACGGTTTTTCTAAGCAGATTTCGATATTCTGCCATCTGTCAACCTTCCTTTGGTTCTGATTGTTCTTTAACTGGGGATTCTGCAGACGCCTTTCACAGACATTTAAAACTACGGTATTCCTAAACGCCGGCGTTGAGTAGGTATCTTGGGTAGGTATCTTGGAGGGTATCTATATAGGCCTAGGCCTAAGTCCTATGAATGAATTAATTAATGAACAGAAAGAGACAGACAGACAGACGGACGGATGGACGGACAAACATATAAACGGACAGGCATACAGAAAGATAGACAGTATACTCTATGGCATCTATACTCAGTACTCACACGAGTGATTTCTGAAAGTGCTAATAAATGCGCACAAACAAAATAAAGTGAGAAACAATGATGAAGAAAGAATGAAAGAACAGAGAAATAAGGAGACAGAGGAGAAAGAGAGAGTGAAAGAAAGATAGATAACAGACAGAAAGACAAAAATAGAGAGAGAGAAAGAAAGACAGACAAACAAACAGAAAACTAGACAGATGTCTGTGAGTGTTGTTACTGCAGTCAGACAGACAGGCGAAAAGACACTCAGACAGACAGACAGATTGATATCATTGGTTGTCCTTTGTAATCAGGCAGTTGTGCAATATGCGGTCCAGTCTGCGCTTAGTAATTTTTTTTTAAAGTGACGAGACACTTAACCTTCCTGGCTCACATACACAAAAGCGACGTGTGTAGCGTCATTGTGAAGACACATGTGGCCTCGCGTGGCCTCTGATACATTATGGAGACACGTGTACGTGGCCTCGCGTGACCGCTGAATACACGTGCGTCAAATGTTCACCATCGTTCAGATGATGATTTCTAGTAGGTATACGCCTCTGTGTGAAGGTATTCGACCAATACGTCACTTGCAAGCAGGGCCATCTTCAAATTTTTGTCAATTATTTGTTGAAGGTATGCTGCCTGTGTTCTGCTGGCCAGGCGCAGCTGGCTGAAGCGGCGTAGATCGGACTGGGCGGGCAGGACCCTCCCTGGCTGCATGGTCGAACCTTGCAGGAAATACTTGCACGTCGGCTACGAATATTCCGCCTTCACCGTATCTAAGCATATGCTTGAGTCACACACACAGACAGTTTATAGATAGTGAACGAGACGGACAGACACAGGCAGACAGACAGAGTCTGACAGACAGACAGACAGAGGACTGACATGTGCTGTGCAGTTAGATTGAAGGATGTGTGAATGAATAGATGGAAAGATGGATGATTGGACCAATGAATGAGTGGAAGGAAGGAAACAAGAGAGGAAGGATAGCTGGATGGATGGTCCAGTATGGACGAATGTGTCCAAGTTTATGTTTTAGAGTTATTAATCTACAGTATTCTGCCACGAATTTCGTTTGTTTTCGGACGGTGTTTGGCTGCAAGTGATCGAAGACCGATCGTCACTTGGGTTTCGAAGGCTGGATGGACGGACGGTTGACCATGTTGCAGTGTTGTTCAGTAATTGAAATACATGTAATTGAATTACGTAATTGAATTACAAGTTCTGTAATTGTAATTGTAATTGAATTACATTTTAAGTCCAGTAATTGTAATTGTATTTCAATTACAATTTTGCATGTAATTTGTAATTGAATGAAGTGTCAATTACAAATTACTTTCATAAAGTCAGCATAAGATGCCGGGTTGACCCGGGCCACCCGTTTAATTGAATAAACTGCATAATATTGTCAACATTATTCTTTCCTTACACCCCTTTTACAATCTTACAGCACACTTGGATAGACCTCAAGGGCAAGGGCTGGCCTTCATTATCCATGCAATCATGCACTCATTCTTAGCTAGCTTACTGCGGCTGCCTACAGAAAACAGAGCTTCCATCTTCAGCTCCAGTTCTTTAGCACTGCTGGACAAATTGACTCACTCACCCAGGCACAATCAACTGAGTTCTCTAACAGACTATCATTTTGAAACTTTTCTACTAAAAATCAAATAAACTCTAACTTGTTTTAATGGATTATAATTGCAAATCCTATTTTGGATACCTGACAAACTTATAATACAATTGAATGTAGGCCTATATATTATTACAATTTACAGGCCATTGGTCCATTGGATTTGTTTTAGTTTAAAAATAGAGTAGGCTTAATTAAAATTATCGAAAAATTGAATAAATCATTTGCCAATTTTAAAGGAATAATTGAAAAGTAATTGGTAATTGAATTACAATCAAAATGTAATTGTAATTCAATTACTTTCACAATCAAGTAATTGTAATTGTAATTCAATTACATTTACAGGCATGTAATTGCAATTATAATTCAATTACATTTAGAATGTAATTGATACAACACTGCCATGTTGATGCACGATGCAAGCGAATAGATCTCAGATATTTCCTGCATGGTCTATAATAGATGCCCATAGGCCAATTGAAACTGCTGGCTCATCTGGCTGGTGTGAGTCACTGAGTCATGATGGAATTTATATTTACAAAATCGCCGATTTCACTTCCAGGCACGTCTATCCACTGCAATCCACTGCACAAAGAATTTGCGAGTGAGTAGCAACACACGACCCATGCATCCATTTCACGTTTACTGCAGGCGCGCACATCATGGAATGCAGTGGGAGCGCCACCAGGCACAGGCCGAACAGCCCTACAATGGGGTATTTTCGCTATTAACCTTCTAGAGGTGGCAACATGTCTGAGAACTTTCTATAACGTTACTAAAATAATATGACTTGTACATTGTATATAGACATGCATTGAAAAGAATGGATATCTCCATTATATCTGTTATACCTATTATATATGTTATATTATACTTATATATGTATGTATACATGTATACATTTATATATATCCATTGCATCTGGTATACCTATTATATATGTTATATTATACTTATATATGTATGTATACATGTATACATTTATATATATTACATTGTATATTATGTACATTGAAATGAATGGATATATCCATTGCATCTGGTATACCTATTATATATGTTATATACATGTGTATTAGATTACATATTTTAGATTGCGCATAAAAGTTGAATGGCTCAAATTATGAAAGACGGACCTAAAAGAGTTATGTCGCAAACTATGGATCAACCTTGGAAGGTTTCAGAGGCAGCACCGAGGATTGGAGACACAGCCACAGCATCTGCGCTCAGCCCGAAGGCTCCGCTTCGTAGTTTATCGCATGGTAACTTCAGACGCATTCGGGTTGGGATCAGTCCCGCCGGCAAAGAGAGCTACCAGCGTCGTGGAAGAGATGGAGACCAAGCAGCGGGAGAACATGAGTCGGAAGCTGAAGGACCTCCAGCTGAGTTCAGGCAGAAGTCCTCAGCCGAAGGTCGAAATGCCAACCATTGTAGACTCCCGACTGGCCAAGACGGCCGCTCTGTCGAGGACCACGCTTCGGCGGGATAGCGTGTCCAATTACCAAGCCGTCACACCGGCCGCGCTCAGCTTTAAAGGAGGGGCATCGCCAGCAACTCCACGGTTCAGCTTAAACGGACCGGAGCTGTTCCCACTGCGAGCCAGTCAGAGCCTTACTTCTCTGAATCGCGTCTACGATAGAGGATTTTCCGTCTTCGCTTCCGACAACTTTGACAGCTACTCCACTGAAAACGGGCTTAAAGAAAACAGGACAGCTACTGGCAATGCCTTGCTGAGATCTTCCTTGAGCAGTTCAGCACGTGCCGAATTCCTTGCAGACACTCCTCCAGTGCGAGAGATCAAACCGGCAGAAGAGAAGGCAGTAGAAAACGCGATTGACAATATCTTTAATGATAGGCCTATTAAAGCTGTATCGCTCACTAGTGACATGCAATCCGTGTCAGATAAGCAAAGATCAAAACAAGATGGTTCGCTCACATCTGAAATAATTTCTCCAGCAGCAGGACCTCCGCTAAATCTAAAGACCTATCCAAAACCCCAAATTCCCACAAAGCCTGCAGATCTCAAAGCGTTTACATCAAAAGAGGGAAAGGCGAAGACCACGAGTGTCGGAAGCGCGGAGCAGAATGACTCTAAAGCAGCTTCATCTGTTCCTGTTCCTGTTGCAGTAGCAACATCGACGACGCGCTATAATCAAATCCTAGGTGACTTCAATCACAGAGACAGTCGAAGCTCTGTTGGCGTCGCTAAAGATATATCGCTGATTGGTGATCAGCAATTGGAGACCCAAGAGAAGACCTATCACCGTGCGAAGAAGAACAACAACGCTGATATCTATCTACGAAGTCACCACCTTCTGGAAGACGATGTAAACTCTCAAGACACTCGGTCAGTTCCACCTAAACCGTCTTTCAATGCACGTCTACAAGTCGACGTCGACAAGTACGATCTTGTAGTACCTCCTACATCGGACCCTGAGGTCTCTGAATTTACTACGAGAGCCTCGACACGGTTAGGTGTTGTACCAGGATCCCGTATCGGTCTCAATCGAACGCCACTCCTTATTTTGTCAGCCACCAGAAGGTGGACAGTCTCCTGTCGGACTGCAACACCGTCGACAGTGGTCTCGGAAGGTCCGAGGCGGCTGGAAGCCCTGGCAGCCACTACCAGGACTCGGCGGATGAACTGGATAACAAAGGATACGCGGGATGGACAGCTCCCACAACGGATTCATTCACCGGAGGCAGAGATAACCAGCAGCAGATTAAGAGGCAGACAAAGAAGGAGTTTGTAAGCACGGCCGCAATTTCTTTGTCGCCCCGAGTCACGGAGACTTCGAAAGTTAATTCTATCGAAATAAAGCCAACCATTAAAGGCAAGTCCTTTATATCTGCAATATCACCTTATCTATAATTGTAATCATCGTTCGTGATCATAAATAGAAAAAGAAGTAGATGACTCTATCTTTTAATTTTGAATTCAAATTTTTTGATGACTCTTACTTTCAATATTTTAATTCAAATTTTGATGGCTAAGTTTTAATTTTGTTTTCATGATAATTTCCGTCGTAATTATAAATATGCCTATCGTCTTGGTATTAAACAAAATGTGCAAAGCGTGGAGTTGGGAGCTGATTGGTAAGTTAACTGATAAACTTGTTAATAAAATTTAGTCTTTATAATAAATTGTTAATTAATTCGTACATTAATTTTAGTTTCTTGATTAAAATGATTGACTGACTGGATCACTGATTGACTGATTGATTGATTGATATTGACCAGATGCGAATGTGTCGACAAGGCAAAGCTATCACCAGGAAACTCATTTGCCTGCCTCGAAGCTTCGTGGAACCCCAGAGGATACATCTCATCACTTCCAGGAAACACAACGCCAGTCGTCGGTTCTATCAAGGTCCTCACACTCGTCATATCCTTCCTCTACTACTACGAATCACCCAACCTCAGGGTCCATCATCTTGGATTCCAAGGTTCCTGTAGAAGCAGAAACCAGCAGACCTATCCGAGTTTCTGGAAAGAAACACCATCGTGAGGAAGGTGTTTCCGTGTCGAACTTCGATGTACAGTCAAACCAGAAGAGCCTCTCAGAGCACCGGAAGAAAGCAACGAGCAACTTCGAAACAGATTTCAGCGAATCGCCCCACACTTCCGTTTCAAGATACACGAGATCTCGAGAGTCTGAGGTGACGGAAATCAGACGCAGAGCGGAAGATCGGAAGGTGCGAGACTTGCACGAGAGCGAAACGAAAGTTAGAGACGAGCCACAACGGAGCAGAATCAAAAGTAGACTATTAGAAGATTCGGAGGGAAGAAATGAAACGAAAACGGATGTTACTCAGTCGTATGCATTGAACAAAAAGAACCAAGACAAGTTCTACCACGATCCGCTCAGAACAGGAACGGGAAATGATGTAAGGGAAACTCCTGAAGTCAGGAGCGAGAACAAGCTCTTTCATGATCCGAGGAGAACGGAAACAAGAACGCATGTAAGGCAAACTCATGATGTCAAGGACGAATTATTGTATGTCTCTCGAAATCCTCAACTGATGGAGCAAACGCAATCCAGACAGACCTTCGAGAACTCAACTGGGTTCGAACCCAGAGGTCAGTCGACCGGTACAAAGAAGGAGGAACAGATCGCCACTCACGGGGACGATGGGATGATGGAGATCGAAGTACAGCTGATCAAGGGATTGACTGGACTGGGATTCTGCATCGAAGGCGGAATCGATTCACCCATGGGAGACAGACCGATCACGGTCAAGAGGCTCTTCAAGGGTTAGTAGCTTGGCAGACGATTTCTGTTCGCGTGGAAACACGCTATATAAATTGTGTATTACATGGCGTAATTCAGTGGAATGTAAAGGAAAAAGAAGAAATTGTAGAAACTGCTATATACAGAAGCGTGGTTTAAAGGTTGTAGATAATTTGGCTTAGGCGCAAACACAACAGCTGCAACCCAATGTGTCACCACGTGTAGCCTCCAAATGTGCGTAGGTGATACTCACTGAACGACCTCTAAGGATGGAGGGCTGAGTGGGCGCCAGGTAATTTCCCATTCCATTGACGGTTACCGTCGGAGTGCACAGTTGTAACCGTGCTGTATACGTTGTGTTGCATTGTATTGTAATGTAGGTAATGTAGTTGAACATTTATATAGCGCCCCTTCAAGATATCTACTCAGAGGCACTCAAATGTAGTATATTGTATTGTAATGTATTGTATGCTATAGCCAGACCGAAATGTCTTCGGTTTTAGCAGTCTAATTGTTTGAAAGCAGGCTGCACGAAATGTATGTTGATATAACAGTTTTTACGACGGGCATTCTACCGACACTATTAGTGCCTCATCTTAGCAGACATTCTTCAAAGAATGTAGGGGCGTGCTTAGGAATTGTGAAGTTTATTTTCTTATCCGTGGTTTTTCTTATCGAAGTTGTTGTTTGAAAAGCAACAGTGCCGGTCTTTGTCGTTGTTTGCACACAAACGGTGAGCTCAAGAGCTCTTGATTAGATTACATGAGTATTGAGTCCAATTAACGAAATGTCCCCCAACTCCCCTCCCCAACTGATTACAGCAAAGATTTGTGGTCGTGTGTCTGTCTGATCGAGTCTATCCGCACGTAGTCCTGCGCACACATTTTTCAACAGTGACCTTAAACTAAACACCTTTTATTTATCTGTCAATTTCTTCACGCGTTTGTTTGCTTAAACGTATCTGTGTGTACGTACATGTTTATCTATGGTGTTCACTCTGAATGCTTCAGTGATTGATTTAATCTTGCCGCCACTTGAGATGTTTCGCCTGTTTGAGTGGGTGCCAGATTATACTATAGGCACACACCTCTACAAGCTATAGGGCATGTGACACAAGTAGGCTATCATCTAAATTGAAACGCCTATCTCGGAAGTTCTCGCTGAAAATTCCATTTGTAATTTTAGCAGTAATAAGCATTTCATGTGTGAAACTTAAATGCAGTAACTTTTGTTCTGTACCCATTTGTAGTTTTTTTGGTATTGTTAGTTTTAATACTTATCATGTGCAACCAAACTTGGCAAAGACAGGTTTATGTATAATGTAGTGGACTAATTTGTAAGAATAAACTTACCAATGCGAACCAGTTCGAGAGGGAAAAGACAGTAGACTTAGCAGAATAATTAGGCCTATGTATGCACGTATGTATGTATGTATGTATACGTATGTATGTATGTATGTATGTATGTATGTATGTATGTATGTATGTATGTATGTATGTATGTATGTATGTATGTGAATATTTATATAGCGCCTAAGTAGACCTACCCATCAAAAGCTCGGTACTGTAATTCCAAAGACGAATGCGCGTGTGTTTATGCACGCTATAGGCCTGTCTGAAGTCCAAATTGGGCAATGGGCATTGCTCCTAAATATCTTATGGATCACATTCGCTCCCCACTCTCTTCAGTTTTTCATCGACCTCTCCGCTCCTTGGTCAGGCAAACTCTTTTTATTCCACGAGTTAGGACCACTATGGCCCAAACTAGACCTTTTGTCACTATATTGGGTCCTCCCTTTGGAATGCCCTTCCCCAGTATGGGAATTGTAAAAAAATAACTGGAGGGGTTAGACGTTGATTCATGTGCAGTTTGGGTGTGAAATGTAGACTTTACTATGGGATCCTAAACTGAATCGGGGTTGAACCCATTAACCCCTCGACAATTCTCACCTTGCCCTTCCCTCCTCTCTACGTGCTACCATTCTTTCTGGGTCTCTTCCTACAGCCTTCTCCCACCTCAAAACCTACTTCTTCTCTAGGGGTTTTCGCACAGGGAGCGCTACTAAATGGCCACTGCTGTGAGCGGTGCTATATAGGCCTAAATTAACAAATACAATATAATATACAATGCATGTTTGTATGCTGATGTTGTATAATACTATGCGCTTTCACTATAGCAAGTATAGGCCTACCTTTTGAGGAACACTCTAAAGCGCTGTATTGTGGTCCTGTATTGCCTGATATTTCTAGTAAAGTTATAGGCATTATAGGCTTATGAGCATTGCTCCAAAATATCTTAGGGATCACATTCGCTCCCCTCTCGAGCATTTATATAGCGCAAAGTTATGACAACTAGGCTATACAACCAAACAAAGTTTCTTAATAGTTTAAATAGCGCAGCAGCGAATCCTTGATTTCACCTGAGGAATAGGGATTCAAATCTCCGACGCAAAGGTGAAAGTCAAACGCATTAATCGCTGTGAAATTGACCTTATTGGTTATGTTGTTGTTTTCTGAAGGCGAGTCAGCGGCCAAGGGGAAGCTTCAGCCAGGCGACGTCATCCTGGCAATCAACGGCAAGCCGATGTCTAACAAGTCACACTATCAGGCGTGGAACAAACTCAAGTCCCTCCCAGAGGGTCCGATAAACCTCACCGTCAACCGCCGAAGACCGCTTCCGCCCGGAACGCTGGTCTAAAGCACTCCAAAACAATCACGCTAAGTGAAAGATCGAGTCGAATAAATGCCTAGTCAAATTACGGCCAAAGAAACGATAATGGACAAAGTAGAGTAGGCCTACTCACGAAAAAATTGACTGGAAGGAGCAGAAACTGGCTCACAGCGTTGGTCATGATGGGCGTGGGAGCGGCTTTAAAAGTCGGACGGATCATTCGATCCGCAGTCGCTGCGATGGCGAGTTGCCAAACGAAATGCAGAAGGTGTGTAGAATGAGCCACGTACGTGAGATAGCTGATTAATTATTACAAGACAATTATAAACTAGGCCTAATAGGCTATTGCAACTTGGCGATTATGCATTAAGACCATGCAGCTTAAAACCTACATGTAGGCCTACCTTGAAGAATTTGAGCTGAAAATGGGGTGGTTACGGTCTAATCGGATCGTCCCACAATTTTTTTTAATTGGGACTTGGCAATCCGTCTAAAAGATTGCCAAGTCCGACGGGTCCGACGCCCACGATAACCGTGATTCGTTATTAGGCCCTATTATTATCATTATTATTAAACTGTCATTTATAAGTTGGCTAACATTCGTGTGTAGCTTATGTTTGACCACGCTGTCTAAACACAGATTAGCGTCGTCCTTACTCCGTCACTGCCATATTAAGTACCGCTAGTGCCAGTCCAAAGCCTGGCGATTTGAGGAGGTTGACGTCAACGGCCCTGGCAGCCATGATGTCGCTATTTATAAAACACCGAAACTACTAGGCCTACTACTCTTCCTTTGTCCAAGCTTTGCGCTGGTAACACGTGAGTACGGCAGCTGTCTTACATTCCCTTATTTGGCTGGCTTTAAATAGAACAATTGGTTGCTATGGTTTCCATTCCTACGCTTGTATCATGACGTCGCCTATTTAATACAATTGGCTGCTACTCTCTTTAGCCCTGCTTTGGGACAGTGAATTGTTGTAGTATTGAATGTGGCATTTGGTTGCTATGGTTCCTAGCCTTACTTTGGCCTAAGTTCTGACGCAGTTGCCTGCTTTAATTGTGACGCAGTTATTGACCTACATATACTCTTTTGATATGTTTTCAGTCTACGAAGTGCTGTTCACATATTCGGTTTCTCGATCATTGTACAAAAGGTTAACGGTTCAATTCCTATCAACACCAACTTCTCAATAACAAATAGGCCTATATACCCTGCTAGGATGCCCATATGAACCGATAGAGGATCCGCATTCCCACATTGGACGCGTATATCGTGCATGGGTCTCATCTAATGCCCGTGGAAATGCTGGCAGGGATATGCTCCCATGCAACAATTAAGGCACATGCATGGCTTGAGCCCAGCTGGCCAAGTGGCCATTCAAGTTTGGAAAGCCCAGGCACAAAATAAGAAGGTTAACGATCGGTTCCCTTCCGTCCATGCATGCCCTCCCTCTGAACTCAGGTGGAAGGCGCCACGTCAAGTGTTGCCAATTAATCTGTCAGTACTTGAACCACCCCAACATACTGATCAGTTACAGGGATTGCATGCAAAGGGGGAAGATGGGAAAATAAGACAGCAGATGGACGACTGGAGGGAGTAAGCAAGGAGGGGAGGATGGGACAAGAACAGAGAGCAGATGACCGGTTGGAGGGAGTAAGAAAGGAGGGGAAGGAGGTGGGAGAATAGCAGAGAGCAGCGATTGGAGAGAGTAGGGGGAGAGGAAAGGGGACAAAACCAATGAGAAGAGTTCAAAGTTCATGTCACTGCCGTTCGCATTAATTTCTGTTCATCTATGTTGCAAAATTAGACTTTCCACCATTCATACACTCTCCCCAATTTATTAATTGTGCCAAACTAAACTTCCTCCCCTTGTCACTACCTCCACTATTAATAGATTGCCAGCAAGTACTGTCATGCATAAAGTCATTTATATAGCACCTCATTTGACCGTGCCAAAAAAAAACAGATATAGTTTACACTAAATGTAGTTTAGTCGTGGAGCTCATTGGGGAAAGGATAAGACCAGGCCTCCTTCAGAGTGGTATACAAAAGCAGCTGTGCACTGGTCCTTAATCTGTATTAGTAGGCTATATCGCTAAGACTCTTATCGGAATCTCGCCAAGTGACTCCTGTCACACTCAATTGAGAGACCCGACTGTTTCATTAAACTGTATAGAACAAGTATTTTGTATTGTGTTTTTCATTACTATGAAGTCTCCAGCCGAACTTTACTACTGTACCAGAAACTGAATAGTAGAAAATAGCAGAAATGGAAGAAGCACCCATTCTAAATGACGCCTCTGTTGTTCAATGTCAGTCAAACATACTTCAACACTTGAGATGTTTGAAAGGACTATATAAAAAATTAACTACGTGCATTCGTATCGTATATTTCTAATAATTTAAAAACCACCTCTCGCAGAATAACTACTGCGGTATTCATAGGCATTCTCAGCATGGAAGCCCCGGGGGAAAAGAAACGCCTTTACAGAGCGAGACCGATGAGGAAAACAAGTTATTAGGTTAGCCCTTAGTGAGAGGAAGGTCATTCAAAATGGAGGGACCCACCACATCAAACGCCGGGGTTGGGCCAGAGCAGTCCTGGTCCTAGGAACAAAGATCAATTAAGTCAATCTGAAGAGCGCGATGACGGACGATGCAGATTGTGCCAGATGCATGTAAACGGCTGTCGCATTATAGTCTGAATATTTCGGGGTACTGCTTAGTTGGGATTTGGAGACCAGAAAGAGGTTACATGTTATGTACATAAGTCTGCAGTATACACTATTATTTAATTCTCCCGTTAACTGACAGACTAACTGACTCAAATGAAACAAGTACTTGTGGATACAGAGGTCCAATATGGTTTGCTTCTGAGCACACTATAATGTGCTTGTGCAAATTCTGTCAACTTTAAGCCAGAGATGTTACACATAATAGGTTTCAAGTACAAGTACTTAGGTTTCAAGTACAAGTAGGGCCTACTTAGGTTTCAAGTACAAATACTTTCGTCTCAAGTACAAGTACATTTGTCTCGAGTACCAGCATGAGTAAAAGTACTTAAAAACTGTACTCTAGTTGTACTTGAGTACAAGTACCAAGTACAACATTTCTGCTTTAAACAGCAACTGTAAAAGAATGAAAACGTTATGAAATAAACCAGTAACTTCAAATAGTTGGCAAAAGCTTTATATCTACTGACAAATGGTTAATTTCCAACATAACAATTGCTTCATGGAACAACAACAGCTACAGCACACTTTTCAATTTAATAAAACTGTCTGTCTAAAACTATCAGCTATTCAAATATGGCAATGATATGCAGAGAATGTTAATTGTTCCCTCCGATTTAAGTTCACAACACTGAAATTACATATGCAGCAAAGTCCTTCATGTGATGTAATCCAATAAAAGGTTATATAAATTATATATCACTAATCCATGTCTATACCAAGAACTTTTAATACAGTCATTCATTCGCTATGGAGACTTATATAGTGCCCCTTAATAAAGGTTACTATGTAGAAGTGCTTCCGACCCAACCCTGGCTAAAAAGGACGGTCTTAAGGCTGCAATAAAACGCGTCTGAGCGAACCCTAGGCATCAGCCTTGGCGTAATGCTAATTCACCCAAGCATTCTAATAAGCACTGCAACTGTTCTATCCGAGATAATCAACCCTGGGATCATCTGGAATACATTCACCAAAGATTTGGGAGGGAGGGATGACGACCCAAATGTGTTCAAGGGGAAGGGCTATGCCCAATTCGGACCTCCACTCTAAATTTGGTAGTTACTTGTACAGCCTGTGTCCCAAACACCAAATTCGGTCAGACAGCAGATAGCCTGTACTGCCTGCCTGGGGTCTAATTAGAGTTCTTTTGTTTGACACCAGTTTTCACTTTCCCACCCCTAACACAGTTAGCCCTGCAAGATCAACAGGGTTATCTAATCTGGGCTGTAGTGCTCTGTTGAATTCCAGACCTCCGGAGAGAGGAAGGGCATGAAAACTCCAAATGCAGACAGTGGGAGGATCGGGAAAAAGTATGAGGTCAAATGTGGAGTGTGCAACTTTCAACATGGACTAATCTCACCAGCTTAGCACACATCACACACTTACACTTTACCACATTTAGCTCAATGAGAAATTCATGAAAAATTGTTATCAGAAATAAAGAGATTTTCTTTGGCATCCTGAAATGTGAACCTGTATAAAAAATACTGATGTAAACTCTGTAATAAACTTACAAAATTATCAACTGGAATTTAACACGCAACTGCATCTATACAAGAAACACTGCAAAAACTGTCTTCATGACTCAATGTAAGCTAATGTAATGTATGTAAGTCTGTGGTCTCGTTAGCATGAAGTTGTCAGGGAACACACCTTATGATAAAACAGGCGACACATAAATGGGGATAATGCAGAAAGTAAAATAAATAACACTACGCTGTGGTTTTGTATGGTGTGTTAACTAATATGGTGTGTATTGCGTAAACAAAATGGTACATAAACACAGGGTGCACATAAACGAGTCCAGTGTATCTATCTGGGCTTTTGTAACATCTAAATACCTTAGCATCTTGTCAGTACCAAGCACGTTTCATAATCATAATCTTGCATTTATATAGCGCCACTCAAAAACAAAGGCGCTCCCGACCCGGGCCAGTCTCTTCACTGGTAAAGAGAGGTTTTCAGGCGCTTGCGGAACTGGTCAAAAGAAATAGAAAAAAGGTCAGTCCTGAGGGACTGAGGTAACAGGTTTAAATTGTACATGTAACTAACTACTTGGGAACAGTACCATATGGATGCTGTCAACTGGCAACATAATCAAAACAAGACCACAAAGTGGACAGGACCAAAACAATATTTCATGAACAGGACCAAACTAAAGCTACTTGGAAATAGAGGCATATGTTTGAAAAGACAACAGTATCAAACCACAAGTGCTTAAGTATGTAGCCTAACTGATAGTTAGAGTTCTAACACATCTACTGGTTTTGCCTGCATCTGAATGATGGTCATACAGCTGGAGAATGTCTCCACTGGAAGTCTTGCACAGACACTTAAACAATGAACTCCCATCCATGACAGACTGTAGTGCAGGACTTCCCGCTCACTCAGGGCTAATGTGGGTAATCAAATTCTATGGCTAGCATCAGAGTCAATAGTACACAGTCGGCTCAAGTTGATTACATTCAGTCTGTCCAACAGGCTCAATGGAGGTCACTGGACAACATGGTGCCATGGATCTGGTAGTCTCAAGTGCCCATTGCTTGATGCCTAGCACACTATAACATTGGATCAGTCGCTCATTCCTACAAGACATTATACGTTATGGGACATAGCAGCCAATTGGTTGAGCGTTTGCCTTGAAACTCTTAGAGTATCAGTTTAATTACCATTTAAGGACCTCGAGCAAGTCCTTCACTCACAATGGTTCATCCCCATTGATTGATGCTCGGTCACTGGATTGTTGCATTTAATAAATGTGTAATAGTAATAATAACAAATTTTCAGTAACACTAAAGTACATTACATAGTGCATCCATGACAAGTTCTGAGGGGTTTCCTTTCAATTGAATTGGGGCTACACATATCTGCGATTTCAATTGTGAAATACTCATATTATGTATAATTATTATATTATATTGTGCAGCAAATATTCTCAAACTGTCTTAAAATTAGGGTGTGACTGATAAGCATATTTTTTGCCAATTTCCGATTCCAATTAGCTGGCCTGCTTTTTCACTGATTCTGGATCCAATCCGATTAATCAGCAATATTCATTGTTATTTGGTTCGAGGCCCTTTTTGTTACTCAAAAGCCCAACTGTCCGCCATTTTGTTGATGTGTCAACTCAACATTTTAATATTTTACATGAACTTTCAATGAGAAAGATTAAAGATTACTGCAGGTCGCCAAAACAGGTTACCGTACTATTTTTCTATTAATGAATAAGAAATTGTTTTTGGTAAAAAAAATTACTTCTTTTGGTATTTGGATTGGTAGTCCTGGGATGCGCTGATTCCAATTAATCGGTCTAGTGCAAAAATTGGCGCAAACAGATTTCCATTTCAAGAATCGGTCACACCCTAGGTACTTAAAATGCACTTGTTTAAAGGGCAATAAAGTCATATAATTGGCTATACATGCATTTAAATCAATTTTTATACATTTTGAGGAATTTAGGTGATCAAAAACGAAAATGAGAAGTAATTAATAAATTTGGCACTGGTCCCTCCTGCAGTGGGAAAATTCCTGCCGTCCATGACACTGAAAAGGTTTGGGAAGCACTGGTTTAGATATAAGTATCTTGATAGGCAATATATTAAGTATGCATGAACATACATGCCATACATACAATTACACTTATTCAAGAGGTCCTGCATGTATATAAATCTGTATTTTGCATTACTTGTCAGGATTCAAACCTTCACATCAGTGACACAAGGCTGACGTGCTTCCACTTGGCAAAAAATTCAGTTACATATAACAATGAAAAATCTGAACCACTACACAACAATTGAATGTCACTTGGCACCTACGACTACTCAGTCATAAACAACAGCTGCTGCAATACACAACCATTCATCTGTGGCAAAAACAAGCAGCAAAGCAACCAAAACAGTTACTAACCATTAATGAAATTATCCTTGAAATATAAGATATTATTGCAAACAAAAAAACTTCTGCAAACAGTCCAATAAATAAATGATAAAGCTTGATGACAGACACAATATATTATTTTTGCGGTGTGGAGGGTAAAAAATATAGTGACCCATATAAATACACAACCTTTCCTAAATAAGCGCATGGCTAGGTTAAAACAGCATTGCTGACATCTTTTGGCACTTATACCTATCGCTATAGGTTTCTAATATACTCATTCTAATGTTCATCTTAATCAACACCGTACAGTTATAGTAAAAACAACAGTGAGCTCAATCAATGCAGGCATAAAGCTACCATGTCTCATTCTAGACATTTCTAAACAACGACTAATCACATCCTTTCAAACTACATCTCTATAACTAGCTCATTTCTTTGCTAAAACCTCACTTGTGACCTCTAGCAGCCATTACAAACACTCACAAATACTTTGGCACCAACCTCAGTGAAACTGAAACTTCGTGTAAAAGTGCAATTATCTGATAAAATACAATTCTTGGCAAAGATGTTGTCAGCAAAACAACTTCTGGCAAAAATGCCATTTTCAGCATAGAAAGTCATCCCTGCTCTAAGAACCATTCTTACCCAATGATATCATTCCCAGCCGAAAATGCTAGTTTCACCTCCTCTTGCCAGTGCTAGTAGCTGCAGTGCTGTAGAGACTTCACCGATTGCACTAAATTTATGAGCAGAATCAGAGTGAATTAAAGCCACTCAGCCAAACAGATTGCTCATCTTGCTCTTGAGTATTTCATAACGTCGGCGCTTGAATCCCTGGACTTCTGGGAGATGTCGTAACTCGCGTATCACGGGCACATCTGCCTCTGTTTCGAGTAGGAATATCGTGAAGAGAAAGAGGATGGTTGAGACCATGCAGACAGACAGAATCAACGACCAACAACAGATGGAAATGCGCTGCGAGGAAATGATCGCGACTACCGTCGACATCCCCGGACTTTCCTCGATCCAGCGCAGAAGTCGCGGGATTGAGAGGACGTTCTGCGACTCAATTACAACCGCTTCTGAAATCAGACCGTTATGTGAGCTGTTGACGTTATTGCTATGACAACGGAATTCTTCAGAGGTCAGCATGTCAGTGTAGCGGTTGACCTCACCCGTAGCATTGAGTCGAAGTGCATTGGCATCTGGTGCATCTGACAGATAGGATTGATCTGGATGCATGTGTGAAGTTTCCATGACGTCCCTGGATGGAGATCCAGCCAGGCCAAATGTCATCCTACCCGTTGCGAGCCGAAAGGCAGCGCGATCCGGAGGGAAGTCAGGCCAGTTGCGATCAACATACTCAGGGGCTGAGAACATGGAGACATCGTCCAGCGATCTCGACAGTCCCTCGCCGTGGTTGAAGCTGTCGACTGGCAATACAGTCAAAAATAAAACTACTCACCTGGGATCGACAGCAAATAATTGTTTAGCAGGTTTATGGAAGCAGTACCTTACGGATGCTGTCAGCTGGCAAACATAATCAAAACAAGACTACGAAGTGTACAGCACCAAAAGAATATTTCATGGACAGGACCAAATTAAAACTACTTGGAAATAGAGGAATATGAACATTGAAAAGACAAAAGCATCACACAACACGTGCTTAAGGATGTGCTATTGTATTGTTTGATTGTAGGTATTGTGTCTGCACTCTGACTGAAGGACTCATTAATCAGGACCACACCTACGACAATTGTTCTTGATAGAGGTTGACTGATTGCAGTACTTACTGAACTCATACAATAGTCAAACAATTTCGCAGCTCATTCTTTTACAGTGTATTGATGACATAGTTTACCTTATCATTAAAGATTTTTTAGTGAAGAAGTTAGACTCACTATTCTGACACAACGCCACAATGACTGACTGAGTTGGCATTTGACTTCAACGTCTGAACTTCATGTGTTACGTGAAAATGGCAAATTGCCAAAGTGTACCACATATCCTTATACTATAGCCCTCAAGATCCTCAAGGGCAGTCAATTCGGATCTTGATAAAAAAATTTAACACAAACCCACTTGGCAACCTTGTTTCTGCATTATAAAACAGTGCTGTAGAAACAGAGGTTACAATTAAGCTGATCAAAGATGATAACTCACAGCTCTCGTCACTCAGTCCAAGTGCACTGAATGTGTTTGGCACAGAACCAGATCGCAGACTCGCATAGGTACGAACAAAGTGAAGGTTTGAAGAAGACCTAACACAGCAATTTACATAATTCATTGAAATAAATCAAATAACGGGGCTGTCATACGTTGAATATTCATCACTGCAATATTATGGAAGGCTCACGCCCTCACACGTTTCAAGGGGCGCTCAGCACAGTAGCAATGACAAGTCCAGAACATATGGTTGCTTCTAATAAAACCATTTATACGAGCGCAAAAACCTTGCAAGGTTGATCGAATTCCAACAGGCAATTCATGACATAGTCAACAGGGCAATTCCTCGCAAGTTCAACAGGTCCAACCACTTGGCAAGTCCAACAGGGCAATCTCATTGCCCACCAAGACATGTAGATATGACCACCAACAACAGGGAAAATGCAATTTCAAAAACACAAGTTTTTAGTCTTGATACAAAGGCCACAAGCAAATCATGATACCAAGACACAGCATAGTAAGTGGTTGGGCAAACAACCACTTTCATTGTATAGCTTAACCCTTTCAACCCGAGAAACTGATATATCGGTTTTGTTAACCCAGGACGCCTGGGAGCGCCGGGTTGAAAAGGTTAAAGCCTGGAAGCTCAAGCGCAGACTTTTTGGAATAAACAAGCATCGAAAGAGAGCACAGTTTTAGCCATCAAAAATCTCTCTTGTGCGGGTGCTAAGCTCTCAGAAAGGTCATAACAATGAGATTTAATTATTTTACACTACAGACTACTTACCTGATGAACTGGGGTTCGTCACGTGAGATGCTCTCGTTATTCAAAATTGCTTCTTTCTCACATCGTCCACTTTCAGAAAAAATACACAAACAGCTTAAGAATAAATTGAATGCCTGCTAAAAACTCTGCAAAATAAGCAAGACAGAGGTTATAATATATCTGTCCATATGGATACATAAAATTTCGACAAAGAATTGATTATCGAGTATTGAGAGACTATACAGAATCCTGTTCACATAATAGATTAATAATAATGATTGTTATTTATCTATTATGTGGACAGGATTTCTGAAATTTAAGAAATAGCAGTCCTTGATATTAATCAATTATTGATTAATATCAAAGAGTGCAATTTCTTTAAGTCACCTAACACTTTGCGAGCTAGAATAAATGTCTCTATAGAAGTCTTTATATAAGATAATACAGATATTAATCTGAACCTAACTTTACATCTTCTTTTGGTTCTCTGCCTTCCTAGACAGGTTCGTACGCTCAATATCTCCATTCATCACATTGTCTGGCTCTCTCCTTCAACTTGCTGTAATCCTCCTCCATCATCCAGTCCAACAACATCATTCTCGGTCTTCCTCCGGTCTTTTTGCCTTCCATTCTTCCCTCAACTATAGTTCGTAGGAGGGAGTCTCCCTCATAATGTGGCCTAACCATTTTCTCTGTCGGCTTCTGATTATTCCTATCAGGGATCTTTTTTCGTCCACCACTTGTAGTATCTCTTCATTTGTCCTGTGTTCCATCCAGCTGACTCTTTCCATCCTTTGCCATATTTAACTTTACATAGTGCCTCTAAAACCAACTATCTGAAGTTTTACCTGAAATGAAATCTTGAGCCTCGGCTAAACAGTCCCCCACCAGATGTCACTTTAGGAATTTCAGCTGATGACTGTAAGCTGTTTTAAGCAACAGATTAAAGAAGACAGCACTCAATAAAATTATTGCTTAACATCAGCTCCCTCCCATCAATTGTTACTCAGTTACTAATCAGCTTCTCATATAAGCTCAACTCCAGTGCACTAGGCCTACCATCAATCGATGGTGTTTAACAATCATATTTTAAGGACATCCTTGTTAGGGCTGTCAAAATGTTAGTAAAATGCAGCCCAGGTACCCGAGACCAATCAAAACGGGGGCCCGTAAGCCCGTCAGTAAAACAGCCTCTTAATTGGGTATTGATTGCTAGAGACCAGTTAAATTTCGTAATATGTGTGCTACATTGATTGACAGCTGTCACCAGCCAGTCCCGATGGAGGATAGCTTGCGTGGGAACACACATTTCCGGTGGGGCACAACATTCTGCAGCCCTCATAAACAGCCAATCCCCCTCCGCTGTCGGCGGATTTAGCCTTAGGCCTCCCACCCAGAGTCTATAGGCGTGGATGGGTGGCGGCGTGGAAAGGGCTTGTCTGTCCACCCCGCCCTTCTTGGATTTGCTTCTCTCAGACCACACGCGAACGTGAGAACTGTTCAAAATTATTTCTGCCGACGTCAACAGCCTTTGTAAGATGTTGTTAAACTGGGGATCCACCACACACGTGCATGGCGAACTGTTACGATGTTACAACGTGGTGCTCCTCTTGAATTACAATGGT
The DNA here is from genome assembly GCA_020284085.1 of Aporrectodea caliginosa. NCBI lineage: Eukaryota > Metazoa > Annelida > Clitellata > Crassiclitellata > Lumbricidae > Aporrectodea > Aporrectodea caliginosa. The sequence goes on along the minus strand of JACEVL010000149.1, from coordinate 333,688 downwards.
CCCCACGCAAGCAATCTTGGGTCGTAGACTGCCCCACCAGACGCGGCTTGGCTGTACAGGCAACAGCCATCTGCCAGCTATTAAGCCGTTACACCGTAATTAAACAATTGGAATGATGTTTAAGGCAATATGCCTCTTCCGCGGGTTTTGAAAATTGATTTACCGGCCCGGGTTCAATCGTTCGAACGGGGGCCCGGAAACCTGGGCCCCCGTTGACAGCCCTAATCCTTGTGGACGTACGGAGTAACTGTCTCAAATGAGGTTGAGATCTGCACTCTGCATTGCAAGGAGAGTGCTCAACCAATTGGCTACGAAATCACACTTCAGCTGCATCATATACAGGAACTCAATCATAATCTCTGAGGCCAGACCTTTACTATAATTTCTTACTAAGTGGCTTGTACAATCACCTACTGAAACATCAAAATAAAATCTTACTTAGTAAAGTAATTGTATTGACATGCACTTACGTGTAGAAATAGCGCTGTTCAATTGCGCACTTCCAGAGATGTTTGCAAGCAGCAGTTGTGAAGCACTTGAAACCGCATGCATGCTTCTTCTGTTTTGTCAAGAAAAACAAATCACTACTTACGTTCAGTATGACATTAACTACTATTAAGTTAACACTACTATTATTGTTCAAGAAACATTTTCAAACTAACTTAAGACACACCTTTTTAGATCTGTTAGATTGCCACGTTAAGCACCCTTGTGAAGCTGTAAAAAGGTGCTTTACAAATAGTCAGATAATGCACATATACATACATACACAGTTACACACATATACATACAAGCATACAAACATATTTCATTTACCATTCATTTACCATTTACCATAGTTGCCATACAGTTAAATTCGACTCCTGTAATAACTTATGATCATCCATTCATACTATGACTTGTAATCAAACTAATCATACTGCATTCCTGTCAGTTTGAATCAATGGCAGGTTGTAAGTGCAGTACCTCAGGATAGAAGCATTGTGCAGAGAATGCAAATTTGACATCTAGAATGGTTGGGCTTAGGTGAATGGTTAACACTCTGGCACGAACAGCAGATCAGCACGGACGTGGGATCGATTCCCCAGCTACCCTCCCTCCCTGAGGTCGACTCAGCCTGCCATTCGCCAGATGGCATTGGTAAAAATAGCAGTAGGACAGACGGGCGCCTTGTATGGTTGCCATACAGTTAAATTCGACTCCTGTAATAACTTATGATCATCCATTCATACTATGACTTGTAATCAAACTAATCATACTGCATTCCTGTCAGTTTGAATCAATAAATGAAGATTATTATCTAAAATCTACATTATTATTATTTTTAATGTTCAAAAGTGCACCTTTTATGCAGTAACAATATATTCTTTTGTTTATCTGATCTAACAATCTCATAATGACAAACAAAGCAGGTTGTAAATCCTACACAAACTATCAAGTTTGGAGTTCTTTCAGAGCAACTGGCTTCACATTTCAATTGTGTTGCCTTCTGCAATCATTCTCAAATAATAAATAATGAAATTATAAAGCTTTGTTTTAGATAAATTCAACATAAAAACATAAAATGAAGAAAGCAACATGAAACAGTTGAGTGATGTGCATACCAGGCCACTGCTCGTGCAACCGAGAAGTCCTGTGCCCCGCTAAAAACAAAAGAGAAGAAACTTTAGAGAAAAAATCAACAAAGAAAATGTTACAGAATCCCTTGCCAAAAAATTCAGAACAGTTACACAATGCAGTGCTCAGATTGTCAAATATTTTCTGATTCAGAAACCATGCAAAAGTGTGAGTTTGGTGCAACAGAAAAACTGTAAGAGCTGTGAAGTAACTACATATGGAAAGTAGACCCCTGGTAAGCTTTGACATCATTTCCCGGACTTGGAATTCATCTGCTGCCTCTTCAAGTGCCTATGAGAACAAAATAAGCACCTCCTATATGTTCAATTATAGCACAGCACAGCTGTATTTCACGAGTTGGCTGCTGAAGAATGGCATTTAGCTCAATGAAGTGCCCACTACACCCGGTTATTCTCACTGACAAATCATTCACTGTTTGGCGTTTAAGCACTGAAGTTACAGATCCCACAAGCCTCCTGGTTCTTTGCTGTTATGGGAAATTGCAGAAAGGGTCGGCAACTTATTTTCCATAGCTGGAGCAAATCTTTGATTGCACCAACTGAACCAACATAGTCCAACATGGCTGGGCTAGGCATCACAGAAGTTGAACAAATTTATGGGCCGACGTATACCATAGATTTGTCACACTCATTGATTATCATAATCAGTGACTTTGATGATGGAAGACAACCGAATATTATATATATAAAAAAAGTAAGCAGATTCAACAATAAAATATGACAGGCAGCTTGGAATCTACTGACTACACAAAAGACTTGAGCAAACATAAAAAAACAACAATATCATATTTTAAAATTGATCTTTTACAAGATTCTCATCATTGATTTAGGCAATCTTGAACAAATAAAATTTAAACTTAAAGCAGAAGATCAACAATACCAGACTCAACTAACTCAATCAAACAGAAATTCATAATACTAAAAAAGTATCAAAGAAAAATTCTAACAGTTTAACTAATGCATGAAATCATAACACGGAGGCACAAACCTTCTGAAAAGGACGACCACTGACACCAAAAATCCAAAAAAAACTGTTCACAACTGGTTTCTGAACATCAAAACATCTGCACAACAGAAAATGTCATACTCTACTTCTTCAACGTTGTAATGCAACTTAATGAACAGAAAGGCTGGGGTCAGATGTAGTACAGCAACACAAGAGATTTGCCAATCCTAGTATCTAGAATGATCTGGTATGACACATTTCCAGTTGCTGTCATCCTGCATGGCATATCCCTCACCCTAAAGGTGAGGGATATCCCTAAAATACTCATGTTGACAGAAGATGAGCACGGGTTACATTAACCTCGAGAAGCAGCCATGGGTATGAAGTGCTAGCGAATTCATTTTCTTAGCCTTGGCTTATGAGGGCAGGTGACCAGTCCACCCTTCACCGTCTGATCGATCCACAGAAAGCGGGAAGGAAGATCAGACGGTCAGTGCACTCTTAATAGCTGAGTTGACTTGGGGCACAGGTGAAGCAGAAATCTCAAAACCTTGTCGAGGATGTGAACCTCTCGATTGACAGTTTAGGTTGCTAACCAATAGACTATTACACAACCTAGAATGATGTCAGAGGCGTCTACTAAATACAATCCTATTGTTAATACTTGCCCTTTGTTAACGCTGCAAAGATGCAGCACATCAGTATGTAAAACAATAGTGCAGCAGAAATAAGACAAGCCCCAGGCATACTCTCTTTGTTCCACAAGTTCGGACCACTATGGCCCAAACTAGATCTTTTACTACCATTGGGCCCTCCCTATGGAATGCCCTTCCCTCCTCTCTACGTGTTACCATTCTTTCTGGGTCTCTTCCTACAGCCTTCCCCTTCTCAAAACCTTCTTCTTCTCTAGGAGTTCTTGCTGGGAGCGCTACTGAATGGCCACTGCTGTGAGCGGCGCTATATAAATTAATAAAAACAATACAATACAATTAAAAAGGTCAGGTATAGCAGTAGTGGAACAATAAAAAATAAAGCATGGTACTGTACTACTGTTGAGAAAGGTAAGGCAACAAAGTGATCAGTATTTGCTCTTTTAAAGTGCTCTTGCAAGGCATGATCATGAAGTGCACCAATTTGAACTGACTGTCATGCATTATTGTGACTTTGTACAATCCACAACTTCCAGGTGGTCCTACTAGCGGGTGCCTTCTGGGTCTTCTTGGTTACCACTATCAATGTCAGTTACTATGTACACTGCCATAACTGTGACATGTTGGTTACAGGAAATAAATTGAACTGAATTGAAAAATTGAATTGAAATTGCATTGATGAATCACCAGTAGGGTATGCAGAAGCAGGAAACAGCACAGACACAGTCAAACCAGAAAGGATTTCTTATTTCATTCATGTTGTAATATGAATGCAATATGTAATATGTAAAAATTTAATATAACTAGAACATCTATATAGGACCTTGAAGCACTGGGATGATAACTTATGTATATCAGTTCAAAAAGCATCTTCACAAAACCTGCTGCAAAATTTCTGAATGAAAATAGAGATGTATGATTCACATCCTAAAGAAATCCGAGAAAGGCCCAGTGCTACAAAGTGAACTGACTGACCTCAGTGGCTGTGATATGGACGATGAACATCTTCCCCTCAAAGGTAATCTTTGTAATCTGGGACCTACAGTATTCAGATAGTAATATAGGTAAGGCAAGGGTAGGGTAAATATGGTAAGTTAATAAAAAAAATAATTATGATGGCTATTTATATAATAGCACAGCCAAGGCTTAAAAAGTGGTGCTGTACATGACTTCAAAAAATCAATGACAGTCATACGATACTTTAGAAACATAAGTCTTACGCTACGATTTGAAAATCTTCATATATGTTACATTCCTCACATGATAAGGAAGATTGCTTCATGCAGTGGATACAGTGACTAAGATACAAAAATTTTTTAATCACTGGTTCACAGTGGCTCCTGGGTGTCAACCTTTTTTACTGGTGGGCCAGTGATCTGGGATTCCCCAGAAAACTTGTACAAAACTAAATTTTAAATGGTGCATGTTTAGCATACAAACGGTAAAAAAATTTAATTTTTGATATTCATTATCAGTCACAAACATCTCTTAGAAACTCATTAAGCCTTGAAAATGACAAATATGAACTTTTATTCTCAAATTGTGTAGTTTTTAGGCAAGGCTCAGCGGGACAGAAAAATATCATCGGCAGGCCAGAAATGGCCCGCGGGTCAGCTCTTTGACACCCCTGCTGTAGCTGAATGCCACAAATATGCCACTAAATTTTACTCAGACGAGGCTTACGAAAAGATTATTATTATTAGAGACTAACCATTTAAAGGCTCTCGTCTTCTTGCTTCCTTGGAAAGAGATGATGCCATAATGTGTGATTCCTAGATACATCTGGTTTCCACTCTGGTCCTAGACAGACAAAAAAAGCACCTAAGCAACACTCAAACAGATCAGAATAAAACTAGACCAGTTTTGACTCTAATAGATCATGTTTGGCCAACAGATACAAGACAATACATACCCTGACAGGATGTGGGTCAACACCATAGGTATCGAGTTGAGCTGCCTTCATTAGAAAGTTTGCCTCTGCTTCATTCTGCATCTGGCCCCTGAAAAACAACCGTAGATTCTCTCAAGTTTTCTGTGTGCCGGTGGTCAACTCAAAGAACCATCAACCATGGACAAAGATGGCCTCCTTAAGGCCACAGCTCTAAATGAAGAGGTCGATGGTCACTTCAAATGAAATCGTAGTAAAAATGTTGACCTGCAGGAGCAGGGACTACATAAGCTGCTTACAAGGTGCTACAGTAAATTTCCGGATACACACACAGATACATAAATCATTGGATCACATTAGAATAGCTTGAATAACTGAAGAATGACAGGCTGAATCAGTGGTCCAACTAGCTACAGAATGACTGAATGACTTTACTTAAAACTTATTGGAATGACAAACTGACTGAATGACTGACATATAAGCTACTATACTAACTGAACTAACTGAATGACAGACTAACTGATATGACGGATTCACCAGCTGAGTGACTGACCACCTAGCTGAATGACAGACTGACTGGTCAATTGTATCCTTACACAAGTGTACGGTGGATTTCCGCAATCTTTTCTTCCTGTCGTCTTGTCTGTTTTGGTAGCATCTTGAAATGTGATATGTAATCTGACAGATGTTCCTCAGCGTCATAATCACCGATCTCAGCTGCCAACAAGTAAATATACAAATAGTCAATCCATCAACACACGAAATATCGCTACATCAAATCAAAATCAAATCATATTTTAAGTAACCAACCAAGAACAGTAGCACTCGATGAAATAAAAAATATGGTCACGCAGGGGACTCTGATGGGTCTTACTACCTCACTAAGGGGGGCCCCCTGTGGTAGCAGTACAGCCTCATGAAGAAAGCCAGTATATATACTAGTCTAAGCTAAGCACCTTAAAGAGTAAAAATGATAAACTTAATAGCAATACGCATTTCAAGTTAACAGTCAATTTAACCCTTTATAAGCGAGTGGCAATATATTTGCCGTTACATGCGGTATACTAAACAACTAATGTACAGTATTTTTCCACTAACCTAATGCATGTGGATTCACAAGATGTCACTACCAGATACTGTTTAACACAAAAACTTTATATAATGTTATATAATTTTTTACATAATGAAGACTTCAGCGATGTCTAGTGTGGTATGAACAGCTAGTGGCAAGTATGTTGCCACGTCATGTGTAACCCAAACAGCTAGTGGCATATATATTGCCACCACTGATGGCAATATATGTGCCACTAGCTGTTTGGGCCCACCACTTACTTTTTTACTGATTTCAATTCAACAATATTATATGCTTGATTACTTTCTCTTACCTATACATAATATGTATTTATATTAACTGTGCCTGCCCTGGGCGCTTCTCGCTTATAAAGGGTTAAGTGAATAGTTATGACATTTAGGTCCACATTTACCCGTAATCGCATTTAGAAGATGTGGGTGAGGTGGATCAGTAGCTGCTGTTGGATCACGCAGATTCTTGGGAGCCCTGGGTCAATTATTTTTACCAATAAATTTTTTTTACCAATTAACAATCAATACATAATTATACACAATGAATCAATCAGTTAATTAACCAATCAAGCAATATATCAACACAAAAATCAATTATTATTTTACCTTACTGAACTTTCCATAAAAAACCAGGAACCCAATCCAAACTTACCTTACAGCACCGGTACCTTAATTGCCAGAACTGTCCATACTGCACCTTGCATCACCTTTTTCCTTACTCAATGAAGCTTACCTTACACCACTTTACCTGCTGTGACCTTTCTTGGTTGCCATACCTTATGCTAATGATACAGAAGATACAGAGCCTTACACTGAATGATGGATGCAGCCAGTAGGTTGGCATCTGGATGATGACAGAGCAATCTTCCATGGTGCAGGTCACGACGCAGTTGCAGGAATAGGAAATATCTACAATCACAGTCAATCAGCACCGTACACAAAATAACGCAACATAACACACAATACCACAGCATAACACACCTGGGTTTTGAGTGGCTCAAAAGAGATTAGCTTTCATCAAGTCCTAGATTTGTACAAACTGAGCATTGCATCTTTGTTGATGCTTACTACTGTCCACTACATTTGATCCAACCTTGCTATATAACGACACATTACTTACATCATGTCAGTGGCACAGTCATGAGTGCTGTGCAAGTTATCTTCTCAGCAACAAAGAAACCCACACAAACAAGAAAAGATACCAACAGCATACGATGGAGAGAAACACAGAAGAGTGTGAGATACAGAAGAACAAAATGAGAGACAGCTGGAGAAACAGACACAAATAAGAGAAAGATTGACACAAACACAGAGAGAAAAACAGCAGAATACCTTGTAATTTCTTCCCGTAACTTCAATGGATCAGTTGGATAGAATTTCACACGAAAACAAAGAACCGTTGGAACAACATCTGAAGAAAACCAATACATATTATATTTCCAAAACTTGCTGTAATCTCATTGATTAATAAAATAAATAAATTAATCAAAAATCAATAAGCAACTGATTACCTTACTTACCCCGGTAACCTTCTCTAGCCTTATCTACATCACATTTAACGCAAGCTGTAAGTAAGATCATGTAATGTGGAGAAGTTCGAACCCATCCTTCTGCTACTTTGCACATGGTTCACCAAATCATCAATCAACCAAAATGTCAAACTTCAATTTGATCATGATCAACTGATGATCATCATCACCATCCTCATAATCATCATGATCATAGTCATCACACTCATCATTATCATCGCCATATCATCCTTTAAGCTCTACGCTAAATGTAAGATTAAACTCACATTTCAACTGACGATAGACAGGCTTCGTTAAATCCAACCAGTGCTGGATAAAATCACATGTTACATAATGTAAATAGCATTTTAAACAAGATAATATTTCATTCATGATACAATCATCTAGAATTAAATAAGAATTAAGCATACATTTATTATACATTATTAATTAATACAGACCAACAAATATCTTTATTGATGCATACTATGCCCTCTTTATTGCACTCATGGCTGTTTCACCCACATAATGAACCCTCTGATTCTGTTGCTTCAATTTGTAAAACTCATTTAACACTTAAAAGGTTTCCCAGTCAGGTTTAGTATACACTCTTCGTTAAAGTATTATGCAACAATTTACATGTCTACATCACCATTCACCAGATCCACAAACACCGATTCAGGTGTTCGACGATCTCAATTTCTAAACTAATCATGCTACTGTTATTACAGTTCCGCAAAATTCATTCACAGAAGGTAAACCTAACATCATCACTAGCTGGTAATATACGAATATGTACAACACTAAGTGGAATTAATACATGTATATTCAAACTAACCCGTTGTTTTTCAGAATCAACATATCGTAGACCAAAACAGTCAGTCTCAACAAGGTCCAGTTGCTGGCAGACATGGTTGAACAAGAACTGACCCTTTGTATCCTTCTGGAAATAAAATATCCTTGTTTTAAATAGAAAACGTCATCTATGTAGGCCCCACAGAAATTTGCGCTAAAAAATTGCGCACCAAAACGCTAATTTTGAGCACATTTTAAAGTGGTAAAATGCGTTATTTTTTGTGAATCAGTGTACCAAAGTAAACAGTGTTGTTATTTAGTGTATAGTTTGGGCTTCCTAGAAATTATTGATGCTTGCAGAATTTTTGCACTGACTGACGATTTTTATATAATTATGATCAATCACCAAGTTACACAACGCGCAGAATAGTAGGCTTAGTAGCCCTCCATCTTCGTATGTAACGCCTATGAATTCATTCGCTCGATCACGAACCAACACGGCGGCACAGTTGCGTGACTGCTTTGGGGACACACCGTCTAACGAATTTTGTCGCATTGAAGTTTTAGATTTTTTATACTCTGAGTCTGCATTACTAACAGAAACAGCTTCCTACACTGCTTATAATTCCTCCATAACTTCAATGCTATCGTCCCATTCCGTTGGAGCCATTCTCAAATCTCAATTGCCGCTCAACGCTGTCGTTTCAATGTTCAATTTACCACGCGTCGCTGTGGCTATTTTGCCATTTAAAGCCCAATTGCGCAAATTACGAACACAAGTTACGAACCAGATGAAGAAGACAGTATACGCAAAACTTATTAACTGTCGATAAGCCTCTTTTGCTTGTCGATGCAATGTTGTATCGATCCTAGCCTTTCACAAGTAATGCAAATTAGATAAATAAAATAGTGGCCTGGCTCCAGGTTCCTCTTGAAGTCTAACTCATCGAGCGCGATCGATTTACCGATCGATCAGACCTTTGCTAGGCGATCGACCAAGGAGATCAATCAATCGATCGCCTCAAATAAGACTTTCTGGCTGTAGGTGTACATAGAAAAAAACTAGATATTATAGTATGAAGTAATAGCTTAGTAAGTGTTCAGCGATAACATACAAGATATAAAATTTTGTGAGTCTTTGTCAGTAAGGTTAAAGTTATGTGGTCTGACCCTAAGAAAATAGGGTGTAAAATGTTGGCTGGGAAAAAGGCATCTGAGTGAATGATTCTCATTTAAGAGAACGGCTTTGAATAGTGAAGTGTCTGCTTTATTAGCAAGAACATTCGTAGAAGGGGAATCTGTGTGAATAAATCCAGAGCATTTTAGTCTGTTCATAAGGCATACATTGTTCTTGCTGTGATCGTTGCACGAGTGATCAGTTGTAGAGAATCTGCAGATGCAGCACCATGGTTTTGAGCGTTTTAAAAGGTGAAGATTGAAGCAGAGCCACTTTTGACGACTTGGTTGATGTGTTCTGTGACTGATAGTTTTCAATAAATGTGATGCCTCCTAGGCTTTTATTGAGGTAGAGCGAGGAATACCAGTGACTGAGGGTTTGTTAGAGAGTGAAGATTGGCTATGTTTGATGACTGCCATTTCTCAGGATTTGGATGAGTTTATTTTCAGGTTCTTTTCCTTTGACCAGTTGCAGATATGTTGAAGTTCTGTTTCTGCGTAAATATCTGCTTCATACCGGATCTTGTCAGTTTGTCACAAGTTTGTTGCAAGTAGTTGACATAAAGCCTATAATAGGGTTGTTGCAACAATACTATGAATGATTAATTTAAAAAAATATAATAACAGTTACTATGGTTCTATTGGACTCCAGAAATGGATGGGTGTGGAGTCCAAGACTCTTATTTATTTTGCCTGGACTCCAAATTTTGTGATGTGATGAGTCCATGACTTCATGAATTCAGGCGTTAACGGAGTCACTGCAATTAGCATATTTCATCCATCCACGTCGCTACACACATAAAACATATTAAGAGGCACATAACAGAAAGGCGCTAAATAAATCAAGGCAAACTTATAGTATCGTGGGCTGAAAGATTACACTTTGGGCATGCTGCGCGAACGCCGGACGGTATCAGGTTTTCTAATGACGACACTAACCCTAACCCTGACCCTAACCTGACCCAAACCAACACTCACGACGCCAGTAAACTTACGCACTATATCCCTCAGCCCGGGTGCGGGCCGAATCCCCGAAACCCGAATACTCGAAAGGCATTTCGGCCGGATCCCCGAAATTGATTTTCTAAGTCCAACTCGAAAGAATATAATTAACAAATTAACATTTGAATATGCAGTATATCGATATACATCAAGACCACGCTAAGTCTATGTCATGTTTACAATTTAACTCTGAATAGCTCGGCCGCTTTCTATAAAACTGTTTTCGGGAAATCGGGCTTTTGTCTCTTTTCAGCGTTTTCGGGGATTCGGGTTTCGGGGATTCGGGCTGACCCCCTCAGCCCCAGATTATCTATAAGCTTGCCTAAATCAATATTGACTGTACCTGGAATGTAACGGACACCGGTTCTGAGTCGTCTAGAAATCTAATTGTGCACGAAAATATGACATCTGATTGATTTGTGTTGAATTTTTTGCCCAATCTGTTTCGCAACATAACGCAGAATAAAACGATATTATACAATTAAATAAAGAAAATTATAAAACAACAGATATTTAACTGGAACGACGACTGTGCTACTGTCCAACACAGGACCTTCAGTTCTTCGGTAATGCGAGTCTCGCCACCTGGCGTTTGGTGTGATTATAAGGGAGTGTCCCGACACTTCTGCGATAACATTAGGCAATTTAGGCTTATGTAGGCCTGTTGATTCTCATTCTATTCGCATTCTATTCATTTATTATTAATTGACGTGATAGCTTGATTTTCCAATTGTATGGGACGCGGTGGTGTAGCCGCTGTAGCGGTATGTTCGTTCGCTGTAGCGGTATGTTCTGTGCCTTGTAACCAGATGGTCGCAGGTTCGAATCCGACTCAAGCCACTGCGTAGCAGCCCTCGACAAGTTGCTCACCCACAATTATTGTCTGTGAGAAAGGCAATGGGAAACCACCTCATTCATCTAATCCCTTGGTGGCATAAAGCCAAGGGACCTGCCTTCTGGCAGAGAGATCATCATCATCATCAGCAGCAGCAGCACCTTAACCTTCAGGCTACCATGGATTTGCGACATCGCCTACCAAGGGGGGGGTGGTGGTTACCAGCCACCCCTCGGATTTCGTGTTTGGTTTCACATATCATATCAAGTAATACAGCAATTGATTCAGCATTCATTTCTGAACAAAATGGTATATTTAGTTATAAATTATGTCAATGCACCTCGAAATTACATAATTAGGAAGGTGAGCAATCAATCGAACAGCAGCATTGACAACAGATTGAATAGGGGATAGACGGACCTTGGGAAGACCAATAAGTAGGGAATTGCAATAATCAATTCTGGAACAGACAAATGCATGGACAATGGATGCCATCGTAGAAAGGGAAACAGCTCTGCGAATAGCCCTGAGACGCCGGAGGTGAAAGTAAGAAGATTGTATAAGGTTGGTTACATGAGCAGAAAAGTGAGAAAGCTGTTAATAGGCCGCTCCATCTGCTGTATGTTGTTTCACAGTTGCCGGTTCCTCCATCTGGAACTCTCTACCTCCTGAAGTTCTCAAATGTCTTAGCAAGGCTGTCTTTTGCTCTAAACTGAAAACTTACCTCTTCCAGTTTATTTATGGCTCTTAATGGTTACCCCAGGCCCGGTTTCAATGTGCACTTCTGAACTTTGTAAGGAGGGCATTATCAAATTACCGTTGTATTCAATTTATTATACTGCCAGCAAGTACCAAGTCATTTATAGAACACCTTCATTTGACACATATATAAGTCTGAAGAAGATCAATATTCCTTAATTCAATTTATTATACTGCCAGCAAGTACCAAGTCATTTATATAGCACCATCATTTGACACATATATAAGTCTGAAGAAGATCAATATTCCTTAATTCAGTTTATTATACCGCCAGCAAGTACCAAGTCATTTATATAGCACAGCAAGACATATATAAAAACTATTTAAGCCTAAAATAATTACTGATTAAATACGGACATCAGATGCGCTTTGAGCCTGTTTTTAAATTGGTACGGGGTGGGGAGACAGGTGAGTCTCAAGTACAAGTATGAGTCTCAAGTACAAGTATGAGTACAAATACTTTAAAACTGTACTTGAGTTGTACTAGAGTACAAGTACCAAGGACAACATTTTGCTCTAAACAGTGACTATAAAAGAGAGAATGAAAACATTAAGAAATAAACCAGTCACTTTCAACATTTGGCTAAAACATTAGTTTCCAAATCTTAAACAAACTCTAGTGCAGATAACTCGGAATCAGCATCCGACAGTCTGCAACCACCAGACCCTTGATTCCAACTTTACGACGCAGCTTCGTTTTCGTCAGGTTTCTGAAGCGTGTAAGTCACGAGAAAGGCTGGGTAAGCCTAAACAGACAATGTAAACAGAAAATCTCAGTCATTATCCTGTAATTGATCTTTTAAGAATTTTGTAATTTACTGAATGATGTAATGAATGGATACCTACAATTAAAATTCTATTCATGTGAGTACATTCAAATTGTCAATCCAGTTATAATTATGCAGCCTGGTAGCCAATCACTCACAGACCAGTTGCCTGTTGAAATCAGATTTTTAAAATGATCAAAGTAAAGACCCAGTATTGGGTAAAATTTTATATTTTAAGTAATAAAATGCTAGTTGTGGCAAATATATTTTGTTTCTATTACTGGAATGCAGCATTTCATGAATCTAATATGGTTATACAGCAATATTACTACAAGAGTAAACTATGAAATTTGATTGTTTCTGCATTCGTAGAAAGTCCTAAACTATGAAACTTTAATTTTTTCTGCAGTCATAAAAGTCCCATGTGGAACATTGTGGGGAGCATTTGGAGGGACAATGCATGGGGAGCATTGGGTCAAACAACTGAAGTTGTTCTAATTCAATCAATCAATCATTCATTCATTCATTCAAAAATTTATATAGTGCCCCTTCAAGATAACTAATCAGAAGCGCTCTCAACTCCAGCCCAAGCATAAAGGTAAGTTTTGAAATGGCCATAAAAAGTATCAGTACATGATCTAGGGAACAGGTGTAGCTCCCAAGGGAGGCTATTCCAAACCCTAGGGCCTACCACAGAGAATGTATGGTTCTGCATAGTTGCTGTGCAGGCAAACGGGACCACCACTACCCCCTCTCTCAGCAGAGCGAAGGGAGCAACTGCCCTGAGCACCCGATACCGGTTGACAGAGGTCTATTCAGTAGGCTGGTGCAAGGTCAAGATCTAATTTAATCTTATTTAATAAAGTGTAGCAGATCATATTCCAGTTCACACCATCAAGATATCTTATCAGAGAAGATAACAGCATAAAAGAACTTGATAAATGCACACATATTTTAGAACTAATCGAAGCCTATTATATTAGTTCACAAATTACAAGGCATTCGCCTCAACTCAAATATTATTTGAGCATATATTTATTTAAAAATCATGAATCAGACTTGCCTGCTCTGACTTGTACACCACGTACTCGTAGTGGTCCAGGAAGTCCCGAGCAGGCTTACCCACCACAGAATGGAAATATTTAGGACAATGGGGAAACTTCTCTGATTCAGTTTTGTACAACGACTTGCCCAACACGACTCTCACTATCAGCATTTCTCTATGTAAACAGAACACAGCATAATATATATTATTAAAACTGGCACTTTAGAAACTTGGAGTTTACGATAATAAAATATACAAATTATATATTGCTACAATCGTTATTATTGTATTGTATTTTGCATTGTATTTAAACATTTATAAAGCACCTCTAATAGGGTGAACCGTTCTGAGGAGGGAAGTTATTAGGAGGAAGGTGGAATTCAAATAGGAAAAAGAATTACAAATGTCTTAGCAGGCTCAGAAGCCCAGCTACAGGAGATGGAAAATTATTTGAACTGAGCAGGCCTATTTGTGGACAAACAAAGCATGGAAAAGTCACATCTTGCTTACAACAAAAGATACAACTCATAAAGGGTCTTGTATGGCAAAGCATGGCTGCTGTAAGAGGTGGTGGACCATTAAGAGCATGAAAAATATTTCCTTATAATGTTGCGTGGTATTTGAGATATGACCACTTTTATGCGGGGGGTAGCGGCAGCTCGCGAACGACTAAATTCTGAGGCGTTTTTGATTGCTAATAACTCAGGAAGTATGTTAGATACTGCTATAAAATTTTCACCACATTATCAGTCCTATGAGTAGATTCTAACCATGGTAAAACTTTGCAGTTTGACCCATTACCCATGAACCCAGCCCAACTTGAAAATGGCATTTTGTGCATTTCGACAGTATAAATATTGATATTTGAGCAACCACTGGTTCACTGATATCAAATATAAAGTCCCAGGAGTTTTTGGGTTTGTTGTGGGCCTTATAATGAATGATCTGGTGAATTATGAGGTATTTTGATCACTAACTGACTTCCTGAGTTACCATCTTGAAAACTGCATTAAGTAAAAAGCGACTTCGTCTGTGGCGTTTTTGATTGCCAATGAGGGATATTAGCAATCAAAAACGCCTGCAGAATTAAGTCGTTCGCGACTTAATTCTGTGGCGTTTTTGATTGCCAACGAGGGATTAATTCTGTCAAAACGCCACAGAATTAAGTCGCGAACGACTTAATTCTGAGGCGTTTTTGATTGCTAATAACTCAGGAAGTATCTTAGATACTTCTATCAAATTTTCACCACAATATACATTCTTTGAGTAGATTCTAAAAATGGTAAAACTTTGCAGTTTGACCCATTACATATGAGCAAAACCCAGCTCAAAAATGGTGTTTTGTTCCCGAATGTAAAAAACCTCATTTTTCAACTGGATTTTTGTAATGGAAGGCATCACGGAAGCAGAACAATATTAGTATTTTATGAAAGTACTTTTCAAGTCCTTTCTAATGGTGTGCAGCACATAACTGTGCTACCTATCCCACATGACCATTTTTCGATCGAAAGACGACCTACTTTTTACTTTGTGCAGTTTTCAAGATGGTCTCACACATTCAGTTAGTGATCAAAATACCTCATAATTCACCAGATCATTCATTATAAGGTCCACAACAAACCCAAAAACTCCTGGGACTTTATATTTGATATCAGTGAACCAGTGGTTGCTCAAATATCAATATTTATACTGTCGAAATGCACAAAATGCCATTTTCAAGTTGGGCTGGGTTCATGGGTAATGGGTCAAACTGCAAAGTTTTACCATGGTTAGAATCTACTCATAGGACTGATAATGTGGTGAAAATTTTATAGCAGTATCTAACATACTTCCTGAGTTATTAGCAATCAAAAACGCCTCAGAATTTAGTCGTTCGCGAGCTGCCGCTACCCCCCCGCATAAAAGTGGTCATATCTCAAATACCACGCAACACTATAAGGAAATATTTTTACAGAACTTCCTAAGATATGTTGGTGCACACACTGGCCAAATTTTATCAAATTCTGAGATGGTGTGCTGGGGACCATTGGTTGATTTGACGTGGAATGACCCATTGGTCAATCAATCAATCAATCAATCAATCAATTTTCATTTATTAAAAATAAGCTAACAAGTACACAACTTATACATTGAAAAAACCCCAGAACTAATGTCCTATTGGATGTTTAAATTAGGGGTGGGCAACGATTACAAATTTTAATCGAAATTAATTGTGCGATTAAATTTTTTAGTAACGTGATTAATTTTTAATCGCATGTCACGATAGATAACAAGTACATCTTGAAGGGGCGCTATAACAAGTGCTCATACATACATACAACTACTCTACCGACTCTGAGCAGTTAAGTTGAATATGCGGTATATAAATGCTTGCAGTCAATAAACAAAAGCAAACATGCTTTTACTACTTGTTTTTACTTTTTAGTTTTCATGTTAAAGTTTAAACTTCAAGTTTTTACTTCATAATAGTGGTTTTATGAAGAATTATTTTAGCGCATTTATTAAAAAAATTGGACGCAGTGAAAATAGCGTTGACTGCGCTACTCCAGCACGTTAAAAAGTGTAATCGAATTCATTAATCGCATCTATAATGCATTAAATGCCCAGTCCTAGTTTCAATAGATTAAGGCACTGTTTAGATAAAATTAAAACCATAGGCAGGTTATACAAATTAGTTCATTCATTCATTCAAGTATTTATATAGCACCTCTTCAAGGAAACTACTCAGAGGTGCTCCCTACTCCAGCACGGTCAAAAAGAACAGTTTCCAAGCACTTTCAGAATGTGTCAGAACCTAGGGAACAGGCACAGCTCAAGAGGGAGGCCATTCCATACCACCGGGCCTACCACAGATAAAGCAGGACTAAGTATGCATGATAGAGGTACGGACAAATGGAACTGAGAGCACCCCTTCCCCGCTGCTTAGTGTTATAATTGAGAGAAGAGGATCAATATATATTTTTATATAGTACTCTGGATATGAAATTACTATCTCAGCAAGACCAACTTTTCCAAATACAAAACCTAGATCTGACCTGAACTAATAATAGATGAAACAGACCTTTCGCATATGTAGCAAGACATATCGTCATGTTCTGCGCATCCTGTTCTATAACCATCATAGGAGTACTGCATGGATTTCGACGACTGATCAGCATAGTACAGACCTAAATCACACATATACATAAAGTTAAATAGCAGCTACACTATATAATATGAAAATATACATTTACCCGTGAGAATCTCGGAAAACAGGATCTGTTTAAACTGGCTTCAAATATTTAGGTATTAACTACTTCGGAAAAATACTTCCAGTTCACTTGGCTCGGTACACGCCAACAATTTGCCAAAATCGACTATTCCCTCCTGTTGGAGAGATTTCTTTCTTTCAGCTTTTCAACCAAACTTCATGACCTGGGTGTCACCCTTGAGAGCTGTCCGTTTCTGGCCACATCACCAATATCACCCACTTCTGATACTACCATCTGAGACGCCTGAAGACAATCCGAGGATCTGTTTCTTCCCGGTCTTTACCTCCATAGTTCATGCCATCATCTGCTCTCACACAGACTATTGTAACTCTATCTTTGCTGGTCAACCAAAAGTGCACCTTTCCCCGTGCAATCAGTTCTCAACGCAGCTGCCAGGCTTATTGTCCGTCTCCCGTGATTCTCCAATATATGATTGGACATCTACACTGGCTCCCTCTCACTGCCCACATCCAGCTAATGGTTCTTATTCCCATCTACCGATCTTACCTGGGTCTCACTCCCAAGTACCTCTGCGACTCCATTCGCTGGCCCATCTCGGCTGTCTCCTTCCACCGACTTCACTACTCTGATCGACGTGGCTTCTATGTTCCTCGTGTGAGGACAGCCAAGCCCAGTAACGTGCCTTTGTCTGCATTGTCCAACACTATGGAATCAACTTCCTCCCTCAGTTCACACTTTCTTACTATCCAGAGATTCTCGATGATTTGGTAGTGGCAATAAACATAATTTTGACATTACATTAATCCGTGACTTACCTGCCCCAAAGAGAGAGTCCATGGTAGTTTCGCTCATATCAAATCCGTTCTTCAGTATTTCTCGCGCACTTCCGGATCCATGATACAAAAACCTTTCATTGGCTGCTCCTCCATTTTCAGCCTCAATAAATTTTTTCGTGTTTTCATATTTTTCAAGGAGCACATTGTTTGTATTTCGTTCAACCTGCAATTACAAGAAAAAGACCAATTGCTATCCGCATTTTGGTGCACAGACACGGTAATAAAAATACATAATCCACATGAAGACAGCCAAATATCTTATATATAATTCAGAGAGTTTGTCCTTCCGTTTGTTTGTTTGTTTGTTTGTCCTGACACTAAAGGCTCCGAAAGGGAATGGTTTAGTGATTTGAAAAAAATTGTACAATTATTACGGGCATGTGTAGTTGTGTACGGTAGGTAAAATGTGACTATTTTCAGCTCGAAATTTAATTTAAACGCTGATATATGGACATTTTAAACTTCGAAATGATGAGGTACCGTAATAACAATAATAGCGGCCATTAAATTGCATAGTTTAGCCTCACATGAGGTAAGCGAAATTTTGTCTTACGTCACGCGAGGCTAAATATGCAAATCAGGCATTTGCTAGATATGCATTCGTCATAAAACGCGGGCTCCGCTCCAAAAAATTACGATCGCTACAATGGAGACAATAAGAGACAGAGCTCAGAGGTAATAGAAGAACGGCCAAACTTCGTCTACTATTATATTTAGCTCGGAGAACAAATAATAGGCCTATATAAGGTAGAGATAACCCGTGCAGTACTATTTTCAACTCATTATTTATTTTAAATTCCGATATACGGACATTTTTAATTTTCACGTGGTCATTTATTCAAATGCCTTAAAATCTAGGTGAAAACCATTTTCTTGCAACCAATAACGAAGCCTTTAATTTATAATAAGAAATAACCACAGGCGATTTTCTAGGTCATCTCAACTAAACACTCGCCAATGCAACACTTTGGCAATGCAAAATTTTTAAGGACGTTCTGATCCCAACTATTTTCAGTTCAAAATTTAATTTCAGTTCCGACATATGGACACTTTTAGTTGATTTTCAACCCATCAAGCGGCAATGATGGATTACGCTAGACTGCTAGAGCTACACGGAAGAACGTTCGATAGGTGGCGCAGTAAGCGAACATTAAATTCAAATACGAAGTCGCTTACCAAAAAATACATTAAATTCAAATGCTAAACGGGCAGCAGCTGAGTCACAGGTAATTAAATTCAAATACACCCGGGAAAAACTATTTTCACCTCTAAATATCGTTTCCATTCAGATATGTGGACATTTAAAATATTTGAAGCTCTTCAGCATATATAGTAAGTAAGTGAGTAGCCTTTATATGCAGCCGTTAAAAATTACGCATCAGGAAAACCCAGGCAAAGCCAGATACAAAATGCTAGTTTTAAAATAACATATATCATCCTAAATCCGATATATCATCCTAATTATGAAAGTTTTCCTCATCATGCCATCTGCCAGAGGGATAGTGCGGTATGGGCTCATGTGGTAGAACTGAGAAATGTGAAAGCTACTATTCATCTGCTATTCAAATTAAGTTAAACTTATCATTTTCTATTTACAGTATTTTCTCATGCATTTGGACTGTGGTTTATCCCAAGAGCAGCTGAAGCATATTGAAGAAAGACAATAGCACTACAGTCTATTTAGACTAGATTAGAAACAATTTAACAACAAACTTTCTTAATGTTGTAGTGCTCAAAGTCGTAGCCGGAGTGTTCGTGTATCGTTTCTTCCATCATCGATTTAACAAACACACTGTCAGAATCTTCGTCTTGCAGAACATCTAGCAGATCATCAGATTTTGACATGGTCTTGTTTTCTGTTTTCTCTACCAATAGAAATGAACTGTGTTTGTGACTTATCTTATCCATGGAGTGAAGACACTGAATAATCATTGTGACTATTTTGTGGCAAGTATAATGACAATTCAAAATAAATAACTTCTGGCTTTGTTCCAAAATATTAGAGTTTGTGGAGAAGTCTTTTCAGATTTAGCATTTCTGAAAATGCCCCTACCCTACAAACTCCACTTTGCCGTTGCAACAGAATCAATCAATTTCCATTTATAAATTTCCTAAGTCAAGCTGACATAGACACAACATACTCTATTCTGTCCTCTTATTGTAATATTCATATATATAATAATAATAATATCTTTTCTTTAATAAGCGCCTGACAAACGCATTGCGCTGTACATTTACATGTTATGCAATTAAATCTTAACTACTAACAGAACAGACAGCCTGCAAAACACTGAGTAGTTCCATAAGAGAAGTCCTATATCTCCAAATAGCACTTATTGAAAGTGGACAATGATCATAAAAAACAACACTTACTTAAATTTTTAAAATGATTCATGATCTTATATCGGTAGCCAAACTGTGTGACGCCCACAGATATCAAATCCTCATGTGTCATCTCTTTCAGTATTTCCATAGTAATTTTATGCTTCCTGAATGCTGGAATGAGATGGCTCACGCCGAGTTGCTTCAGCAGATTCTCCATTTGAGCGCAACCACTGCAACAAAAGCATGAATGCAGCAGTGGAAAAGCCTTATCATACAACTCAATGTACCGTTCAATAAACTGGGAGTAAGGGTAATTGTTTTTAAAGGTTTTTGTTACATCTGTCCAACCGGCACTGGTCAGATCAGTGACATTTGAAACTGTGCTATGGCCACATTGTTCACAAGCCTCTTACAGGTAATGAGTGGTTTGTAGTGCATCAGAGGATGGAGATCGGTATAGAACGTAATTGGCAAGTGATGGACAAGTAATTTACTTAAACGATAGATTCTTGGCTGCCAGAAAAAAGGTTTTCAAAAAGGCTATCAATGTTGGCCATAGTATTGCAGGCATTAGTTGGTATGAAGTTATGATATTGAAAAATGCATGGGTGAAGACCATCTTCTCTCTGTCCCTATTGTTTGCACCTCCACCAGGCAGAGTCGTGCCTTCTTGTGGTTGGCCCTCGATCTGGAATGGCCTCCCTTCAGCGCTCCGCTCCCTTCCTAGAACCCCTTCTCAGGCATTCCTCTCTCATCTTAAAATGCTCCTATTTGGCCATGCTGGGTTGGGAGCGCCTCCGAGTAGTTCCCTTGAAGAGGCGTCTGAGGCGCTATACAAATTCAAGTAATGAATGAATGAATGAATGAACGAATGTGCCTCAATTTATAGAATTAAAGTCTGCATCAACATTAGGATCCATCAAAAGTGTAAAGTCTGCAGAGTAAAGAGCAACTATTCCACATTCTTAGATTTTACCAAAGAAGCACACACAGATGAGGAGGTTCTACAAATGAAGTCCTATTCAACCTCAATACAGCGAAATGGACAAACAGATACTGTGCATGACTGACAGTATAGTTTGACCCTGTGGGCTGTGGCATGCAGCCTAGGTGGCACCATAAGCCACATAAAGTGCATTAAATTGCTTTCTGTGCAGTTTTAACAACCTTTTCCGAGATCAAAGTTTATCAACGTTTGTAATCCAGATTCACAATGTTAATTCCTTCTTTGCAAAATTGTTGCTATGCTTACGACCATACTTATAATGAAAGTTTTAGAATTTATTCAAAATAAAACCTTGAAAAAATCGACCGCCTTGACCGGAATTTAACATGATCATTAAACACGCTTAGAGAGGATAGAAGAAGACCAGTCCTTTAAGCTAGCCCTGAGGCAACCACGGGTATGAAGCGTCAGCGACTTCATTTTCTTAGCCTCGGCATATGAGGACGGGTGGACAGTCCTCTTCCTTGCCATCTCATCTTCACACCGACAGTGTACAGTCAGTGTACTCATTATAGCTGAGTTGGCCAGGGTGCATGAGGAGCAGAAATCTCGAACCATATTTGTGCCTTGGCGGGGATTTAAACTGTGACCTCTCAACCAACAGTCCAGCACTACACTACCGAACACCCCTTATTGTGGATAAGATAACTGAAAAAGCAAGTCTTATGTTTAGACTATAAAAATGATACAAGAAACAGAGCAGAATGATCAAATGGAGAAAGCATTGTATTACATGCAACCTCATTTATTCTATTCAACTATTAACAGAATTACCTCTAAAAATGGTTGTATCAATTATTTGGTTTGAAGCAGTAAGTAATTAGTACTTAGTCTAGAAGCATCTTTAACTGTACCCTGTATTGCTTCCTGCAGAAGTCGCTGACGGCGGAAGGTCATCATTCGCAGTAAGCATGTCAGGCATCCCAGATGGATTACCGTCAGGCGAGAAAATTAAATCTGGATCGACAAGCACTCCTTCCACGTAAAATGTAGGCTCAGTACTCAGCATTGAAGGATTTGTTTCCTGTAAGAGCAGAACATGTTTTCTACTTGCAAGCATGATTCAATTAAACAGAATGCTTCTTGATCGTAGCAACAGCAATTTAACATATGCACTAATATAGTCAGGATCACATTGCACTTTGGTGGACTTTGGGAATGCTGTATACATTGGCCTCTCCTCCAACACTCTTAAACTTCAGTCCTCCATTGCTGCAAAAGTCTGCAGCAATGGAGGAAAGGTCTAGCTTCGCAAGCTGCTGCCGAGTGCCCAGCCAGATAAATTGAGTTTTTGATGGATTGAGGCGCAGGCGGTTCTTATTTACTTGCTATATACTTACTCCCGCTCATGGAACCCATGGGTGCCACGACACCTTGGTTGGGAAGCAATGCATAAAGTAAAGCAATAGCATTACTTTCGACTATTTCTGTTTACTTTCAGAAGCAACTTTTAAAAAGTATAAGCTACTGAAGAAAACACTCACTAACATTCGACTGCTTTGTAATTCTGACACACATAACCAGAGATGTTTGAATCAAGCATTTAGGCTTTTATACAACTCACATGGTTACCACAAGAACATGAAGATTTGTTGATCAATTAACACTCAATCAGAATTTATATACTGCCTCTTAAAGATCCTACTCAGAGGCAATCAACTAATAATTTTCACTGATCATGTCCTAAGACAAAAGCACTCATTTAGAATTGTGAAAATGTGAACTGCAAAAATGTCAAAGCCATCAGTTACTGACTAACTGAAAACCTATCCGAGTGCAGCCTATCATTATGAGATTAAGTATCCTGCTAAATAGTGGCGAGGTTTGCATCTCATCATATCATAGTATAATTCAAACGCAACGATGACACACAAAACTCATAGTTGGTTAAGAGATGACAAACTAGAAAGAAATAAGAAAATGAAGTGAAGAGAGTTGGCTTACGATGTTACAGAGAAATTCGCTTATAGAGGACCATCAAAATAAAATTCTTTTAGTCTTTGCATAGCACAAGAAGTCAATAACTACTTTAGGAAGCATCAAATAAAAAGCGCAAGCCAAGCATCTGTACTTTAGATACGATACTGGAAAACTAAACAGCACAGTTGTGTGAACATGGTCCTGTCACGGCGTCACAGGGCCAAAACTAGTGTGAGCATCTGCAACTTTGGTGCCATTGCTCGTGGGCCTCTGTTGGATCTATTGCATTTGAACCTGTATAAGATTGAAGGCCCCATATAGCGCTTTTGAAATTATATGGTGAATATGAATGTACAGAAATTTAGCACTTACTGTCTTTGGACTGTTCTGCACGTCTTCATTTCCGTCTGCCTCTACTGGATCCATCTCATCCTGCTGCGCATTGAAAGGCCCAGCAGATGCCACCTGGCCCACATCCTTATCCTGGGCAAAACAGAACACAGAGAAACAAGATATTTTATTCAAAAGTTGTGGACTTATGTCAGTTTTTTATGCACTGGTATATATGGAAGCATGTAAACATGCAGGTATATGTAAGTATGCATCAGTGTAGGTACGTAAGTATGTATGTATGCATGTACATAAACACATAAACTAGTGAAGCGCTTTATGAAATCTAACGTTTAATCTAAACATGACAAAATATGCCATGCAATCCACACTGATAACAACAGTTACCGAGCCATAGAAACATCACAGCACCTCTGAGCATCGATATAAATCTAAATGCACAGACAAAAGTGGGCACACTGTTTCATACGTTGCCCTAGATACAACTAGATGTGTGAAGACAACTCCCCGGTGCCCAGGAAAGGGTAACTTAACATAAATACATATATAACACTAAATATATAGTAGACCTACAGTACTTGCACATTCATCATCAGTTCCTGTCGCCAGCCATTTCGCGGCAATGGGTACGAATAAATGATCTCCATTATCCTTGGTCATTTGTCAAGTCCATTGCTCCCCTTGGTGTTTATGACCTCCAACCTAGGTCCCACCCTTTCGTCATTCCAGCAAAGGACAGCAAGAACTTTCTACCGCGCATGCTGCACAAAAACACTTACTAGCTGCCCTGTGTGGTCGTGCATTCCATATAGTGTATATAACAATCCAATACATAACAATACAATATCCAGTATAGATATGAACATTACCCATATCTATGATTGGTCTAGGCTCCTTTATTATAACCATAAGTTACGCACTTTTGTCGCTGGCTGCGTTATGAATAAACGAAAATACAATACAAATACAATACAAGTCTAAGTGATGCTCTGTCCTCATTTATATTCTTTCAATACTTTTAAAGTGCTCATACAATACTTTCACAATACTCATAGTAGTGTAGTACAATCAGCAAACTTATAATATTGTGGTCTAAAGGCTTATACAATACCAGGTTTTCTAATACAGTATTATTGGGACAAGATGTGCGAACACTGTGCAGTACCAGGTTTCCCTAACCCTGACCAACCCTCACGACGCCTAACCTGACCCTAACCGACACTCATGAAACCAGTAAACTTACGCACTATATCCTTCAGCCCCGATTCTATAAGCTTTCCGTACAATCAAGATCCAGCATCCTGCATGCAATTTAACCACTGCCATATAGTATTCGTATAATACACAATGTGCAGTTATAATAATACTAGTACTAATCTTCGTTTATCAATTCAGACTGACAAGTACACAGTAAGCTTGCAGATATAGTAGTAACAGATGATAACAACTTTAACAGGAGTCGAATTTAAATGTATGCATAGCAGCCTGCAAGGCGCCCATCTGTCCTACCCCTCATTCTACAGTATTGTATGTTCACTATTTTGTATTGTATTTGAACACTTGTTATAGCGCCCCTACCAGATTTCCCATTCAGAGGCGCTCCCGACTACTGCGCGGACGCTGAGTCGGAGTGTCACGCCGAAGCGCATGAGCAATTGCGAGTGAAGGACTTGCCCAGTAGGTAGTGGAAGGCTGAGTCAACATGGGGGGCTATCGGGTATCGAACCCGCGTCCTAATGATCTTCGTGCCAGCGTGTTACTATTCAACGATCAATCCGTCACATTACAATAATTATTCTCATACTGTAGTCGTAGCTCACTTGTTCGGTGTCTGTGCCAGAGTCTGGGTCCAACTTAGTTCGCTTCTCCTCTCCTGTTTTCTCCTCCACACCAGCGTCTCTTTTTGACATCTTTACTTTCACCGTCGACAAGTTGCTACGCAACTAATCTGAAACTGTTACTATAGTGTCACAAACTATACTAGTCCTTTGACTATTTAATGCTAAATTGTTGTTTAGAACTGTCTCGATTTTCTAAAACGTTGAGGACACACGAAGTCTTCTGCTACAACCAACGACCTCGCTACAACAAAGTTTAACGATGGCGGCGCGCCGCAGACACAATAGAATAGAGCGCTGCTAATAAGTAAGTGTGTTCTTTGTTGAACGCAAGCAAACGCTCGGCGCTTTACATACAAAGTTAAAAATAATTGCGATAAAGAAACGATAATTAGGAGAACAAAATAAAGTCAGCTAGAAAGCAACATTCTAAGTGCACAGCATCCTAGCCAAGAAACCACACCTGGTGAGGGAATCAAATCTAGGGAGAACACGGTTATGTGAGTGTGGGCGCAGGTTATGACCAGGACAATGGACAGAAGAGTTCATGGAGGACATGGTCAGGATTATTTAAGATGTTTCTAACTTAGATTATTTCAACAGTGAGGAAATATTTTCTCCCAAAATCAGTCTCCAGGAGCGAATTTATTCTGAGATTCTCCAGGGGAGACTTTTATCAGGGGAGACTCTGACATGGTTCACTAGTCCAAGATTTGCAAATTTACCCCAAACGCAACTGACCTTCAAATGAGATAGCAGCAACTACAATTTTCATAAAACTCAGGAAAAACAAGTTTCAGTTTGCAAAAATTTAAAAATGATTACCAGTTACAGCTGGAATGCAGCAATGGTACAAAATTAATAATATGAAATTTGAAAGAGCATACCTAGTAATACTTCCAATGAACAGCAAGATGGATCGATCAGAAACAGGTACCAACTCCCTGATAGCTGTATTTGTTGGGCCCATGTAAGAATCTTAGCAGATTACCATTTGCCATGGGTAGCAACCGTAGCATAATGCAGGCCAGCTATGGCCCAGTGAAACTGCTGAATGTGAGATTGTTAATGCATTAATGCTACATTTTGGTCTGACATTAATCTGCCCCATTCAAAGGATTGAGCATACACCAGTTACAGTTTCACTTCAAATCGACCATCGACCAATACCTCATATCAGTCATATGTTACAACATTGATGCTACAAAATTAAAATGCTACAAGATTGCATTAGAATAACTGGCTGTTGTATTCTAGTTTTGATCTTGGCCTCAGTAAATTCCTCATACTACCCAGTAAACAAACAAGTTTGAGGAAACCTGCAACTTTCTAAACTTTTGAAGCTTCTTGTAACTTCACAAAGCTGCACAAAACTAGGAGTGTTGAACAAAAATTGGCTCAAGCTGTTCAGATAAAAGCTTGCAAATGTTAACAGCTTGGCAATGGTTAGCTATAAAGGAAAGAAATATTAATAAAAAGGACACGTTTCACTAGTGGTTTAATTTCGTAAAGTTCACGTGAAAGACATGCTACATTGTGACTACTGTTGTTCAGTTTTGTAAAGTAACAAATGTAACTGACAGTGATAGATCACACTTAGTGGTTCAATTTGTACTCCAACAGAGTTAACAAACAGACCAAATCTGGTCACTATTCAGAATCTTGCTATGATAAGAAACTCAAGAAAGGCTGAATTTTGTTACTGGTTTGGTGATGATGCCCATTTTCTGCAGTTTCTGCCAGCAATCTCCTCTCTTCATGCAAAACGATGAACTCAGGACTACTTACTGGAAATAATGATACTGGAAATAAGTAAGACCCTGCTAAGTAGCTTACAGGAAGTTTACAGCTTCCCAAATGAAAGTTTATCATCTAGCATCATTCAGTATTTATGCAGACATACAAAAGGGCAATAATGTAAAACAATGGTGCATATTCTTGATTTATACTGAGTTACATATAATTATGACATTGGTGTATAATTATATGCCTTGCATGGCTGCCATACAGTTAAATTCGACTCCTGTAATAACTTGTAATCGTCTGTTCATACTATGACTTGTGTTCATACAGAATACTTGTCAGTTTGAATTAACATAGAATATTATATTATTTCTGTTTGAATTCCCAAAAGCAGGAATAATGTAGGTAGGTTACATGCTCGACAACTAAAACAATGATAAGTTTTTTTTAACAAAGCCACGATCTAAGCATTTCATCTAATTTTTTATATAAAACCTACACACCAAATCACAGAAGATATAGAGCTTGTAAATACATACTTCACAATAATAACACTTTAGGGATGAGACTCCTGTTTCCTCAATTTAATTCTGTCAGTTTCTTTTTAAAACTCTTCATGCCTGAACAATCATTTGCGGAAAAAAAATGCAGGTAAAAAATGTCACTTCATTTAGTGTCTAAAAGATTACCAAAAAGTTATACTGGTACAGTAAACTACATGGAGCTTTGGAACTAAATCAATCCCTTTTTGCTTTAGAAACCAAAGCCTTCATTGCACAATTCTTGCAGCTTCTTTTCTACTAATGTAATGGTTAACAGAGCTACAGTCATTAAGGATTTGTTGTATAAAAATTATAGATTCTTCTTTTGAAAATGAAAGAGTTGAATGCACAAGTACAGCACCATTTTGTTATTCCTGATTCAGTAACCATAATCTTTCTCCTCTTGTTTTGCAAGCCTTCACAACACATAGCTAGTTTTACTACATAAACAGTGATTTCAGCAAAAGAACAAAGTCATAACTAGCAAAATACATAGCACTTAACAAACGTACTCATCTGCGTTTCACCTCAGTAATCAATTACACGTCTTAGGTCAGCAGTCATCCAACATCCTCACAACCTTCTGCTATTACAACTAGGACTGCAGCTTTGCATAGATCAAAAATGTTCTGTCCCAAAAACAAACTGAAATGATCTTCCACATTTTCTTGTATTCTATTCTGTTTACTCTATTCTATTCTATTTACAGACTTATAAAGCACTTTTCACAGTACAACCTAATCAGAGGCACTCCCAGTGTGAAGAACCCCTTGAGAAAAGAAGTCTTAACAGAAAGTCCCCCAGATAAGGTCTCAGCACGAGTTATAGCAGGAAGGTCATTCCCCAGCAAAGGGCCAACAGAGGCATAGGCAACATATTTATATGTGACCCATCTGCACAAAACCAGTCGTAAGTCGGAATATTCAGTTTCAAGAAAACGAGCAAAAACTTGATTTGCTTCATTATTAGATTATTACAGATTATAATTTTAAAATATATATTTTATATGAAAAACATAAAAGTTAGAGAAAAAAATAACACTGAAGGATATTAGTTGGATGATGTTCTACAAGTTATAATTATAAATTTTGTGCAAAAGCACCGAAATTAGGCCATTTTACCAACCTTTTGTAGGGTCACATATACACACAAGCCAACACACTTTTTTCCAAGGACCTCCTGATGCAGCCACAGCAGTAAGCACAATAATAAGATTAGTAATCATCTGCATATATTGATAATTTACATTTTTTCACAGTCTCTCAGAAGTAATGTTGAGTAAATAAGCATTGGAAGGATTATGCCAGCTGGCTATATCACATATTCCGCAGTACATTTCATACACGTTTTAAATTATTCAAAACTTTAAGCAGCGGAGGAACTATGGCATGAGCAAAAGCAGATGGGAAGGATCCCTCGTGCAATGAGAAATTGATAATTGACATCATGGTAGGAATCAGGACATTAAAGCACTGTTTCAGAAACTAAGAAGGAATGGTGCAAAGGAGACTGGTTTCGTTAGGCAAGGAAAAGATAAGGTTCGAACCTCTAAACCAGACCACAGTGATCTATGGGTAAATCAGTGACAGAGTTGTCACCACCAGATTTGGCAAAGAGCAGAAACATGAACATAATGTAAAGTAAACCAAGACAGCCATAATGAGTATAAAAAACTCAGAGGTTCTTGTTTTCACTCCAACTGAAATCTCAGGAACCATAAGATGTTTTTGGCTCTTTTCCACAGAAATCTCTTAAAGCATCCAAAATCCTGAACTTCTCTCTTCAGCTCTTCGGAAACCTTCTGAAGTTGTTGCCGTTTCACAGTCGAAATCACTGGAATCCACCAGAATCTCTGAGGCTGGTGACTTCTCTTCTCAGTTCAAATTCTGCAGCCCTCTGAGGTTCTTGACTTCTCATGCAGTTGAAATAACAAAAACCTTCCAAGATTCTTGACTTCTCACCTCAGCAGAAATATCCAGGATCTCTGAGGCTCTTGACCTCTCAGTTCAGCTGAAAACTTTTTGAACATCCTAAGCGTCCTAATGTCAAGCACAAAGTACGTCTCCTTGCGGCAAGATGCATGGTAAACATATCAGCAATAGTCTAAAAACAGAAAATACAAAAGTTTGCCAAATTTCTAGTGTAAATAGACCAAAATGAAGAATGCAAAAATTCTTCTGATGAAACATTAAATAACATCCATCATTTCTTTAATAATTAAAACCTGTTGACTTAAGGTCAGGAGCGGTGAATGAAAGGGCGATCATAGAAGATCCAAAGTTCACCAAACAGTTCAATAAATTCCAAACATAAATAAACTAAATGAAGGATATAAAAGTTTTCCACAAAACACTCAGCTCAAGAGACAAAACGAAAACCATAATCTAAGAGTTAAAATGTCGAGTTTTACATAAAATGATAACAGAAAATTAAAACAACATCCATTACATGCTGCCTGACTGCCTCGTTGGTTTGAGCGAGGGGTTTGCTTTGTAAGAGGGGTTTGGAGATTCATGCCTCCTCTGAGACAGTTACTGTGTAGGGACCCCGAGGAAGTCCTTCAAGCACCATGGCTAAGCACCATCAGTCATTAGATAGTGGCACTTTATTAACTTAATTAATAGCAAAATAATAATAACTACAATATTGAACATGGCCTGCAATTCAGCATTCAAATACAATTTCACAGAAACCAATCTTCTTATAGCATGTTACCGAGGCACTGGCTTTAAAAAGTGAATCTATTCCCCAGAGATTTTAACAATGAAGCAGGTGATAAAGCATGGAAAGCATCTCACGAGACATTTATATAAGACACAGCCAGCCACGAGACACAGTCATATAATCGGTGTCCTTGAAGCTGGCTTTTCTAGTACGTCTAAAACTAAAACACACTTAAAACTTAAAATCACCCTCTCACCTTATTTTTGCCACTAATTTACCTTCTACTGTTAAGTAGAATAGGAGTCAAGTCTTATATACGCTAGTAGTTCCTACTTTGCTCCAGTTGGCTCTCGGTGAACTTAAAACTCTTGCTGATAAATGTGAAAGAAGCACAAGTTTAGCCATACATACTTGGCTCGAGCCATGAAATCATCGTAAAGAAACTGCTGACGCTTGGGAAGTTGGCTCTGAGTAGGTTTCTTGAAGAGGCGCTATATAAATTCTCGGAATGAATGAATGAATATGCTCATACTTCTTTGGCATCTGTTTTTCAACGTCTAGCTTCAATTGCCTCAACAGGAGAGGTCGCAGAACCTGTAAAGAGAACCAGCCTTGTTTAACTAACTAAGAACGTTTCAAGTTTTCCTTACGGGTTCTAATAAGCAAGCTTGAAGTCCCTCCTTCCAGTTTATACATTGAATGCCCCAACCCATGTTCATCTCCATCCTTCTTACAGTCTCACAATACAATTCATCCGGAAATTAAGAACATCAGCGGAAGAAACAACTTCAGCAACGCTAGAGATTGAAACTCTCAAAGCAGCAGCAGTACCTGGATAAGCTGTTTAACCAGACTCTTGTTATATTCTATGCTTCCTTCAATCATGCCTGAGAAACACTGGAACCTTCTTTTAAATCGAGTCACATATGTACCTGGTACAGTGTTAAAATAGAAAATTTGGGATTCGAGTATCTGACTATATATTGGAATTCATGTTATATGACAAATGTCTTAAGAAGGCCCAGCATACTAACGGTTAACTTAATAGGTAAAAATATTCTGGGTTACTAACATGAGCCATTTCTAACGTGTAACCGGTGGCTGGATGCTCATTGCAGCTGCAGGGCCAGACTTGTCAGCTTCCTCTTCACTCAGTAGAACAACTTCTTCCTTCTTGATTAGAAATTTGCTTCGGAATCTTTATCATCGTCATTGTTTTCTTCCTCTTCCTCCTTATCCTTCAGTTAAATGCACAAAGCCACAATAAATTCAAGACATTGCAACATCATTCCAGAGACACTTTGCAAAAGGCACATCTATTAATAGAAAGGCTTAGCTCTCAACAGAAACAGAATTTATTACAGCTGAAATCTAGTACAATCAAAACTGAACTAATTAGAGAATGGACAGATATTTTGTATGTGCAGTCATCAGTATCAGTGTGTTACCAAGACCACAGACAAATCGACAATGGCCTTTAAAACAGCAGTAAAAATGGACATAATTATGATTGTGTCTAATTTGTATCACATTACAAAGAATTTTTTTAAACTTCTCCCTTTTGTTGTAAGGTTTACTAAAAAAATCGACAAATTGGAAAGAACCTTTAGTAAGCATGATTTCATTACAAACAAGCCATTAACTTTTATTTAGTGCTCAAATGTAGTCCATGCAAATGAATACTTCTAAGAACTTTTTACTTGCATTATGTAACCATTGCATTACATAAAACATAGCAACAACGTGAAGCAACAACTTGCAAAGTAAGACTTACCTCCATTAAAATTCTCATCAACATCACCAGTCAACTCATCACCATCAGGTTTCTCATCATGCATGCTCTGATACATCTTAGCAACTCTTCAATTGGCATTTCATTACACAAAACACGGCCCGGTTTCCGACTTAGCCGCCCGTCGAGCTCTGCACTCTTTGGGTAAGGGAAGCCATTGGTCCCTCAGGCCCGCTCCTCAGTCAGACAGCGTTGAGCCTTATCGGTTGTTGGCTCCTCCACTTGGAATGGGCTCCCGCTTGCACTACGATTACTGCCCCGGAATAATTTGCCTGCTTTCTACCAATTGCTCAAGTCCTTTCTGTTTAGCCGTGGCTGGGCTAGGAGTGCCTCTGAGTAGGCTTCTTGCCTCTGAGTAGGCTTCTTGAAGAGGCGCTATATAAATATCCGGAATGAACGAATGAATGAATTTCACCTTAGCACGTAACACATAAACAGATATTTGGCAATCTACAAGCAAACTGTATTGCAGAGGTAGCAACCCTTCTACAGAAAATATGCACATATCAATAAATTGCTGCACCAGATTTCGTAACATTGTCAACGGGGCATACTTCAATTACGTTGCATGAAACATCTAAGAAAATTCTAATAACTAAAAATTTTGCTATTAAGACAAGGAAAAGCACCCTTTACTGTAACTTCTGGCATCTGAACGAGGCTATCATCAGCAATCCCATTTCACTGCTATATAGCAAAGGAATACACCTTCTCGTCCGTTAAACCAAAATCACAAAACCATCTCTAGCACTAACAAGTAAAACTACTCATGCCTTACTTTCTTTTTGGAGATCAAGGAGTTCCTCAGAATGATTAAGTTGTCTTGTTTCTCTTGTTCTTCCAGGGTTTCTTCATCGTCGGTGCGACCTTCAGATGGTGTGTAACTCTCGGCATCTGAATGAGCCACATCATCCTTCAAACATCATTCCAAAGACATCAGTAACACCAATGGATACAGAAACTCTATTACAAAATAAACTACATATAGACACAAGAAACTACACAAGCACTAGAGGGCTCCAGTTTGCTTACATCGAACAAGCTCTTTTCCAATGATTTAATAAGGTTATCATCAGCAATCCCATCTTCATGCAAACTCCATCTACATTTTAGCCACAATTCTATATTTAGCAACTTGTCTAACAACTTTCATCGGGAATGTTGCAGCATTTGTTTCAGTCATAAATTAAATACATATATGAATTTTTCAAATATTATATTTTAGTTTTTAACACAGCAATTATTATCCCTAAAAATGCATTTGAACTACACGTGTTAAAAGGCCATAACGACTTCAGTACACACGAAGTCAGATAGAACTTACGTGAAAATCCCTCTTGTTTTGAACCCCGGATATATCGACTTTTGATGATGGGTTCATTGAATTGGATGTAATGAAGTTTAACTGTAATAACTTAGAGCAGATATTTTCCCATTTAAGACAATAACTAAAAGAGAAGATTTATAATTATTTAAACCTCCTCATTATGAAGTATCTGTTCCTCTGGTTTGTCAACTTGCCCTCTGGTTGCAGTATTTAACACTTCTTTTGGCAGTGTGTGAAGAAACTCTTTGAAAGACATCTCTGCACTTGATAACTATTGGTTATCAAGCACTTCCTTTTAAGGACTGCGGAGAAACTTCCCAAGGACAGAAGAAGGTGAAATTCATTAAAGAAAACTTTCATATAGATATAAAGTGTACCGAAACACAAAGTACCATGTCAAAATCTTGTTCTTCATTTTCTACTGGTTCTTCATCATCGTCCGAATCGTGGTTTGGCTTAAAATCTTCCTCTGCAAACAAAATAAATTCTACCTAAGCATTTTAAGTGAGACAATAATTCACATACTACTATCATGTCTCAATAACACAGCCTGATCTAGAAGACTTTGAGAGAAACTCAAACAGTCTATAGTGAACAAAGTAAAATATATTTAATCCATTCACAAACTTGCAATGCAATAGTAATCAATTTCACGACTTACCTCTGCTCACGATAGCTAGAAAGAAAAGTCTACTTTAATTAATTTCTGTGCTTGTTAGATTTAAGTATATAATACACAATTATACTTCACATCACTGACAATCATGTATCAGGAAACTTTAAAAAATTTGCAATAGCACAACTATATACACCACTCTTACTTATCCTGAAATATTTAAAGTCTGTTGTCCAAAAGTTGCAACAGCAACAACAGTCTTAAATTGGTTATTAAAGAACTTACAGAAAAGCATACGAGGCATATATCAAAGCAAGTGGGAGGAGTATGTCGAATGTGCTTATATCACCTAGTCCAGATTCGCACACCACGCAGTTCAGTCAAAGCTCAAGACATCAAGACCCTCATGCATGAATTTATATTAGGGCTGGTACTGATTAAAATAATTTTTATCGATTAATCTCCAAAATTTAATCGAGATTAATCGATTAAATTCTTAATTTGGTCCATATTACATAAAGCGTGAAAAACTGTTTAGACTGTATACATTGCAAAAATCCTTCAATCATTCGACATGCTAAAGTTCAAATTAGAGAAATGTTGTCAGTCTAACTACCATCTATCTACAAAAATCTTCAATAATTTCGCCATCTTCGACTTTCCCTCAGCATATACCATACATGCAAAATGATCGCTTCATTTTCCACTCAAATGTTTCACATTATTAGTGTTCGCCTATTGTTTATTCCTAGGTTGGTTGACGTGATAAAATAAGTAAGAAAATTAATCGAAAATTAATCGAACAAGCCGAAATTAATTGATTAAAATTTTTAACAATTAATCGATTAATTAATCGTTAAAATCCAGCCCTAATTTATATGCAACAGAGTTGCTTAGGGCAATCCTATATACACAGTATCACACATGTCTAGCTCTTTCCTACACTGACTGACTGCAGTATTTCTTAAATGCTGCAGCCTGGCTGACTGAAGGTAATTATTAGATAATAAGGTTTGGGCATATATCCAACTTCAAGCAGACGAATTGCATTGATTGCCAATGCACAAACGCATTGAGTATAAGATCCCAATGCTTATGTGCAATTGCCTTGCGCGCTGTGCTCCATCTAATCTTAGGCAGCTGTGTGTATCAGTCTCACATTTCTGGCTGCAGATTTCTCTGCTCTGCTGCACAGGGTGACCTGCTTGTTCCCTCCATCTGAACGTCCACCTGTACTGGGTAGGCATATAAACTCTGCTGTGGTTCGTCCGACTTCCTGGAATGGATCGCCACCACCCAATGACATGAGGATTTGGAACCATCTTCCACATGAATTGCGTCTTGAGCTCCTCAGCCTTTCTCTTCCTCTGTTTCAGAAACGCCTGAATTTTATTTGTTAGAGACCTGACCTGGTTCAGGAGCGCCTCTGAATCTGTGAGTGGCGCTATACAAATGTTCAATTACAATTACAATTACAATGAGTTCTTTTGTCTTTCTTCACTTCCAATTGAAGCGCTTGAAAACATTCTGTTCAATCCTCGTTTTCTGTCATTAGGTCAGAAGTGCCCCTGATGAGTGTCTCTTGAACAGGTGCTATATAAATGAGTGATCATGAAAAACTATAGTAAACAGACGATCACCAGTGCTCCGAACTACACAACAGCTCTCATCACCAATGCTCAATTTTTTATGTGATCAGCATTGGTGTAACAAAAACGATTAAAGCAGAAGCCTACCAATGTTGGATTCAGAGGATGCCACACTATTGGCTGGCTTGACAGGCCTCCAGTTGCTAGGCTGGCTTCCCTCAGTCGACCATGTAGAATACTTTTCTGTTCGATCAACAATGAAGCCTTTTGTCTCTTCTCTTCAACTGACTCTGCTGCTTATATTGCACCACCTGAGATTAAGAAGAGAGGATAAGATAACTGCATTAATTTGGGTTTTGATTTAAATTACCATCCACTCTATCATGAAACCTGTAAAAAATGGCTGCCCTATGGCTGCGTTGTGCTTCACATATGTATTTTATGTTTTAACATGAGAAAGCCAATGATTTCTCTGGTCTAGGAGAGAAATTCATCAATAGGAATTCATCAACAGAGGCATTGATAATTGAGTAATTTCCTTAAATTAACTCAACTGCTGGAAAGACAACGTATATGAGGAGACAATAAGACTTGGGCATAACAGGAGAAGAAGCAAATGACTGAAGAGATCGGAGGTAATTCCTTAGCACCAATCACCGCCAAACAGTTGGCGCCTTAACCTCGTGACGATTATTACCAAGATCACAGATTCGTGTGATTAAAAGATGCACTTATGTCTAGCAGACTTAGAGCAATCAGAGCAATGTAATGTGATCTAACACAAGAACAACAATATGGCGTATCACTTCACCTTCTCTGTTTCTCCAAAACTCCTTGACACATTTGAGGTTACTGGCAATCCGCTTGAGATTCATAACATCTTCCTTTTTGGCCTTCATATCCTTTTGCTGTTGCTTTTGGAAATGCTGAACAACCATTCTTGCCACCTGCAAAACAGTCCAATAACCAACAGCTTTAACTGCTACATCAAACTGTCATTCATAGCATTTTGCCATCATCTATGCCTGTACTATCTTTGTTTAACTCCCTCTTGACCAATTATTATTATTAAGAAAAATTGTAATGCATGCAAAGTCACACTGCAATGCAAATTTGAGGCACAGTTAGTCAGTCACTACCAGGGTGAAGACCAGTCAGATATCCAGAGCTTTGAAAGTCAATATTGATGTTTTTAGTGCTTCTTCAATGAAGAAAACAGCTTGAACATGAGAGGAACATTGATAGTCGGCTCCTTTCCTTGGGACAGCAACAGGAGGCCATGACAGTTCTGCATCAAGGATTAGCTAAAGACCCATACCCCAAGATCACAGGGAGGATGTAAAGGGAGATTAGTGGTTGAAGGTAGATAGGAGTACTTGTCATAAGTTATGGCAAGAATACATTCAGTACTACTTCTTCACCTCTGTACGAGAGGGAGATGAAAGCCTTCTCTCTGCATTTTGCATCAGTATGGTGACAAATAAAATTGCAAGCTTGATTGGATATACCACTGAATGATACTGGGCACATGCGTTAGGTGCTGGCACAATAGATTCTATTAGATATGAATATATCATCTTGAATATTTGTGGAATCAAGCCCAAATTCTTCATTGCCAGTGTACTATAATCCATAACTTGAAGAGTGAGGTCGTTATGTTTCCATCAACAAACAGAATGAGTGTGTTTGCAATAAGAGCAACAAAAAAGGAATCCTCACCTTACCAGCCTTCTTTGCTTTGCATTCCTGACCAGTCTTCTGCCAGCCACTGCATTTCCTGAATGACATAATCAAAGTGTGCTCTTAAATGTGTTGGTTCAGTTGCTTTGGCAATCTTTCGAATAGATTAAAGCCCCATTTTACGCACCTCCTTAATCTTCTCCATCACTTGTGCCTCCTGAATTCACAAATGTAAAATGCAGCAAAATGTAGTGAAACACTCATAAAGCACTCCCAAGAGCTTTAAAGAGCAAGAAATACTTTTAGACTTCATATGGGTTGTGGGGATCAGCAAGAATAACACTTGCATACCTAACAAAACCAAAAAGAAAGATGGCATCTATTTGAATCTTTTGCAATTCATTAAGCTACGTGAATACAAATTGCAAACTGTTGGGATATATTTTAACAGTTGAAAGTTAGGGGTAATGGGGTATGACGTCCAACTGTGCCAAGGCCAATAGCTCTAGTCCACACTCATGGATACAAATGATTGGGCTGCTTATTGATAAGAAAAATGTATTTGACAACAGCGTTAATTGTTCTTTATATACTTAGGCAAATTAGACGCATTCTAACATGGTGTAAGAAGTCGTACTCCAAGCACACTAGAAGAAGCACATTTTCTGACAGAGCATCTGTGGGTCAACACATCTGCTCAATTTCCAACAACTGAAATCATCAAGCAAAGGCAACTTGTATTTGCGGATAGATGTCAGAATCAATCCTGACCTTTGACTTATGAAAATGAGCCAACTGTAAATGTGCAGTATGACATCTCATGCTGGTTATGATCACATACAACGTCAGCATCATCATTGCAGCAAATCAAGTTCATGGTTAGTAAAACAAGGTAAAGGATACAGTAACAAGTGACCTGCCTAACTTTTAATCCTCTCAAGCATTCAAAACAGCAACCTCTTCAAACCTACTGGCATCCGCAAACTCTGAGACACATTATTCAACTATGAAAAAACCTAACTCTCAAACAGCTACGCAAACATCTGCCTCCTGACTTTAAGCAGGTGGTTGGTTGCTTTGTAATACTGAAAACATAGTGAAGTTTTGAAAACTGGACTGGGTTAATATTTCGATGGATTACTGAAGTGGAATAGTATGCCATTTGGTGCAGACTCAGCCATCCACCTTCTACCTTTAATTACTACCTGAACAGAAATTAAATCAGAAACCTTCAAATACTAATCTGTTTAGTAACAGTAAAAAGTGACAACACAGTCCAATCTGTTTGGCAAGCTCTGCAATGGCTTCTTGCAATGTCTCATAAGTAGCTGATGCTGCAGCTACTGCCAAAGAACTTAACTTAGAATTCAAAGATGCAAGGGAAGCAGTAGGAGTACTGTAACAAACAGCAAAATGCTATATCAGACTCTCCCGAAAACATATATAATTAGCACTGTGCAATCTTCACAAGTGTATTAAAATATTGCATAAACTGTTATGTCAAAACTTTGTTAGCTAACTCAGTAGGCAGAAAGTAAAAATCTGAAAAAGATAAAGCAAGTGACACCTGGTTAAAAGTAACAATAGAAAATTCAGGTTCTAACTTCTTGGCATCACACACAGTTGACCGTCAAAGTAAATAAATCAGTTTTTTGCTGTTGGACTCATATTAGGAACTGGAACAATCTGATCTATCAGACCAAGTTCCTCCACCTGGAAATCATATGTATATGTATAAGTATGTATGTATGTACGTAGGTATGCATACATATATATGTGCAATTGTGCATATGTTAGATGGAATTCTGTTGGCTACCTTACACATGTGTGAGTGAAAGCCTGGCAGTGGCGACTTTTCTAGCCAACAGAGCATTATTTGCTAACAGAAGAACTTGCTCTTCTTAATGAACTCTCATACAATAATTTCTAGGTTATATTAAACCTAAAAAAGTTTATGAATATAGATCCTTAGTCTAAATGGAATTCAGAAAGCAGAAAAGTATCTGACAGAAACAGAGACAGTAATCAAGATTTCAGAGCATAATGTAATATAGAGAATGCAATTGATATAGTGCAGTTCAACAACAAAGCAAGGATGCTTTAAAATCATCAGAATCAAAGCATACGTGCAGATATGTATGTAAGTAAGTAATATTATTAAAAACACTTTTAACGAGTGCAAAGTCACACAGAAAGGTGAATCTGAGGCACGGAGAAATACATGTATGTAAGTATATATGAATATGCATATATATATATATCAGCTGTCATATCATTTGGACAAAAAGGAATCTTCAAGATCCCAAAACAGATGTACAAAGCATGAGACACAACTGCATAATCCTTTCGCCACCACCCAATGACATGAGGATTTGGAACCATCTTCCGCATGAATTGCGTCTTGAGCTCCTCAGCCTTTCTCTTCCTCTGTTTCGGAAACGCCTGAATTTTATTTGTTAGAGACCTGACCTGGTTCAGGAGCGCCTCTGAATCTGTGAGTGGCGCTATACAAATGTTCAATTACAATTACAATTACAATGAGTTCTTTTGTCTTTCTTCACTTCCAATTGAAGCGCTTGAAAACATTCTGTTCAATCCTTGTTTTCTGTCATTAGGTCAGAAGTGCCCCTGATGAGTGTCTCTTGAACAGGTGCCATATAAATGAGTGATCATGAAAAACTATAGTAAACAGACGATCACCAGTGCTCCGAACTACACCACAGCTCACATCACCAATGCTCAATTTTTTATGTGATCAGCATTGGTGTAACAAAAACAATTAAAGCAGAAGCCTACCAACGTTGGATTCAGAGGATGCCACTGCTGGCTGGTTGACTGACCTTCAGTTGCTAGGCTGGCTTCCAGGCCCTCAGTCAACCATGTGGAATTCTTTTCTATTCGATCAACAATGAAGCTGAGGTGCATATCCAAAGCCTTTCGTCTCTTCTCTTCTAACCAACTCCACTGCTTATTTTGCACCACCTGAGATTAAAAAGACACTGCATTAGTTTGGGTCTTGACTGAAATTGACATCCACTGTACCATGAAACCTGTAAGGAATGGCTGCCCTATGGTTGCATTGTGGTCATAACATTTGTATTTCACGTTTTAAATCCAGTAAGCCAATATTTTCTTGCCTAGGAGAGTACTTCATCAAAGGAGGCATTTAATAATTGAGTAATTTCCTTCAATTAACTCAACCTCTGGAAAGACAATGCATATGAGTACAAGACAGAAGAAGCAACTGACTGAAAAAGGTCAGAGGTCATTCCTTAGCAACAATCACGGCCAAACAGTTGGCACAGTAACCTCATCACGATGATAACTGAGATCAGAGATTCATGTGATGAAAAGATGCACTCTGTCTGATAGACAGTGTTTTGAAGAAAGAAGATTGGAATGGGATCATGCTCATAAAGTCAATTTAGCCTAATTATATATCCTTTAATTATATTTATAAAGCAGTAGTGAGTGATGAACCCAGTATTTACCCAGGAACACACATTTGCAACATAAGTTCTGCTAGACTTAGACATTGAGACTGCGCCACATTGTTAGAACAAAGAGCAATGTAATGAATGTAATGTGATCTAACGCAAGACCAACATGGCTTATCATTTCACCTTCTCTGTGTTGCTCCAAAACTCCTTGACCCATTGACAAGGTTGCTGTCGATCCACTTGAGTTTCAGGGCAACTTCCGTCTCCTTTTGCTGTTGATCTGGAAAATTCCGAACAACCCTTCTTGCTACCTGCAAAACAGTCCAATCAACCAACAGCTTTAACAGCTAAAAGTCCCACAGCAATGCGAATCTGAGGCACATTTGGTCAGTTGCTGACTAGGGTGAGGACCAGATTGTTTAAATTTCAGTCAGTGAGCAGTATTGAGGTTTGTAGGCTACTGCTCCTTGAAGGAAGAAACAGAACTGTCGTGGCCTCTCGTGCATTCCATGTTGCAGTTCCACGGAAAGGAGCCGACTATCAATGTTCATATGAGATGAACATTGATAGTCGACTTTTCCTTGGGACAGCAACATAGAATGCACGAGAGGCCACGACAGTTCTGCATCAAGGCAAGACCCATACCCACATATCGCAGGGAGGGTTGTAAAGAGAGATTAGT
This sequence comes from Aporrectodea caliginosa, assembly GCA_020284085.1. NCBI lineage: Eukaryota > Metazoa > Annelida > Clitellata > Crassiclitellata > Lumbricidae > Aporrectodea > Aporrectodea caliginosa. The sequence continues at coordinate 292,034 of JACEVL010000149.1, read as the reverse complement.
GGTTAAGGTAGATACAAGTACTTGTTGTAAGGTATGGCAACAAATACATTCAGTACTACTTCCTCTGTAGGAGAGGGAGATGAAAGCCTTCTCTCTGCATTTTGCATCAGTATGGTGACAAATAAAATTGCAAGCTTGATTGGATATACCACTGAATGATACTGGGCACATGCGTTAGATGCTGGCACAATAGATTCATTAGATTTGAATATATCATCTGGAATATTTGCGGAATCAAGCCCAAATTCTTCATTGCCAGTGTACTATAATCCATAACTTGAAGAGTGAGGTCGTTATGTTTCCATCAACAAACAGGGTGAGTGTGTTTGCAATAAGAGCAACAAAAAAGGAATCCTTTACCTTACCAGTGCCAGCCTTCTTTGCTTTGCATTCCTGACCAAAGTCTGCCACCAGCCAATGCATTTCCTCAATGACACAACCTCAGTGTGCTCTTAAATGTGTTGGTTCAGTTGCTTCGGCAATCTTTAGAATAGATTAAAGCCCCTTTTTACACAGCTCCTTCATCTTCTCCATCACTTGTGCCTCCTGAATTCACAAATGTCAAATGCAGCAAAATGTAGTGAAACACTCATAAAGCACTCCCAAGAGCTTTAAAGAGCAAGAAATACTTTTAGACTTCATATGGGTTGTGGGGATCAGCAAGAATAACACTTGCATACCTAACAAAACCAAAAAGAAAGATGTCATCTATTTGAATCTTTTGCAACTCATTATGCTACGTGAATACAAATTGCAAACTGTTGGGATATATTTTAACAGTTGGAAGTTAGGGGTAATGGGGTATGACGTCCAACTGTGCCAAGGCCAAAAGCTCTAGTCAACACTCATGGATACAAATGATTGGGCTGCTTATTGATAAGAAAAATGTATTTGACAACAGCGTTAATTGTTCTTTATATAAGGCAAATTAGACGCATTCTAACATGGTGTAAGAAGTCGTACTCCAAGCAAACTAGAAGAAGCAAATTTTCTGACAGAGCATCTGTGGGTCAACACATCTGCTCAATTTCCAACAACTGAAATCATGGAGCAAAGGCAACTTGTATAATTTGCGGATAGATGGCAGAATCAATCCTGACCTTTGACTTATGAAAATGAGCCAACTGTAAATGTGCAGTATGACATCTCATGCTGGTTATGATCACATACAACGTCAGCATCATCATTGCAGCAAATCAAGTTCATGGTTAGTAAAACAAGGTAAAGGATACAGTAACAAGTGACCTGCCTAACTTTTAATCCTCTCAAGCATTCAAAACAGCAACCTCTTCAAACCTACTGGCATCCGCAAACTCTGAGACACATTATTCAACTATGAAAACACCTAACTCTCAAACAGCTACGCAAACATCTGCCTCCTGACTTTAAGCAGGTGGTTGGTTGCTTTGTAATACTGAAAACATAGTGAAGTTTTGAAAACTGGCCTGAGTTAATATTTAGATGGATGACTGAAGTGGAATAGTATGCCATTTGGTGCAGACTCAGCCATCCACCTTCTACCTTTAATTACTACCTGACAGGGTGGAGATGATTTAAATCAGTTGATTAAAATCATTGATTTAAATCGTGATTTAAATCAGTAATAAAAATCACATTGTGATTTAAATCAGTAGTAAAAATCACAATACAAATGAAACAGTGAAAATAAATTTAATTCTAACACTGTTGTGTCACACAACTCTGCAGGTTTGTCTCCTACCAGTTTAGCTGCTGCTAGTGCATTCAGCATGCAAAGCAGTCTAATAATAATAACAATAATAATAACTGCTGACTGCAAGAGCTTCATCTGCTGGCATTGAGAGAGTCTTTTCCTCATTCAGCCTGGTACATTCAAAACTCCGCAATCGATAAATCAATCTTTGATTTGAAAAGCTGGAAAGCTGACCAGTGTTTCTTTTCAAACTTATGAACAAGAAGCCATTAGCAGAAGATGAACACTTGTATTGTGACTGAAATATTTTACAAGTGACTGACAACTGGTGACTAACACTAGCAGTGACCTAATTAGTAGTGTTCTAGTTTACAACGTGTAACACAGTAACTTACAACGCAATTTGATTTCACAGTTAATCAGAACAGTGACTGCTTCATTGGATTTAACTGAGTGTTCATTTTGTACTATTAGTATTAAGTATATAATATACCAGTTAAAAGTTGTTAATTTGCATGTTATACCTGCAAAACTAGTCTGTAAATACAAACTAAGAACTAGCAGAAAAATATCTGATTTAAATCAAACAAATCCGATTTAAATCAAAAAAATCTGATTTTTTGATTTTTATTTAAAAAATCGTGATTTTTATCAACCCTGCTACCTGAACAGAAATTAAATCAGAAACCTTCAAATACTAATCTGTTTAGTAACAGTAAAAAGTGACAACACAGTCCAATCTGTTTGGCAAGCTCTGCAATGGCTTCTTGCAATGTCTCATAAGTAGCTGATGCTGCAGCTACTGCCAAAGAACTTAACTTAGAACTCAAAGATGCAAGGGAAGCAGTAGGAGTACTGTAACAAACGGCAAAATGCTATATCAGACTCTCCCGAAAACATATATAATTAGCACTGTGCAATCTTCACAAGTGTATTAAAATATTGCATAAACTGTTATGTCAAAACTTTGTTAGCTAACTCATTAGGCAGAAAGTAAAAATCTGAAAAAGATAAAGCAAGTGACAACTGGTTAAAAGTAACAATGGTAGAAAATTCAGGTTCTTACTTCTTGGCATCACACACAGTTGACCGTCAAAGTAAATAAATCAGTTTTTTGCTGTTGGACTCATATTAGGAACTGGAACAATCTGATCTGTCAGACCAAGTTCCTCCACCTGGAAATCATATGTATATGTATAAGTGTGTGCATATGTATGTACGTAGGTATGCATACATATATATGTGCAATTGTGCATATGTTAGATGGAATTCTGTTGGCTAACTTACACATGTGTGAGTGAAAGCCTGGCAGTGGCGACTTTTCTAGCCAACAGAGCATTATTTGCTAACAGAAGAACTTGCTCTTCTTAATGAACTCTCATACAATTATTTCTAGGTTATATTAAACCTCAAAAAAGTTTATGAATATAGATCCTTAGTCTAAATGGAATTCAGAAAGCAGAAAAGTATCTGACAGAAACAGAGACAGTAATCAAGATTTCAGAGCATAATGTAATATAGAGAATGCAATTGATATAGTGCAGTTCAACAACAAAGCAAGGATGCTTTAAAATCATCAGAATCAAAGCATACGTGCAGATATGTATGTAAGTAAGTAATATTATTAAAAACACTTTTAACGAGTGCAAAGTCACACAGAAAGGTGAATCTGAGGCACGGAGAAATACATGTATGTAAGTATATATGAATATGCATATATATATATATATATCAGCTGTCATATCATTTGGACAAAAAGGAATCTGCAAGATCCCAAAACAGCCCAACAGATGTACAAAGCATGAGACACAACTGCATAATCCTTATCCTTGATATGGGTAAAAGAGGACAAGTCATGATATTAATTATTATTGTTATCAATTTAATACCAACACGTAATTACTTGTTAATTATCATAGCAGTCTTATAATCAAAACTGACCAAAGCAGAAATGTTGCAAACAAAATTATAGAAATAATATTATAAAGGATATCTATAATGAATCATCAGACTTACATTCAACATTCAATCATAAAAATATACCGACTTCCTAAGTTCCTACACAATTCTTCTTCTTCTCTTCTTTCTATCCATGGGCTCATCACCCATGGGTCTTGTTCACTGTCTTTCACCACTTGTTTCGACCCCTCTGCCACCAGATTCAGCCTTTGCACATCCATTTTATACCACCAAGCTCTGACATCATCAAGCCATTCCCTGTTTGGTCCACCTCTAATCCCTGTGCCATCGATCATTCCGAACACGACCTCTTTAAGCAATCAGGTATTGTCCATCCTACAGACATGTCCAAAGAAATCCATTATTCGTGGATGCTGTTCTGGTGGACTGCACTCTTCTTTGCACTTCTTTAATTGACATTTTCTGTTGCCATCTTATGCATATGATCCTTCTGCGGCACCTCATCTCAAATGGTAGTGATCTATCCTTGTCATGTTTGTGCAACGTCCACAATTCACATGCACAGAGTAATACCATGAATACAAACATTTTGATGATCTTCACCTAGGTATGCATATTAATCTCTTGGCTCCAAAACCTGCCATTGCTTCAGCTTCCTTGCCAATTATTCTCGTCATCTCCTTGCTACTGAAATTGTCCCCTGTCAGCAGGTTTCCCAGATAAACAAATTCCTCCACATTTTCAATCTCCTCGCCATCCACCTCCACTGCAATCATTTTCTGTTTCATCCCAAATATTAATGATTTGGTTTTAGTGATGTTAATTTTTAGTTCTGCAGCTCTTCCTTCTCTGTGGCAAGTTTACACATTTTCTTGGATGGTTTTTATGTCCTTCGAACACGTGACACCTATGTCGATGGAAATCTAAGGTTGTTGAATGCTGATCAAGTTGCCATGTACAGCAAATCCTGTTCCATTGCCTTAGATTTTGTCCATCACCCTTGCCAGATATGTAATAAATATTGTTGGTGAGATAGGGTCCCCTTGTCTTGTGCCTATTAAACAGTCGAACCACTCACCCAGCTATTTGCCTACTGTGATTGCTGACTTGCATTTTCACATACATTTTGCATCATTTGTATCAACCTTCCTACACAATAAACACTTTAAATAAACAAATAAATAACATCTAGGCAATACTGACCAGTTCCAAGGCGTTGTAACCAGATCTACCAACACCTTGAATATTTCTTGGTCCACATTGTTTGAAACAGGTTTCCATCTTCCAGCTTCAGAGTGTTCACCCAACCACCCAAGGACCATGATCTTAAAAGTACAAAAGTACACAATTAAAGAATTTGGTAGCTATTCAGAATAACATTCAACTGAAACACTGCACTTCCACGCTGAATTTCTTCACCGACACAATACTGTGAAAAAGTTGCTGCAGAGAAATTATTAAGTCCAAGTAGTTCAGAATAAAAAAAGTAAATAATTAGCAATGATAACAAATTTTGAATTTTTCTGTCATAATTAGTTCAAATCTACAGGCTGTGTGAAGCAATAATATCCAGAGTCTGGATTCCAGACTTAAAACTAAACCTAAGACTAAAGTTGCAATTTAACCTATGACAACTAATCTATGGCACTTGAATCAAACTATTGAGTAGATATAATTGTAACTGTCATTGGAAATTTACTCTTTAATGGCGAGCATGTACTAAAAATGTATGGGAAACCAATTTAGCTCATCGTTAAAGGGTTAACATAGCACTACTTCCAGAGCACACTAATCAGAAGTGCTCTTTGCACTATCCTACATGATGCTAATGTAATGTAGATTAATTGAACATTTATATAGCACCCCGTCACGATATCTACTCAGAGGTGCTCTCTGTGCTAGCCCACATGATGTTAAATGCTATTACCAATGAATATATTACTCAGGTACATCAGTTAGCAAAACCATGCACAGAAAGCTGAAGAGTCACCAGTGGCATGCCCATGCACACACGAGGAACTAACCATTGACGTTCAGAGTCTCTGGATCAAATGTCATTAAGGACTGGACCTTAATCAACAAGCAATTTAATGCCCAGAATACTACACGAATCACCAGAGGTGGACCTCCACAACCACGCACACAGACATACACACACAGAGCTCAACCAATGGATTCCTGGCCACAGTTGACAGATAGTAACAAGTACAGAGTCTCTGGACCAAGATACATCATACAAGTCTCCATGGGCACTTCCTAATGCAAAAATTTGTAAGCTCCATGCTCAGAATCTGACAGACACATTTGGCAAGTTCTAGAAGGTCAGAGAGAACAGGTCACAGGCTCCAGTGGATAAGATACAGTAAGAAACCAGAAGACCTCTCCACCAGAAGTCCCTGCAGGAATCAGCTGACATGCACTAAAGTGTCGAGCATGGACTTAAATGCACTTGTTCAGAATGGCTCACAGACAACTCCTGTCATGCACTGGTGTTGTACAAGTTCTATCCCACCACTATAGAGCTATCACTTGAGTGTCAGAAAAAATTTCAACATTAACGTGTATAGTTAACAACTTAGCACACACCAGAATTTAAGTGTCTAAAAAATAATCATAAAATAATTACTAAATAAGTAGCTACAGCTGGCATTGACGGTATTTGGTTAGTTCCCTTCTCGAATTTAATAGTATCACATGACTTTAAATTAGATAAAGCATTCTTGTTAAAAACGCTTTCCTCAGGTAGATATTGCAGTCAGACCAAACAGTCTAACATGGACTGCAGTCAATCACTCTCCTGCTGCCCCGCAAATCTCCGCCATGCTGGGGCCGCATTACCCGCGTATAACATGCAGGGCGCTGTGGTCATTGTTACTATGACATATATACTTGGTGCTCTGAGGACATGAGCAGTCACGATTTGCAAGGATATAACAACAGTCTTGCTTGCACGCAGATGCATGGGCATGATGGGCGTCCACAGGCATTTTATGGGGCGAAATAATTTTTTAAGCGGGGCAAAGTTTTGAATTGTTCACATGGGGGACTAACTAGGGTGCTGAAAGCAACCGATCGTGTCACCCTCAGCACTTGCTCCCGCAACTAAAGTAACAAAACGGGGTCTGCTACGGATCCCAACAGCTGCCAGCACTTTGGAAGCATTTGACATGATATGGAGCCTGTTGTTAGCATTCTGGGATCCATTTTCAGCTAGAGCTGAACGTTTATTTCAAATACAAAACTTTTAAAAGTTTAAATGTTTTTATATATTTTAAACTTTTCAGGTTATCTTGACTAGCTTGGATAAAAAAACAGTGGTAAAAACAGTAGCCAATCATTGTTAAAAACTAAGATGACAAGTAACTTTTTAAAAATAGCCTATGTACAATATCCTGCCTACGGACACCCATGTGTACACGATACGATTTTAATTTTACCGGATTTAAACTTTAAGCAAAATGTAATCGCTAGTGAAATTTTCGTCACATCTATTCTGATAAAACCCTTATCAGACATCTGTATCGCCTTACATACAAAATCCTATACAGCTAGAATGCAATTCCGTAGACTAAAATCAGACTCGATTGCTTCTTCTTCAACATTGAGATACTAGCAGAAGCAGTCGAGTTCTAACAAATATCACATTATTTTATGAATGACAGTAGCCTAAACAGAATCCATGCTTTGACTGCCCATTCCTCTCCCACATAAACCGAAACAGAACCGTTGTGTTAGCCTAATAGCATCCAACACGCGCAAGATCAGTATAATATATGACCATATCTAGGAAAATAGACCTAAAGTTGGATATGGAGTTATTGGTATCCTCAAATGCAGATTAAAACAAGCTTTCAGACAGAAATCTGCACTAAGTTTGGTCCATAAATGATGAAGTTATTTCAACACATTGGTGGATATGCGCTGATTTCATTTCATGCTTTTCCGACAATCCCTAAAAATAAAAATTTGATCAACTTATTCCTGGAAAATACAGATAATTATAATATATTTTTTAAGTTAAAAAATTTATAGAATGAAATTATTATTTAACGTTATTTGCAATAAATCAATCTAGATTCTAGATCTAAAGTTCCCATTATCACCACACCGTGATCGCTAGGCATATGGACTTCGATCACCTAGCGATTGAAACTGTCACCAACTGAACACAACCATTCGTACGCCAGATATTTGTTCTTTGTTGATGGAATTGAGCGATAATTAAGAAAACGCTAGCGTATGAATATTTTTGTTTATTTGCAATAAGACAAATTTAAACACGAAATAAAGTTCTAGAAATCTTAGTTTTAAATTTAAAAAATAAGAGAAACAATGAGCAAAGCACATCAAGTCTCTTTGGACAGTTTCTTTAAAAGTAATGAAACAACAGCAAAGCGCCGCAACTCAGACACGGACAGTGACAGCACACAAGAAAACGATGATAATGTACGGGAAGGATCTCTTTTAAAAAAAGCCAAGAAACATCGTTTGTTTAATAGAAAATACGATCAAGAATATTTAAAATATGGATTTGTTTCTTCCGGAGATGAAAACAGCCCAAAACCACTGTGTGTAATCTGTGGAGTTACACTTAGTAATGATGCCATGAAGCCATCCAAACTTCTTCGCCATCTGAAAGCACATCAGTATAATATATGATTGAATGTCTGTGAGGATTGCATTGACTGACATTAAACCGCGAATAGATTTGCTTGTCAGGAATAAACAAGCTCACGTTTCCCACTAATTACTGTTTCGTCATTCAGCAGGTAATCAGCTTACTACAGTTCTTGATGATAAACTCATAGAACTTGCAAATGATAAAGGTTTAAATGCTATATTTGAAAAGACTGGATCGTTGGCTGCATTCTGGATCAATGTTTCTTTAGGAATATGGAGAACTCTGTAATTTAGCCATGACTTGCTTGACTCCATTTGCTGTAAGTTTAGTCAAGTTTAATTTAATTAAACTTTCAGTAATTAGGCTTGCTACTTTTAGATAGGAGTAAGCCTTCTCGTGTAATAAAATTACTAGTTATTATTTATAAAAACTTGAACGCTTCCTTTAACTATAATAAATACATTCTGATATTTATTGTTATATTTAACAATGAATAACAAGAACATGTGTAATTACATATATTTGTAAAAGCAGTTTATTGATTTAGTCACTATTTCGCATTATTTCGCTCTTAGAATAATTTCAATAAAATATTAAGATAAAATATGGACTCATTCCTCTAATTTCCCTTTATCTTGGATTCGATTGTCAGATAAAATTTTGCATTTCTAACTGGTGGTCCGCCAACAACATCATAAATGCACAGCCGGTCCCTGCTTCTAAAAAGTTTAAGAACCCCTGATCTAGATGAAACCATCATTTCAAGAATATCAAGTTTACAGATTTAGCAAGATGGCACTCAGTAAAGCCAACCACAAAGAATTTTTTAAAGTTTTTCACCATGCCACAATCATTGTGCTATATATACTCTAGAAAATGACACATAAAACACAAGAATACATTGCAATTTAATGCTAGAAATCACTTATTAACACTTACAACACTTCTGAAGTCTCGCAGAAGATAATAAAAATAATATGCAACGGACTATCTAACACGGGCTGTAACTCAGAAACTAGAACCCCATTTTAGGTCCCTTTACCCATATATGGTCACAAATCACAATTATTTATTATTATTAAGGCAATGGTCTGGGACTTACACCAACCCCGAGGAGAGAGAGAGAAGATACAGCCATTTCTACAAGATAAGAAAAACAACTACTCACGACGCGTTGGCATACTATAGATGGCTCTGATTAATTATATACAGAGATTTTAATCTTTCACCTCTGCGATTCCACTTTGGCTAACGGGCGACATCTTGCAGGTGGGCGACATAACATTCCCGCGCGTTCTTATAAGAGGTCGTTGCGCGCGATAGCGAATGATAGCTAGCGAGTAATAAGTAAGCAGCTTTCATTTGCATCTGAGAAGCACACAAGTCATGCACTACATTGTAATGATTGCATACAACGATTACATTATACTTGACATAAGGATCCTGAGTGGCCGAGTGGGTTGGTGCCTGCTCGCCGCGCCGGCGCCCCGGGTTCGCTTCCCGGTCGGGTCGGATTATCAGAGATTAATTTCTCGGATCTTTACTGCGGGTGGCTCGGTCGCATTATAAACGTGGAGTACAATACAACACACAATACAACACATCACAATACAACTGGGGCGCGGTGGTGTAGGGGTATGTTCGGTGCCTTGCAGCTGGAGGGTTGCGGGTTCGGATCCACCTCAAAGTCGCCGCGTAGGGACCCTGGGCAAGTCCTTCACTCGCAATTGCTCATGCGCTTCGGCGTGAAACTCCGATTCAGCGTTCGCGCAGTAGTCGGGAGCGCCTCTGAATAGGAAATCTGGTTGGGGCGCTATAACAAGTGTTCAAATACAAAATACAATAGGCATTACATAATCTGACATTTGAAAAAGACTATAACAGGAGCAGATTAAATAGAAATACATGCACAACTCTCCTCCTCTAATACTCACAAACTCCAGTCTATTCTTAATGCAGCTGCTCGGCTTATAGGCGCCATTCCAAAGTTTTCTCATATCTCAAGCTATATTCGAGATACCCTTCACTGGCTCCCTATCCAACAACGGGTAAACTTCAAAATCCTTTCCCTCATGCGTAACTGCCTTGTTGGGGTGGCCCCATCCTACCTGAGGTCTTTTTGCACCTTTTTCTCCTTCTTACCTGCGAGGGCCTCTTTGCGATCTTCGACCCGTGGCCTTATGGTTGTCCCTCGCATGCGCTCTGCTACGGCCCACTCTAGGTGCTTTGCCCGTGTTGGCCCATCAGCTTGGAACTCTCTTCCCCAGTCTCTTCGTTTTGAGTTACTAGCCCTCTCTCCTTCCCAGTTCCGTAGACGTCTTAAGACTTTTTTGTTTCCTAATTCAGGCACTGACGCAGGTCGAGAGCGCTGCTGATTTCTGAGCGGCGCTATATAAATGTTCGATTACAATTACAATTACAATTACAACTAAATATATATATATATATATATATATATATATATATATATATATATATATATATATATACATTGATTAACAAAACTATTGATTTTGAACAATTTAGATTTAACATAAAGGTTTAGACGCAATGACGCATATTGGGCGGCATAATTGGATCATCAATTCATCATAGAACTTATGCTAGTCAGTAACCAAAAATATCACTAGCGATTGAATTTTGCTTAAAGTAACTTGTTTCGATCCGGTATAATTAAAATTAGATTCTGCACAGTTGCGCCTCTACGTGCAACACCATCATTAGTTAACTAAGTGTAATCTTAAACCATATTTTCCAGCTGCATGCTGTGTGCCTGCTGCAGGAAATAGCCAGAAAATGCCCGAGAATAATAATTATCAGCATCACTTAGTTTCATATCATGGCTTTCCATCTGAACCTTTTTAAGCGTTTAAACAATTTGGTTTAGGCCTACTTTATGCAAATAAATATCGCATACATTATTTTATTTCTTTGCATTTCTATAAACTTTAATACATGCATACTTGTACAGATATAATTATGCTTATATTCATATATCCATACCTGCTTGTATCTATACATGCATACTAGTATAAATATACATTATTATTATTATACTTGTTTATTGGTGACAAAGCTGATAGTCACACCACTATGATACATTATGAATGAACAAGAGTTACGGATGAATGCTAAGCAAGATCATGCAATAAAACCAGCTCTTTATTAGAGGGACAAAATGGAATAGTTATTCACAGAGTATATATAGCAACTATGTCTATGGCATCTATGCCTAATGAATTATGCATGTATATATATATATATATATATATATATATATATATTATATATATATATATATATCCTCTCCGCTGACATCTACACCTCTTTCCTCTCCGCTGACATCTACACCTCTTTCCTCGTCGTCGTCGTCATCGTCTTCACCTTCATCCTCGTCTGAAATGCCCTCCAGCTGCCTCTCTGGTCTTCGGACAGCTCTCTGGAATGCACGATCCCTCTCCGATAAATTTGCTTTTATCGGTCACACTCTTCTCGAGCGTCAACTCGATATCTTCGCTGTCACCGAAAGTTGGCACCATGGATCTGACGATGTGCCGATTTGTCGTGCTGCTCCGCCTGGCTACTCCTTCTGCGACCGTCCAAGAGGCCTGGGAGTCACTTTGGTCAGCCAATCTGACCCCACTTGACCCTAAAGTGACTTGAGGTCGACTTGAAGTCGACAACTTGGAGTCAAAACGACTTGACCCGACTTGGCAGAAAAACAACCAACTTTCGACTTAAAGTCGACTTCTGACATGGTAATTACGATTACGTACGGCTAATAATGCAAAAATGTCATGCGAATTTGCCTGGCAAGCATTATAATTTCTTATACTAATAAGTAATGAGATCTCAACACCTGATGAATAAAATTGCTTATTAGGCCTATTTTAAGCTGTTTGTGTTTGTGCTTGAACAGTTTTGTAATGCTCTAATGGGTTAACAGAAGAATCAGTGGACCGCGGACTGGTTGCACTGAATGGCGTATTATAATGACACAGTTTAATTCTGTTGTCACAATTATTTGGCCACTAACGTCATTCAAATAGCAATGCATGCATATCATCCCACAGTACTACCACTCACCGACAATATAGTCGATCATTGTCTAATACAACAGTTTTTCCGTCTGCAAACGACTAATGCAGTGCACCAAAGTAGCGCCAAACGATCGATTGATTAGTATGAGATCCAGATTTCTTTGGGTCGAATTCACTGACAACTAAGAGTTCATTGATTTGCGCGTGTTCAGCTCTTGATAAGGCAGACATGCTAACATTTATATTAACATTAATTTTCGATTCACCAGTTTTATTAAACGTACGAGTGACGCTTTAACATATAATAAATCATGATATAGATAAATCGACACCGATAAAAAAATAAGTAGGCCTAAGTAACTGCTTAGCCCAACCGCCGCAACCGGCGTCGATAATACACTTTTATAGTTAGAATGCTTTATTCATATTGACTATTGATTGTTTATTACATATGATGTAAGTACACCAGAATGCGGATTGCAACTTGTTCAATAAAGAATATACTTATTTTTAGAATAATCTCGCAGTACCGTTCTGTGTTTCTTACTCTTTTAAATGAGATGGAAATCAACTTTTATCTTCTACACTTCAATGCAATATATATCGTCAACATAAATCAACTATATTTCCTAACACTTCACTCTCAATACTACTGTATTAGGACAACTGCATTATTCAAATCGACTGTAATCAGCAATTTCTAACTTTTCTAACTTATTAGCACGTGCTTAATACAAGCTATATTCAGTCAACAGTAACATACGGCAGTGAGACATGGACAATGACCAAGAAAATGAAAAAAAAGATTAACGCATGCGAAATGTGGATATGGAGGAAGATGCAGAGAATATCATGGAAAGAGAAAAGGACCAACGATTGGGTGCGCATGAGTATCGGAATTGAGAATGAAGAGACACTACAACAAACAGTGCTAAGAGCAAAGTTGAGGTTCTTTGGTCATGTCATGCGATCAGATGGATTGGAAAAGGAAATGATGTTAGCATATGGAGAGGGAAGGAGAAAACAAGGACGACCAAGGAAAAAGTGGATGGACGAGATACATGAAACAACTGGAATGAATTTGGCAGAACTGAGAGATGCGACGGCGGACAGAAGGAAATGGAGAGGCTTGATCATGAAGGTCGCTAGAGTTCCAGGAACTGACAGCACAAGGTAACAAGGTATATTCAGTCAATGTTTACATAAGACAAGCGGCGCTGACCGCCCGCTCAACTAGCTCATGTTTATACATATATAATTATATACAGATGTATTGTCATGACACAACCCTAACACACTATAGGTCTTAAAAATGCTTGTTCACACTAAAAACACTATAGTATACAACTGCTTAAACGCCACCGTGGCCTTACGATCATTAGTGTGGCGAGATAAATTTAGATTTGTTTGTGTCCCAAGTCGGTTTAAGTCGACTTCTGTAGAAAACAACTTGAGGTTACTTTTCAGTACAAATTCGACTTGGGGGTCAGTTGCGCTAAGCAGAAACGACTCGACTCGACTCGGGATGCCCAAGTCGACTGGGGTCGACTTATTGGGGTCGACTCCCAGGTCTACCGTCCAAGACCTGCCCTTCTTGATGGACAACCTGCTCGTGGTGGCGGCATCGTCGTATACCTTCGCTCTACGCTTCGTTTCTCCCGGATTGTTCTCGATATGGAAATTACTTCGTTTGAGGCACTTTGTATCAGTATTTCGACCTCTCGAGGCTCGTTAACATTGCTAACTGTCTACAGGCCTGGCTCTGCTGCGCCCACGGACAGTTTCTTTGATGAGTTCTCTTCTGTATTAGAGAGCCTCATCACTCGCAATAGTCAACTGTTAATCATCGGTGATTTTAACCTACACTTGGAAGACCCTTCTCTACCTCCTTCAAGCCGATTTCTGGATCTTCTAACACAATTCGGCCTTCGTCAACACGTCTCTGGCTCTACACACCTTCAAGGCGGTACTCTTGACCTTGTCATCACTCCTGAAGACGTTATGGTACAAGATTTAAAAATCCTTCCGCCGACGCTCTCCGATCACTCTCCTATTGAATTCTCTATCCCTCCTCTTCATTCACAACCCATTCATGCTCTCCGGTATCTTCGTGGATGGAAGTCTCTCGACCGAGGCGCCTTCAGTGAGGCTTTGCGAAACTCGCCTCTCTTCTCCTCTACCTCGCAACTAGATACTCAGTCAACTTCACAACTCTACGATCTCTACTCCTCTACGATCAGCAATCTTCTTGACAAGATGATTCCACTCCGTGGTATCAAGATTCGCGTTCGGCCACTTGCCGTTTGGTTCGACCGAGAGTGTCATCAACTGCGTCGTCGAACCCGCTGTCTTGAACGACGTTTTCGTCGTTCTAGAGATCCAGCCGATCGTCTCGTCTGGATCAATCAACTGCGCTCCCTTCACCGTCTCTATCGTCAGAAAGAGGCGGCATATTGGGAAGATTTGGTCAACAGGAACTCAAAGAATCCAAAACGTCTCTGGTCCGCTATCTCCGGTCTACTGGGTCGATCTTCTAGTACATCCGCGAATCCTTCCTTCTCAGCGGACGATTTTCTACTGATGCTTACAACTAAACTGGATGGGCTCCGAAATTCCACAGCTGGTTCACCACCACCTTCCTACACTACCACTGAGTCGGTGTTCAAGGACTTTCGACCTATCCTTGAACCTGAACTGCGTCATCTGCTTTCTACATCTAATTTAAAATCATGTGAACTTGACCCCTTCCCCCGTTTGTTATAGTAGATGTACTAGATGACATTGTTCCCTTCCTTCTCTACTTGTTTAATAGGTCTCTTTCAGAAGGTCACCTTCCAGCATCCCAGAAGCGTGCTATTGTGTTTCCCACTCTTAAGAAGCCCAACCTGGATTCTAGCATATGCCAAAACTATCGCCCTATTGCAAATCTCTCCTTTCTCTCAAAGACTTTAGAACGACTTGTTTCTCTGCAACTTCTTCCTTACCTTGAGCAGTCAGGCCTTCTACCGCCCAGACAATCTGGCTTTAGAGCTCACCACTCAACTGAAACTGCTCTTCTCTCTCTTCTCTCTGACATCTATTCTGCTATGGATAAATCCCACGTTACTCTCTTAGCACTTTTTGATGCATCTTCAGCATTTGATATGGTAGATCATGATATTCTATTACATCGCCTTGAAATTTCCTTTGGTCTTAGTGGCCTTCCTCTTCTTTGGTTTCGCTCCTATCTTACTGATCGTACTCAAATGGTTATTCTAGGAGACTCCCGCACCTCATGGGTACCTGTTAAAGTTGGAGTCCCACAAGGATCTGTGCTGGGTCCACTTCTTTATATCTTGTTTACAGCCGATATTCCTCTTCTCTTTGCTAAACACTCAGCCTCTGGTCACCTCTATGCTGATGATGTCCAGGCCTTTGTTCATGGCCCCTCTTCTCATCAGCTTGCTCTTTCCCAATCTATTGAATCTCTTTCTGCTGATCTCAATTGTTGGATGTCCTCTAATCGTCTTTCACTCAACTCTTCCAAGACTCAATTGATCTGGCTTGGCACTCGCCAACAGCTAATTAAACTTGATTACGATTTACTTGCCAAGCAGTTCCCTCAATTTACTTTCTCGACAAATGTCCGTAACCTGGGTGTTACTCTTGACAGTACTCTTTCTTTCTCTGCACATATCTCTAATCTCTCTCGGTCCAGTTTTTATCACTTGCGGCGTCTACGTGCCATTCGACGATCTGTCCCCTCGCCGATTTTTTCTTCCATGGTTCATGCCTTTGTCTGTTCTCGCATTGACTACTGTAACTCGTTACTTATGGGCCTACCAAAACTCCGCCTGGCTCCACTGCAATCAGTACTTAATTCTGCTGCTCGTTTAATTGCCCGCCTACCTCGTTTCTCCCATATTTCGACTTTCATGACTCAAGACCTTCATTGGCTTCCTCTAACTGCTCGAATTCAGTTTAAAATTCTTTTTCTTACGTGTAAAACGTTCTTAGGTCAAGCTCCACGTTACCTCTGTGATCTTATGAGACGGCCTATCTCAGCTACCTCTGGACGTCCTCTCCGCTCTTCTGACCATCATGACCTTCTAGTTCCGAGGTCTCGGACTGCCACAGCACAGCATCGTGCCTATGCCTCCGTTGGACCTTTGCTGTGGAATGACCTCCCTGCTTTAACTCGTGCTGTAATGTTATCTGGAGCTACCACTGTTTCTGCTCGTTCTCTTAAGACTTTTTATGCCATAAGGATGTAAAAATAGCAGTTTTCATGCCAGAAGGGTTGCATCTTGCCCTTCGCACTGGAACTGGAAGCGCTTCTGATTAGGTTGTACTGCGAGAGGCGCTTTATAAAGTCCATAAATAGAATAGAATAGAATAGAATATATATATATATATATATTCATATATCCACACATACTTGTATCTATACGTGCATACTGGTATAAATATATGCATAAATTTATACATAGCCTACAAAATCTATACATGCATATACATACATAGAATATTATACTGTACTGGTGTGCCTCTAGAGGCTTAATTGTTATGTGAACAGGCAAGAATCTGTACATAACTTGGGGGGGGAGATTTTCTGGGTGGCCGAATTTTTGAAAAACTTTGGAGGAAGCAGTCCCCCGTGATTTAGCCTACGCCACTGTGACCAGGCTAACTCCTTATGTTGTCTTCCCTTCCTTATCTCCTGCCACACTTTTTAAGGTCACGTCCTTAACCCTTTAGGCAGTTTTTTTAACCCATGCTACTGATTGATTTACGAATTAACACCTTTGCAAATTTCTGTTCAAAGCCGTGCAGCCATTACAAGTCTTGTGCAGATCGACGGAATAAAAGGAGCAAATAAACGTACAGCCTCATTGCTTGTTGCCAAGAAAATGGTCCAGCCTTGTGACCCAGATCTGTTTAGCATTACAGTCACTGAACTGGTATGTGTGTGTGTGTGTGTGTGTGTGTGTGTGTGTGTGTGTGTGTGTGTGTGTGTGTGTGTGTGTGTGTGTGTGTGTGTGTGTGTGTGACTGCTTGCTTTTTCAATTCCCGGTTTTCCACTTCCTGCCTGCCAAGACTGTAGCCTAAAAATGAACCCGCATAGCGTATCAACTCATTTTCGTTAAGGTTAATTGGTTCAAAGGTTTAACGACGTTGTATGGCGTTAGATGTCGTATCTAGTTTTTTTTTGTATTTGTGTTTTACTGTCTTTCTTTCCCGATGATCTTCTTAGCTCTTTCGTTGTCTGGACATTGGTTCCTTCGTTGTTGTTGTTGCTGTTGTTAGTTTTTGTGCTCAGCCTCATTATTGCATAGCGCATTAACTTTTTTCAACATGTCTACATTTCCACTACGTGTTTCAAATTGTCTAATACTCTAATACATGCATGCATGCATGCATACATAGGCTACATACATACATACATACATACATACATACATACATACATACATACATACATACATACATACATACATACATACATACATACATACATACATACATACATACATACATACATACATACATACATACATACATACATACATACATACATACATACATACATATATACATACATGTATGTATTGCCAGTTTCCTTTGGTGCCAGTCCCAAGCCTGGATAGAGGAGGAGGACGACTCTAATCATCTTTGTTAGTAGGCTACACAGCGCTGTTAAACAACGACTACCCTACCTGTAGTTTGGCATAAGGGTTAAGGTGATGATGTTATTTAATTGATATGATAAAGTAAGTCCAAGGGTTGTTGGGTCAACGCCCTTTTATGCTGTGTAGGGTTGCAGGGCTCACGAATGGGTTTTCTGTGTCGCACCGTATTTCAAACCTCAGACATTTAATGTAGACACTTTGACAATCAGCCATTGTGTTTTCCTGACAGGTTGGAACCTGCACATGCTGTTAGTGTGGCCAGGACTAGACGAGTAGGCCTATAGGGCGCAACTGTCAGGTAAATCAGTAGGCCTAATAGTAGGCTATGCCTAGCACATTCATACTCATCAAAATACTAAAACTATTTACAAACTAAATATGAGCTAAGAATTAACTTAAATAGGAGAATACAAACGAGCTTAACGTAGGCTATACGACTGACTACAGAACTGCCAGATACGACGCATAGCCTACATCTCCATACGCACTTCTGCACTTTATAGACAAACTGACGGACACGCACGTGCACACTCATTTCCCAACTACAGTAATGTTGGGTCAGGACTTTTGCCTGAGATAATTAAAGCCCTATGGCCTTATTGCAGTCTGACAAAATTCTAAGAATCTGCATAACCGTCAATTATCGCCCTAAGACGTTCAAGGTGGATAGCTGTCCCGATACACCTATTCAGCTGTGAACGTGATTTAAGAGAGGACCGGCGTGTAGTAGGGCCTAATAGTAGTGTTAATGTACAAGAGAAATAAGTCTGCATAATCACCGGACAACCATAATAACTCCAGCTGTACTTCCAACACTTCAAACCCATCCATGCCATAGGAATAACTTAGCAAGTGAAAGTCAGACTGTTGCTGGCAGGTTTTGAATGGAAGATGCAGAGGCGAAAGGGCAAATGTATTAACTATACGATGCCCTGTCACCAAATAAGGAAGGATAATATATACGAGACTGTTCAGATGTAGGCTACCTCCAACTAATGTGGCTAGAATGAGTGTGCAGCCCCACTAACACTCTTGGGCTAGCTTAGAGACCACGCTTCTTCTGCCACGCTGTGCCTTACCTTATGGGCAGGTACATGTAAGTTAAATTGTTAAATTTGTCCTTTTTATTCAGACAAAGGTTAACGTATAGGTGTCCACGACAGTGATGATGATAATGATGATGATGATGATGATGGTGGTGGTGGTGGTGGTGATGATGATGATGATGATGATGATGATGAGTGCTCTGCCATTGGCTTTTATGACACCTGTGGATGAGATGAGTGAGGTCGTTTCTCTTTGCCTTCCTCACAGAAAATTGTTGGCGAGCAACTTGTCCAGGGTAGCTATGCAGTGGCTTGAGGTAGATTCGAACCTGAGACCCTCCGGTTACAAGGTACAGTCTATACCGCTACACCACCGCATCTCTTAACGAGAGTTGCTCAGGAAAATAACCAATAAGCCTATAGTAGAAGTTATTTCAGACTGTTATGATATTATGCTGGCTAACTTAGCCTACTAAGTCCAATTAATTTACCTTGCATTACTTCATGTATAGATAGATTTATTGCTTGTGCACACCTGTGAGTCGTAGAATGATTCTCAAAGGTGTTCTATATGATTGTTATATTGATTGATAGCTAGCTGCTGTAGTGCATAGTTGGGGCCTCGGCAGTTATAGCATACTACAAATGGACAACCTCAGTTAACTAGATTGCGTGGTTTGACAACAAACTGTTGATTTCAAACGATGCAAATCGCATCCGAGAGAGGGCGTTTTGCAAAGGACGCAAGGATATGGATTTCTAAACAGACAGACTGAAGTTATTTAGCTCCAGTACCATATAATGGCCAAATAGCTGCAGTTACATCGGAGCTAAGTGCAACCATATCAACCATATATGAAAGGACCACATGTATGTATGTATGTATGTAGGCCTATGTATATATGTATATACATTTATGTAAAATTATGTATCTAAACACTGGTAGACAGCATTGTACAAAGGCCCATTACAGGCTTTATTTATAGGAAGTTTTGGTATTTATAGGAAGTTTGTGTATTTGGTTTAATATTGGTATATAGAAATTTTGTTTACCTATGACAGGTGCTATGTTCCATATTTAGTTTTAATGCCGGTATGCAAGTATATAGTATACACTTTATATATATTTTCATGTTGTTTTATATATGTGCTAATATATTTGTATTAGCATGTAGGCTTATAAATATTATTTGTATGTGAAGTAAAGTGTCAACAGAGCTCCTTGCACTGCATGGCACAATGCACAAGATCGAGCTGACTCAAAAAGATAGATAGACATATGCACACAGGCAGACACACAAACAGACACATACAGAGAGACCCAGTCAAGCATAGAAGAGGATGAAGGGATAGAAACCGTCGGGGGAAAAGCCCCTCTTCAAATGAAGGGCGTCATCAAAGAGAATTGAATGGCGATGATTTTATTGGGTCCTAAGCACCATCTACTCTGCGCTTCTTCGCCTTTGGTGACATTTATTTCCTTACCGAAGCACGTCCTTCTAACGCCTTGCAAACAACTCCACAAAGGAAACCTCTTTGATGTCATTATCAGGCCGGGTTTAGTTCGCCATTCAGAGAAATTCACGTTTAAATGGTTTATCAATAATATTAGGCTTTGTAGCTGTTTGTACTCAAAAGCTGTCTATGCGCTCTGAGCCATTTCAGAATAATTGTAAGCACGTTGAAGCATGTTCTTGACTTGGCTCAGGGAAGTGAACATGTATCGTAATGCACTGTAATGTCATTATTATTATTATTATTATTATTATTATTATTATTATTATTATTATTATTATTATTATTATTATTATTATTATATTATTAGTGGTAGTGGTAGTATTATTAAGGTTTATGTTTTTCGTACTAGATTTTCTGAATATAAACAACTGAACTATTGTACCACGATATTAGTAATTAGGTGACCCTATCTAGCGGGACAATTGTCCCTTCAGGATCCCCTTTTGTTGCTATTAATGAAAAATATTCATGCTACTATAATTGTGTTGTAATGTTATCAATGGCTAATATTCATGTTAGTGTCCTACAAAAACTACGTGTCTTTTTATTTTGTTTCTATTTTGTGATCTCCTTTCAGTTTGTTCCATTTTTGCTTTTTCTCGCCTTTTCTTTCCTTTTCTGTTTCGGTACTAGGCTTCAATAAAAAAGAATTGTTGATTGATTGATTGGTAGTGGTGGTGGTGGTAATGGTAGTGGTAGTAGGAGTGGTAGCGCTAGCGGTAGTGGTGGTAGTAGTATACTAGTAGTCGTAGTATTATTACAGACATTTTAACGCTGCAAGGTCACACAGAAATGCTAATCGAGGCACGGTCAGTCAGTCGCAAGGTCTTGAAGAGCTGTTAGATATGTTAGATATCCAACTTCTTGAAAGCCAATGAGAAATAGTGAGGTTTTTGAGGTGCTTCCTAAGAGGA
Source organism: Aporrectodea caliginosa (assembly GCA_020284085.1). Classification (NCBI taxonomy): domain Eukaryota; kingdom Metazoa; phylum Annelida; class Clitellata; order Crassiclitellata; family Lumbricidae; genus Aporrectodea; species Aporrectodea caliginosa. The sequence goes on along the minus strand of JACEVL010000149.1, from coordinate 270,634 downwards.
GAGAAAGTAGTTCGACCTTCAGACAAACATTGGTAGTCGGTTGCGTTCCTTAGGCTTAGAGACAGCAAAATGGAATGCACGAGAGCCCTTGAGAGTGCTACATCGAAATTCAACCATAAGTCCCATACCCAAAGATTGCAGACTGCATGGCGGAATGTAAGGAGAGAGTTATTGTAGTGGTTGAAGGTATGCAGGAGTGCTTGTTGTGAGCGTTTTATAGGTAAGACAAGCCAGTTTAATTCTTGTTCTGAATTCCACAGGAAGCCATTGCAGCAGACCGAGCAGAGTTATAAGTTTTAATGAATGGATGCATGCAGCACCAACCAAGCCTGAAAAGTTTGGATAGTTGAAGCCTGTTGACTTCAAGATCTTATACGCCTGAAAGCACAGGCGAGAGCAGACTACAATACAATACAACTGATCTTTGATATCGCCCTTCTTACTAAGGTTGCCCCAAGCTCAGAAGTGCACACGCCTCGGCTGGCGCAGCAGCAATTATATTGCAGAGCAATTGTCCGCGAAGGACTTGCTCAAGGTCCCTACGCGGCGGCTTGAGGTGGATTCGGACTTGCAACCCTCCGGCTGCAAGGCACCGAGCATACCTCTAGAGTCTACACCACCGCGCCCCACTAGAGAGCAGGCTATGGTCTGTAGTGTAATACTGTAATTAGTAGAATTTATAGAGCGCCACTTCAAGAGAAACGTCAGATTGACAGTCATCATATGCATGCATTTAAATTAGAGTGATGTGATGCATGAAACACTTATCCAGCACCGCTTCTACGTTAGCTCCCAAGTGGTAGCGTAGCCATCCAGGCTCAGCCTTTTGATCACCTCCAGGGCTGCCGACAGAAATTCCGGGCCCCTAGGCAGAGCAGTCACGGGCCCCTAACTATCCTTAGACTTTATGAGAAAATTTTGTTAAAAAACAAACTGAAATAATAATAGTGCTGGTTAAACCATACAAACTTATATTTATATATATGCAATTATTGTAGTTAAGTGTCCGAAATATTATATTTTAAAAGGCATAAATCATAAACTTTGTATAACTGATTATAATATTTTTCATAAGTTGATTGCTGGGCCCAGCCCGGGCCCCTAAAGTCGCCGGGCCCCTGGGTTTTTGCCCCCCCTGCCCCCTCTCGGCGGGCCTGATCACCTCTGATCTAATAGAGAAGAGACAGGTGTAAAATGAAGTTTCCTATTAGGCCTATTAGGCACATGCCAAAGCCTTTCCTGCAGTTAGAATTGCAGATTCTCCTTTGAACAGCGCTCCTCGGGTGTGGGGGTAGTGTTGAGTGCTGCAATGAGTCAATCTTCATGAGAGCCTGCTGCCTTAATTAACATGTGAAACCGGTTGAAGAGAGCAGATGAGTGTGCTATTGCAATACATTATAGGCCTATAATAGGCCTATGTCCTTCATGACCTGGAGGCTGGAATATTTATATGTAGGCCCTATACCAACCAACGAACAAACCAACTTAAGAACTTATATATAGCCTATATATAAGGTCTACATATAATTATATAACCATATAGGCCTACTATAATTATTATGTTAAAATTCTTAAATTAACGCAGCACATACATAAAAGTATATTTATGTGTATGTGTGTGGATACTTTGTTTATTTGTATGTAGTGGTGTATATGCTCATACGCTAGCCTAGGCCCTAGGGTAGCGTAGCTCTCGGTATTTGGTTAAAGTGCAGTCTGGGCTCCTTTGGCAGGGCCAGATCTCTACCGCAGTCCCCCATCCCCCGCTGTTTTGGCGACACATCGCCTGCCAGTCGGTCGCCGACTCCCTAAGGGTGATGCTGTTTCTCTATGCAAATTAGCCTCAGTGGAGCCGGGCAAGTGACGGAATGGTTTGGCGGGCATGGCGAGACAAGGGCGGTGAATGTGCACCGAGGGAGGGGGTACCCGTTGAGATGGGTCAGGCCGCGCTGCACGCAGCTTGTGCTGGATCGGTTTAGCCACAAGTTGGTCGTCTTAGAAGACTTAGACTTAGAGAGTGTGGCGCGATTAGGAGTTTTTGCGACTTGGAAAGTTTTATCGGATTTGTTTGGGCGGGTCTCCGGATGCCTGATCCAGTTTTTCCGGCCGACGTTGGAGTCCGGTGATATGACGACGCCCCCGTTGGACGGATTTCGGGTGAGTGTTAACGGTTGGGATTGGGTAGGTATTATGGAATGATGGACCGGTGTGTGATTGATCGGGGCTTGGCCTATGAGGGTCCTGTGAGGAGGGTCTCTCTCCCTCTACCCTGCCTTTGTGTTACCCTGCCTTTGTGTTGAGCGAGTAATTGGGTCGCCGGTTGTTTGTTGATCCAGTTCAACCGACGGAAGAGATTTTCCAACTGTTTCAGAGTTTTCCATTTTATTTATCATCCGGGGTTTTAAGGATCGTTGAATTGTGCTACTCTGATTTCGTTATATTTCGTGATTTATTAAATTTAATTTAAACTGAGGTCTCTTGGGCAAGCATTTAGTATCGGGGTGCGTAAGTTTACGGTGTCTGTCTGCACGGGCAATATTTACATTTTCTACGTGAATGTGGATATTTATGTAGCGCCTGTTGGCTTCGCTCGAAGCAGGGCCGGCCTTAGCCCATATGACGCCCCAGGCAAAGTATACATTTGGCGCCCTCTGACCCCACTCAACGGTCCACCCCACGTCTCAATCCAATGATGAACCAGCCACAACATTACGCTCACTGAGATATTTATTATTTTTTCTATTAGTACAACCAAGCCTGGATAATTTGAATTTTTGGGATGGGTAAAAAGTTACAAAAACTTCGAATTACCGAAAAATTCTAATTACCCCAAAAATACTTATTACAAAAAAGTTTGTTGACATAGGGCCTAATTAGAAATATTCTACTGCTTGTAGTTTTTCTCCATCACTTTCAGTTTATCAAAACACAATAAATCTCAAAGCAATTTAAGCAAATACCTGTAATATAATTTTATTACAAACGAATTACTATCTGATGACTGGGTACTATCACAAACAGCTAAAGTAGTTTCTGTTTTGTTGAAATAGTTGGAAAGCCATCCTTTTTGCTTTTTGATACTTACTTCTGTTTCTTGTTCTTTTTAAAATTTTGAGCACCCGATAACTTCTCACGCTTCATATGGTTCTACATAATTTTTTTAATTAAAATTTTATAATATCAAAACTGTAAAATGATTTAGATATATTTAAGAAAACTGTTATTAAAATGTAAACGAACAGATCTCTACAGATAAATTAGCTTAACCAATGCAACTGCGATGTCTGCACGGCAGTCAACAAAATTAATAAAGATAGGCTAAATCAATCAATCAATCAATCCTTTTATTGTTTCCATAGAACAGTTTACAAGTAATAATAATCTTTTCTTTAATTTAGCGCCTGACAAACGCACTGCGCTGTACATTTACATGTTATGCAATTGAAACAATCTTAACTAGTTAACTACTAACAGAACAGACAGCTTGTAATACACGGCGCTAATAGCAGCCTACAAAGCAAATCCGCCCTAACGGGGCTCGAACTCGCTACCTCTGCACTCTTCGCCAGATGTTATCCAACGCGCCACCGGACCCCCCCAGTAGCCTAGTGATCCAGAATAATCACAATCAACGATCACAAGTTTAGAAATTAAAACAGACAGATCACACGATTATCTTATCAACGTTTGAGTGAAACAATCGGGTTCCCAGAAGGGACCGAAGTCCCGCTAAGTTAGGATACCCGTGTACCATGTTAGCACAGGGATGACAGTTGAGTATAGTCTACACAAATAGCGAATAGAGGCCTACTACAATATTTCTTCAATTGTTGGCATTTTTAGTCGAAAGATTTCCCTATGTCAGCATCAGACGGTCAGGACTGTTACAGGCACAAACTAAAGAGCACAGAAATAATTGAATTTTAATGGTTAAAATAAATTTGTGCGGTGTTGAAATTGAGTTAGGCCTACTTGAAAAGGTGTATAATGAAATCAATAATTATTTTAAATTTGTTCCATAAGCAAATGTTTTGAATTTAAATTAAAATAATCATTGTAATTGAAAAAATGGCTAAAAAATTGAAAAACATAAACTGTTAAAACATTTTTTGTGAAAATGGCGCCCCCTAGATTGTGGCGCCCCAGGCAACTGCCTGCTTTGCCTGTGCCTAAGGCCGGCCCTGGCTCGAAGGCGTTAAGATATCTGGCGGACAAAGAAAGATATGATTTGAGAATGGAGATGATTCATTTCCATCTGTTTGTGCCGATTGACTGGCTTAGAGAACTGGTGATGATGATAGTGATGATGTTGTTATGATGACGACGACGATGATTATGATGATAATGTTTGATAAACTTAGTGTAGGCAGAGAATAATGTCTTTTGTAATTTCGTGTTGTTTGAACTGTATATAGTGCCACTCAAAGAGTGAAATAATTAGGGACTTCCTGCACTAGTCTATATTTGTATGATGTTAGAGTGGAGTCTCCGAAAGTCTAAAATCGTGTATGATTTTTGTGTTGGTCTTTTATGACCTGCAACATACTGTGAAATGTGGTGGGCTTTTGAAATGTTGTTTGCTCTGCATCATTCTTTCATGTGCTCGTGAATAAACTGATACCATGCGCTTAGCTTTCGAGTGGCACTTTAGTAATTTACGATAACGATGATGTTTTATTTATTTCAACTGTACTTTCACATTCAGTATATATTTCTGATTAAGTATCATTTATACTTGTGGAGGGCACTATAAGTTCATCCAGGTTTCTTCTCTAGGGGAGAGCATTTGTCTTGAACTATAAAAATGCTTTGTATTTTGTATTTCATATATAGTTGTTTCAGGAATGGACTGTTATACATGTTTTATTGGTGCAAATGTTCAGATTAAGGGTTTTGGATTTTGACATTTATTTAAAAGGTGTTGTCAATACATTCCCGTAGAATTGCATTGTGTTCTTAGGCATGTGATCCTAAAGAACTAAAAATGCTTTTTTGTGAGAAAATTGTACGACTTTTGATTACCGGTAAGTGTGACTTGAGGACTGTGTGGGCCAAGACTCACTTCCTGTGAACTCACGAGTAGCAACTCTTCAGGAAGCTCTGCGGTTTGCAAGAAGATTCTGTTTTCTGTGTTACATCCGCTATAAACTATACAAGGACCTCGCTGCAATATGAGAGCTTATGCAAATGATGCAAACCTGTCCTGCATTTATTGTGATTTACGAGCAGGCTGTGTTTTAATTGGCAGATCTGGGTCATTTATTTTGGATGGCCAAAGCATCTGATTATTTGCAGGAGCAAGGTTGGATAAACGTACCATGGAATCATTTATTATACTTAAGCAGCTTGCAGGAACTCAGCCACTGTACATAGTTGTACAGTCCATTTTTTACCATTTGTGCAAATATACTGGCTAACCCATGACATTATTTTTCAGCATATATAAGTAATCTGCTACCTACATCAGGTCAGTGACCTGACCAGCTAATTAGTGAGATCAATGCTGCTATTGATTGATCTAATTTATTAATTAGTCTGTTTAGGAATGAGATCAGGTAATCACTGATTAAATCAACTCATATCAGGTAGAAAAGGAAGTTTGCAGTCATGGGCGTCTGGGGAGGGGTCAAAGGGGCATTTGCCTCCCTCACCTGGATTTTGTGCATATTTTACAAATTTTACTTGCCATCTTTGCTTTTAACAATGAATGGCTATGATATTCCACGTTTTTATTTTATCCAAACTAGTCAAGATAACCTGAAAAATTTAAAATATATAAAACATTGAAACTTTCAGCAGTTTTGTTTTTGAAAGAAATGTTCAGATATAGCTGAAAACGGATCCCAGAATGCTAACAACAGGCTCCATATCATGTCAAATGCTTCCAGAATCGCTGGTGGCTGTTGGGACCCTAATCGCGGGAGCGAGTGCCGAGGGTGATGCGATCGTTTTTTCCGCAAACTTGTTAGTCCCCATACGAATAATTAACAATTTTGCCCCCTAAAAAACTTCCTGCAGACGCCCATGTTTGCAGTTAGAAGTGTTGAAGCATCTGGGGGTCTGCGTTCCTGGTGTGTGATAAAAAAATGTTTAGCTTGTCTTTTGGAGTGGTTCTTGCAAGCCGTGGGGATTGGCTTTGTCACATGGCCTTTTACATTGAATGGCTCGTTTTAGATTTGCGGTGATCTGAATCTTTGGAAACGTACTTTCACATCCAGCGTTGACTGAGCCTGTGCCTGTGGGAGCAGAGGTCACTTGGCAGAACTGGGTCATGACCTTTTCATTAGCCGTGGAGTAAGAGCTTCATGAACAATCTCAGATAAATAGACGACTTTGTCCAGATAACGGAGCATTGCAGGGCAGCTGCTGCTGTTGATGATGATGGTGATACTGATGCTGATGCAGTCTGCTTCCACGCTGGATAATAACTTAAGAGAGTGCAGGTGCTGTACAGAGGGCACTGTCTGTGCCATCTCGGACTCTGCAGGGGGTAATGGATTCAGGACCCACTTAACCACCCCACCCTCATAGACAGACCACAAGGATTCCCTCTTTGCTGTTGGCTTTTTGGAGACTTGTCTATCAGTGGTTTTCATACTGCACTCATAGATCTCTAACTTCTGGTCCACCTCTCTGGTCCTTCCTCTCTGTTTGTCTGTCTGTCTCTCTGTCTGGCTGTCTGTGTCTCTCTCTCTGGCTGTCTGTGTCTCTCTCTCTGGCTGTCTGTGTCTCTCTCTCTGTGTCTGTGTCTCTCTGTCTGGCTGTCTGTGTCTCTCTGTCTGGCTGTCTGTGTCTCTCTGTCTGTGCTCTCTGTCTGTGTCTCTCTGTCTGGCTGTCTGTGTCTCTCTGTCTGGCTGTCTGTGTCTCTCTGTGTGCCATTTTGTGATGGTGGTTATGTGTGTGAGTGCATGTATGTGTATACATATTTGTTCATGTGACTGTCTGTCTGACTGCTTTGTGATCAGTCTGTTCATGAGGACAGTCTGAAAAATAAAGGCACCATGGGCTGGAGTTGATTTGCAGTATCTGCCATTTCCCCACTGGCAGCAGAGTGCGGCAATCGCCAACTTCATACCGGAATGAAACTCTCCCTCAGACCCAGCTGCATGGGCATCCATAGGAATTTTTGTAGGGAGGAGCATTGCAATGTTTCAAATTGTTGGCATGGGAGACTAATGAGGGTGCGGAAAACAACTGATTGTGTCACCCTTGGTGCTCGCTCCCGTGATTTAATAGGGAGTCTGGTGCGGATCTCAACAGCCGCCAGTGCTTTTGGAAGCATTTGACATGATATGGGTCTGTTGTAAATTTGTAATAGCATTCTGGGTTCCCGTTTTCAGTCATATCTGAACGTTTATTTCAAGTGTTTTTTTTGCATTGAAAATTGTGTTGTAATAATCATAATAATCAAACGATTTCATTTTTGTGCATATGCGCAAAATCGAGGTGGAGCAAATACTCCCCTGTGGACGCCCATGCTCAGATTTATGGTGTTGTGATGCTGTGATGTTGTGATATGCGGGGTCATTCCAGCACAAGAATTGTGTATGTAATTAGACTATCAAGTAAATATTGGGGAGTCTGCCACGCTACAGCTGATATGCTGTATTAACGTCTGTTGGCCTATGTACTGTGTTTCAATGTTTCGTCATCTCAGAAATTTATGAGATGCCTGTTGACTGAAGCTTTGTCCAAATCTGTTCTGTAATCATGCGTGTTTTATGAAGGCTTTATGGGCGGAATGGACCAGCTGAACCCATCGAGACTGGTTAATGGAGCTGATGAAGACTTAGGCAAAGGCCTTGCAAGCTGCATTAGATGGGATGAGACTAAAGCAGACATAGAGGAACAAAGCCTAACAGAATGCTATGGATACACTGAGCCAGTTGGGCGCCTGTAGCTGAAGATGATGATGTTGATGACGACGATGATTATTGTATTGTATTTATAGATTTGTATAGCGCCTCTCACAGTGAACACCAATCAGAGGTGATTCCAGTGCAGAGACCCCAAGCGAAAAGATTATGAAGAAGAAAAGCAGTTCCTTAAGCTAATTCCTAAAGAGATAAAGAGGAAGAATATGATTACTGGTATGCTGTTGGCGATAAGGATAAAGAAAGTACTTTAGTCCCATAAACTAATCTCAAGAAATAACCATGGGTACAAAGTGTTAGCGGCTGTGTTTTTTTATTTGTGGCATATAAGATCCAATCCTCTCCCTTGCCTTAGAAGTTTCTTCCTGATAGTATTTGGCTAGTGTACTCGTTTAGCCAAGTTTTCTAAGAATAGATAATAATATTTTTTTCGTTTATTCAAACAATCCGGTTGACAAACCGCAACCGGTTACAGTGTACAATTATGCAATTGAAACAATTCACAAGAACACAAATGACAGAAGACATAAATCTTAACTACTAACAGAACAGACAGCCTGCAATACAAACCTATAGAAAATAGAGAAACCTTGAAATATCTTTCTGCCGTGATAGGGATGTCACCCCTGCCCGGACTCTGGGTTGAGGCTCCAGCATGCATAGCGTTAGGATATAGTGCCAAAAATTTGGAGTAAAACTGAGCCAGTTGGGTACCTGAAGTGAAAAGCTGTCCATTAAGCCGGGCCGAGGAACAGCCATGGGTGTGCAGTGTTCATTTTTCTTAGCCCTGTTATATGAGAGTGGGGGAGGGACCTGTGCTTTAAGTTGCCACCCCATCTTCACACTGTCAGTGGGGTCATTCCATGTCAAATCAACCAGTAAAATAGCCACCACACCCCTTTGGATTTTTCTGAAAATTTTTATACACAAACTACATGCAAAATTAGGAACAACAGTGAAAATTTGAGCAGAATATCTCAAAATTTGACCGAGATATTAATTTTTGAAGTTAATAAGCAAAAAACGGATCGTGAGAAAATGGCATGATCGACCAAGTTTGGACTGTCATATCTCGGCCAGGAAATGAGCTAGAGGGCTGAAATTTTTTTTCATGTAATCAGTTTGTTCTGCTCTTTCCAAATATTCAAAAATTTCGGTGGTGTTCATTGTGATTTTTAATATAAAAATTTATTAATTAATTTTTTAAGTTAATAAGCAAAAACGAATCACGGGAAAATGGCATGATCCACCAAGTTTGGACTGTCATATCTTGGCCAGAAAATGACTTAAAGGGCTGATTTATTTGTTCATGTAATCAGTTTGTTGTGCTCTTTCCAAATATGAAAGAATTTATAGATTAAAAACCACAAGTAACACCACCAAAATTCTTTCATATTTGGGAAGAGCACAACAAACTGATTACATGAACAAATAAATCAGCCCTTTAAGTCATTTTCTGGCCAAGATATGACAGTCCAAACTTGGTGGATCATGCCATTTTCTCGTGATTCGTTTTTTGCTTATTAACTTAAAAAATTAATTTACGTGGAAGGGAGCTGAACACCATCCTGAATTTTTCACCAATAACAGTTCTAGGTGTCTAGAATATATGTGCAAATTTTCATGAATTTCAAAAAATACATATGTTCACTTTTTTTGCAAGCCGTAAACCCCATTTTCATGATCATGGCAAGGAAAATGTCCTTGGAAAACACAGTAATAATGAAACTAATCAGGTACTCACTATATGCCTGATGAGCACTAATGTACCTCAATATAAAACCAGTATAAGAATTATAATATATTATTCCAACCTGCTGATATGATGTTTGGAACTTGAGTGAAAACTGGCCTCTGTGCAATATTTATAAATTTTTATATTAAAAATCACAATGAACACCACCGAGATTTTTGAATATTTGGAAAGAGCACAACAGACTGATTACATGAAAAAAAAAATCAGCCCTCTAGCTCATTTCCTGGCCGAGATATGACAGTCCAAACTTGGTCGATCATGCCATTTTCTCACGATCCGTTTTTTGCTTATTAACTTCAAAAATTAATATCTCGGTCAAATTTTAAGATATTCTGCTCAAATTTTCACTGTTGTTCCTAATTTTGCATGTAGTTTGTGTATAAAAATTTTCAGAAAAATCCAAAGGGGTGTGGTGTACACCCCTGGTTGATTTGACGTGGAATGACCCAGTGTGAAGTTTTGTTGCAGTGATGGGCAAAATAGTTTAGTTAAAACCAAAGTGTAACTAATATTTTTTAGTTATTAACTGAAAAGTTTAACTTAAAAAATCAGCAACTATGCAACTATCTGTTGCAATGATTGTCTTGAGTAACTGGTTGTATTACTCAAGTCAAGAGAACTGCTTTGCATGATGCATCGTCGTTTGCATTAGCAACTGCCTTCATTATTTTCTGGTAGAACTGTAGTAGGACTATTAGTCTAGTGCACATTACATAGTTTGAAAGTGAAATTGTCATTGACGCTGGGCATTTAAATTCCGTTTTTGTGAAAATGTTTGTAAAAAGTTTGTTAAAAACTTGGAAAAAGTTTAACCAACTATTTTTAGTTTAGTTAACTTTTTTACAAAATCAGTTGCCAACTTTAGTTAAACTGTTTTCTTTTAGTTGAAAAGTTGAAGTTTAACTAACAAAATTAATTTAGTGCCCATCACTGTTTTGGTGCCACAAGCTCTAGGGGTGCAGTGGGAACAAAATTCTCAAAGTTTTTGTCGTGGTTATGATTTAAAACCCAGCCTTGACAGTCTAGCTGTTAACCACTAGATCATATTGCACCAAATGCTATCTGCCTCTTGTGCTTAATGATCCTGATTTATCGCTGGAGGGCTTTAGAAAAATGTTGAAGACTTCGTTTGTTTATGCTATCTTAATAGCAGCTGCTCAAGTGCAGTTGCGGTGCATTTCATTGCATTATTTTTTGCTTTACAAATCGACTTTATAATAATAATAATAATAATGATAATAGGGCTGTGGAAGTTACCGATTAATTAATCGATTAATCGTTAATTAATTTTAACGATTAAATTTCTTTTTAACGATTAATCGAAGACTGCGTGTTATATTGTCAACAAAACACGTTGCTCACTAGAACCTAGCAGTGTTAACAGGCTGGTTTATTTATTTAATTGGTTTTAGGAAGACATTTGAACTGAAAAATATAAACAAGACAACTAATATGAACAAATAATTAGGCTACTAAGTAAGTAGTAACTATCAACTTCCAATAAATAATTAAATATTAACAATATTATTATAAGATAAATAATGAATAATGTTAATTTTTGTTTTTGTCGTTACCAGTACGTATTGGTGAAGTCAACTGTTAAGTAATCGTTATTTCTTAAATAATTAACTATTAACAAAAATTTAATCGTTAACACCCCTAATTAGGGATGTTAAACGATAATCGGAAATCCGATTATCGGTTTCGAAAACGATAATCGGTTTTCATTATTGACAAACCGATTATCGAATTCTGCCTCTTATATATAAAACGGAGTCTTCCACAGCCAACGAGGTAATAGTAGAACCCCCACAGCGACGTATTATTGCCTCTTATATATAAACGGATACTTCCGCAGCCAACGAGGTAATAGTAGAACCCCCACAGGGACCTATTATTGCCTGTATATCAAGTGGTCTTCCACAGCCAACAAGGTAATAGTAGAACCCCGTACGTGTATGTACGTTACCGTACATAGCGATTATCGGTTTTCAGTAACTTGCATTATATGATAATATATTAAATTTTCTATGAAGGACAATAAAAAACGATAATCGGTTTAAAATCGGATTTCTAAAACCGATAATCGGTTTGCCAAAAAAAACGATATTAACAACCCTACCCCTAATTGATAATAATAATTTTTTAAACTAACTGGATAAACAGCCAATCCTTAGGGTTGTAACAGGGTATTTTTCAGTTCAGAATGCCATTTAAATGGAGGATCTTTCCTCCAATGGAACAGATAGCTAATTCAGGCTGTTGCACTCGTGAGGCTTGGCTCAAATGCAGTCTTGTGTAAGTATTCCTGGAAACTAAACGAGGCTCACAATGTGGAGTGTTACTCATCTTTAATAAGTGGCACCCAGCACTCACTCTAGTATCTCGGCATTAAAGTGGTCCAGACTCGGGGCTTATGATCCTCCAATTTACCTTCAACCCACCCACCATCTAATAAATGCTTCTAAAGTCCAGTTAAGCCCATTTTAAAGCCATGTCTAGCAAAATCAGACACAAAATATGCAGAGCATTTGTGAGTTTCTAAAAAGGTGCTATAAAAAGTCAGAATCATACATGGGTATGTACATGCTTACATGTATACTAACACATACATCCATACTGGCATGTACAGAAGCAGGGGCGGATCCAGGATTTCTGGTTAGGGGGCGTAAATACTACCAATCCAATCCCGTAAATATATATATATATATATATATATATATATATGAAATTAGATCACGCAAAACTATAATGATCCTTTTTATAGAAAATGTTATGGAACTTTAAAAAATATATAGTTTCTCATATAAAACAACTGGTCTCCACTGAAGGTTAACAGTGAAACGATTATAAATCAGTTATCGGTTTTGATCATGCAACCCTTGATCCAAAAAGAAAATAATTAAGTGTCACATGCCAGTGGATTAAGCAGTGTCATTCTCCTTGGATGCTTTCTGGCGTAGGCATTGATAATGTCATCAATGTCTAACTTGATGTCCTTGTGGACAAACAATAAAATGAGTGCATTAAATCTGTCCTCGTTCATTGTACTTCGGAAACACGACTTCACAAATCGCAGACTAGAATTTGCTCGTTCAACACTGCAAGCCGTGACAGAAGTGAGCAGCAAAATGTGAATTATTGTGGTAATATTTGGATACATAATACGACAGGAGCGGCTGTCAGCGAGGGTGTCCGACAGGGTGCTTGGTGTGCTGTCAGCGTTTCTCCACATCTGCTGCCAAAGCTTTAACTCTTGATGAAACGAATCCGGCGAAGGCAGGTCATCATGATAGTAATGAAGTATACCATCAGCAGTGAGTGCGTCGATGTTTGAAACATTAGATGGAATGAGACTTAGACCACGAATTGCTTGTTTCGCAAGATCTCCAAATCGTAGGCTAAACTGCTGAAGTAGACTGTCCAGAAATGGAAGATAAATGTTTCGTTTGAAATGTTCATCTGGCGTTGCAGCGGGTGTGTTGCTTCGGTGAATCTGTTTTGAGCATATTCTTGGTGCAGTAATTGGTCCAGCGCCAGCTGTCTCTGCCATTTTAGTAGCTTTCTGGAAAACATGCTCCCATTCGCTGTCATCCTGTCGGGCATTGTTTAGTGCTGCTCTAACACTCGTCACCATTTCATATCCTTGGATCACGTCTAAAGTTGAGCCTTGCAACTTTGCGCTGAGTCCTTTGACGTAGCCAAAGAAATGGCGAACGATATGAAAGCTTACAATAAATGCATGATCTGTAATGCTCTTCAAAAGTCCGTAAGCAGCAGTGCTCGTCTTACTGTCCCAATCTGCTTCAATGGATCCGATTGCGTCTAAGCAGGCAACAATCGGTTCGTACAGCTCCATGAAATTTGACAGAGTTGTGTGCTTTTCAATCCATCTCGTCTCACAGAAAATTCCGACCTTTCGTTTAACAATTTTTTCATTCTCACTGCATTTGCTTTGGTATGCATCAAGTACTGCCTCTTCTAGACGTCGGCTGCGCTTTGGCGAATACTTGAAGAAAATCCCCAGCTGTATAACGATGTCCAGCATTGCATGGATTTCTCTTACACTACAACATTATTTTGCAAAGAGCAAGATTCAGATCATGACTAGAGCAATAATGATAAAGCGCCTTCGGTGACAGTTGAGTGAACCGCGCTGCACAACCAGCTTGCTTTCCTGCCATATTGCCAGCTCCATCCATCGCGAATGATAAAACTGCTTGTTTAAGCCGTTTTGACGGCGGACCACTCGACATATTTTTAAATTGACCAATTTCTATTTACGTAAATTTTGTCTGTACATGAACTTTGTGAATGACGTCACGGCAAAAGTCATTGGTCACGTGGGCAACGTCTGCTAGCAACTCAGGTAAGTAGGTAAGAGAGCTCCGGTAAGAGAGCTCCATTCTGCCGGTCCAGCTACTTCAAACATCCTATTCCCAAATTGCAGTTAGGCTATATTAGTTTTAGGTCAGTTTAGTTTGAGAACATTTGCTGCAGGTTTAGGGGGGGCGTACGCCGGCTCCACCCCCCTCTAAATCCGCGCCTGAGAAGTACATACATATGGAGCATTAGTCATTGGTGACTGCAAGATGAAACTGCAATAGTATACAGATTCATCACAGGCTGCAGACACACGCGCATCCACAAACACACATACAGCCAAACCCAAATAGATACACAATGACAGGTGCACAGATAGACAGTGTATCAAGGATGCGCATTGTCACAAAGACTTGGATTATGATTATGACAGGTATATATATATAGACATTATAATTATTTTCTATACCTAACGCAGTCACCGTGGCTGATAGCCAGGTAACAGTATAAGGTGGCTCTCTGGTAATTAAGCAGAAGTTGTATGGCAACAGTGAATATCATTTGGTACCAGGCAATGCATATCACCGAACATTTTTGCCACAACACTGCGGGAAGTAGATTGTTTAGGTGTTAATTTATTATAGATCCACTTGTTGTCTCTCTATCTCTCTATTGACAATGACTTTTGCTGTTGGTCTCTGTTACAGTGTCACAGAGATATAAGTTATGTAAGGATAAGGAGTGTTCAAGAAGCCACACTAGTATCTAGTGTTGGCAGATATAATTTATAAAAGTGGGGTCATAATTGTGTGCCCGGCTTGGCAATTAGTTGCCTCTGATGACGCTTTTATCATAGATAGGGTAATTTCAAATAATTACTTGGCGGCCTGTTATATAGGAATGATGTTTGCCTCTGCACGGTTGTGTATGTATGTATGTATGTGTGTATGTATGTATGTATGTATGTATGTATACGTCTGTGTATTGGGTCTCCTGCGTGCTGACGTCTCTCTTTGTGACAAAGAGGACAAAAGAACAATATGGGGGTTTGTTTCTAGGCTCTGATAAATGTTGAAGGGGTGTGATGTTGCAGTTTTGGGGTTTTGTTTCTGGGCTCTGATGAATGCCAAAGGACTGTCATGCATTAGTTTGTGGGATTTAGTTTCTAGTTTTCTGATGATTGCCAAAGGGCTGTGATGCATTAGTTTTGGGTTTATAAATGGATATAATCAATGAATATGTATTATGTAATTTGTACCTTGCTGTATACTTTGTTAAGTTTTACTTTTTGTTTAGTAGTTCATGTATAACCAATGATTTCCAAGGTTAAGGAAGGTTATTACTACAAGAGTAATTGGCAAAGATCCATCAGTACTGCTTGTAAATTGGTGTCCCTATTATTAGAGGGGGGCTGTGGTCACTTTAGGTCTACCGTTTATTCCCCAATACCCTGCTAAGATTTCACATTGAACTCCATTTTCTGTTGTCGACATTATTTGATAATTAATGATTAAAGATTATGACAGTCAGTGAGCTGGTCGTTGAACCTGGCAATCGATCTGCAGTCAATCAATCCAGTCAATCGGTTTAGTCAATCAATCAATCTAGTCAATCAATCCAATCAATCCAGTCAATCGGTCCAGCCAATCAATATAGTCAATCCATCCAGTCAATCAATCCAGTTAATCGGTTCAGTCAATCCAGTCAATCAGTTCAGTCAATCAGTTCAGTCAATCTAGTCAATCAATCTAGTCAATCAATCCAATCAATCCAGTCAATCGGTCCAGTCAATCAATATAGTCAATCCATCCAGTCAATCAATCCAGTTAATCGGTTCAGTCAATCCAGTCAATCAGTTCAGTCAATCAGTTAAGTCAATCTAGTCAATCAAGCTAGTCAGTAATTCCAGTCAATCAAGTCAGTCAATCAATCCAGTGACTCAAGCTAGTCAATCAGGCCAGTCAATCATTCCAGTAAATCAGGCCAGTCAGTCAATCAATCAGTCCAGTCAATCAATATTGTCAATAAGTCCAGTCAATCAGTCAGTCGATCTTTGATGCACAGAAACCAGTTATGCAGTGCCTCCTATGAGTTTTTCTTGAAGTTCAGAAGTTGCACTATGTAAATTTGCGATTACAATAACGATATCTGCAATGGTCAATCATTAGTCAATACTTAACGAGTGCACAAGTTATTGAGTAACGGTATTTGATGTACCAGGTAATGGTGCTTTTATTCAGTCAGTGAGACTAGGTTTTTATGAAGCTCCATTTTTATTTGGCTGGAGTCTGGTATCGACTGTGGAATGGTAGATGATTGGTAAGAGTATTTGCGTTGTAACATGGAGAGTATACGGTTTCAGCCTCTTGAGATGGTTACTGTGTAGGGGCCTTGAGCAAGTTCTGCACTCGCAGTTGCATGGCGCCATTGATTGAGTGTAGGGGTATGTTCGGTGCCTTGCAGCCGGAGGGTTGCGGGTTCGAATCCACCTCAAGCCGCGCATAGGGACCCTGGGCAAGTCCTTCACTCGCAAGTGCTCATGCGCTGCATGAAACTCCGATTCAGCGTCCGCACTGTAGTCGGGAGCGCCTCGGAGTAGTGTTGTGAGGCGGAAAAATTGTCCGCAAAATGTCATATTTTTCCTTCAATAGAAAATTACTAAATAACAATTTAAATGTAATAGTTTTAAACATCACTCACTCTAAGCTATCTTATGTAGCCTAAGTATAACTGATACTTTTATTCAATAGAGGGCACGGTTAGTGCTTACTGTTCTGTGTGTTCACAAGGCTCAACATTGACAATACATTTAAGAATTAATTGCAATTAAACTTCACTGTTAATTTAGAGAAAAAAATTTGATTTAGTCTCCTTAGTATTTTTTAGTTATGAAAACATGAGACAAAAACAGCATTTGATGCAGTAGTAGGCTAGTAGCGCTCGTGAATAAGCTGGTGCCCTGCGCTTGGCTTTCGAGTGGTGCTTTAGAAGTTTGGAGATTACG
Source organism: Aporrectodea caliginosa (assembly GCA_020284085.1). Taxonomy (NCBI): domain Eukaryota; kingdom Metazoa; phylum Annelida; class Clitellata; order Crassiclitellata; family Lumbricidae; genus Aporrectodea; species Aporrectodea caliginosa. Next base: position 253,677 of record JACEVL010000149.1, on the reverse strand, counting down.
ATTACGAGGCTACTATTATAGACACCATTTTAATAAGTACTGCAACAGAATAATTTTTATGAGGCCTATTATACTATTATTTTATGGACGCCAATCATCGTCAATATGATGGCATCGTTAAATAAACGTATTTACTACTATTATTTTATGTTTTGAAATATAATGTTATTTGCATTGCCATTGAAGTCTGAGTCTGAGACCAATATATTTTGAAATCTGTTTAATGTTTATTTTAATTCCTTTAAGGTGAACATTGCCTGCATTGACAGAAATACTGTAAATAAAAGGAACTTTAAAAAACCAGAAATTTTCTAGTGTTGTCTCATACTAAAAATCTGACATTATGAATTATATGTATTTTTCCGGTTCTGCGGAAAATGTCAGGAAATTTTCCGGAAAATTTCCCGAAAATTTTCCGAAAAATATTTTTCAGGAAAAGCTACATCACTACCTCTGAGTAGAAATCTTGAAGGAGCGCTATATAAATATCTGAAATGAATGAATGAATAGTGGTGCTTAATAAATGTGTTTAATAATTTTTAACTGACTTTTGTGATGACAAATGTCACAGTTGAACTAGTTCGAGTTCATGTGTGTGAAAATTTCAATCATCTGCCCTGTGAGAAGTGAAAAGGTTGGCAGAGCTTAAAAGGCATGGCTAAAAAATGAGTAACTAGCTAATGTACCTCCTTTTATATCTTGTGAAAGACCAGTAGTTACCTAACTGTTTGTAGCTCATCCGACAGTTTATATTGTTGATGTTGTCTGCATTTGCTGTGAATTTGCTTTGACATGTCTTACTTTCATCATCATTATCAGTTCCTGAAGTCAGCCATTAATTTTGTTGGCAATGTGTACAAATAAATGATCTCCATTGTCCTCGGTCATTTGTCAAGTCCACTGCTCCCCTTAGTGTTAGTCCAAGTGATGTTATGTCCACATTTATATTATCTATCCAGCATTGTCTTGGTCTGCCTTTGTTTCTTTTTCCTACGAATCTGGTATGTAGTGCATTATGTGGAATTTGGTCAACTGGCATTCTCTCTACATGTCCAAACCATGGGAGTCTTCATTGAACGACTTCTCTATAAGCGGAGTTGCTTTGGATACCTAATGATCTTACATTACCAGTCAGCATAATATATTCCGGGATTTTCTCAAGCTGTCACAGCTGTGAAATCGCGGTGTAGGCAGCGCTTCTGAGAAGGGCTGTGTATAGATGTTTTCATACGTGGATGCTAACGTGCCTTAGGCTTAGAGGACCCATTTTCTCTGGGCCTTATTATTTTTCGATTTTTATTGATAATGACTCATGATTGCTGGTGGGCGGGCGATTATTCTTTGACTGAAATTGTTCTGGAGGCATGAGACGCCCAGAGATGAATGACAGTTGAAGTGTGCCCTTAAGGTCTTGGCGCGTACGGGCCAGTAGGCTCTCTGCTCCCGGCTCCAACCTAGTCAGATCAGACCAGACGACCGCGGCCCCGGCGTGCTCTTGGCAGCTGTCTGTTTTCGTTATATTCTGACTCACCCGAACTACTTCTATAATATTGTGCTTAGTCAGTGCTGATATTTCAGAACAAAAACGTTCAGTTAAAGCTAACGGAAGTTGTGTATCAGAGTGCAAACGAAATATGACAATTATGAAGATTGGTATTATTATTATTATATTTAGTCCAAAGGTTGACTGTTGATAGTGTCAAATAAATGATCCACTGTAATGAAGTCTTTGCATATAGTAAAAGAGTCTTCCTTTATTTCATACCTGTGAACAACATATATTGCAATAAGAGTCATACTCTACTCATCAACGTGACTTGCAGGAATTGCTAACTTGGATTGAATTAGATTTGATGGGATTTAGGTCATGGGCCACTGACGAGTGAATGTCATTCACCCGGTAATGTGAGATCCTTTTAGGTGTAGATAGAGACCTTTGTGTTCTGATAAAGGTGCATTTATAATACACCAGATTAGGTTCGGTGGGATCAGTGACTCCTATGGAACGGTTGAAGTGATATTGTATGTAGGTACCATTGTGCAACAGCGATATTGTGCAATGGTACCATTGTGCACGAGTAATTGTATTAGTGCATTGCACAATTCACTGGATTAGAATCAGTTCAGTAAGATCAATAGCTGACTGTAATTAACTAGTTAGAATGATGGTCTTACACATGTAGAACTGCATTCCAGACACATTCTGTTTATGTGGTTTACAAGTTTTAGAAGCCCTACCGTCTTGTTTGTATTCGTTTAGTGACGTTGCCAGTCCACGTTTGGATGAAAATATTTACGTCAGCTGATAAATGGTATTTATGATATCGCAACTCCTTATCTCGTTAAGCCTGTGTAGCCTTGTGTTTTATCTGGAGCCTTTTTTTATTTCAGAGTTCCGCCTTCGTAGGTGCTGTCAGGAGATTTGCATCGTTGAGAGCGTGCTATATAGAGGAGGCCTTTGATTGTGTTCATTGAGCGGAATGGTCTGACTCTATCGACACTGACTGGCTGTTACTGTGCGTGCTGAATGCAGCCGGATCTTAGAAGTGTATCAACACATTAAGAACTTTCTTTCCTGGAATATAATTGGAATATAATTGCTCTGCTACCTAGTCGTTTCAAGTGTTGTGTGCGTTGCTTTGCGTTGTACGATAGAAAGATATTTGGACTGACTTGACAGAAAGGCTTTAATAAGAGGATATTATCAACACTGGCTTACCACATGATCGTCGTACGTTTATAATTGTTCGCGACTGAAAGTGACGGTGTTGCAGATCTTGTGGATATAGACATCTGTATTTCAAAGATGGATGAGTATTTAGACAATGATATCGTGTTGGCTAAGAAAGGCATGACCGAAAGCCAAAGCGAAGTGGAGGTACAGAAGAATTCTGTTGATGATGAAGGAAACAATCTTCTCAAGGATCATGAAGACACGTCACAAGATGCGGAGAATCTGGACAACCACAAGGTGACTGATTCTGAGAGTACTGACAATTTTTACGATGCCGAGGAGATGCCAGCGATGCAGGGAAACGCTGGAAACGAAGAGACCAGCACGGATGAAGAGGAGGGCTGCTTCAGTGACATCGAACCAATAGATGTTGCTAAACTTGAGGATGGTCATCATGACGATTCTTCTATCGACCTAGCGGAAAAGCCGGAGGACTGGAGAGCAGGCGATGTACAGGCGATGGAAGTGTGCGAAGCCGTCAACAGCATTTACGGAAGAGCCGACTACATTTGCGTATCCGAAGACTTGGTTGACGGATGTGCCGTTGCCACTCTGTGCCAGATTCAGGGTCATACAGACGCTGTCGTGTGCTTAAGGTCAAGCGAAGATTGTGCCGAACACGATAATTCTGAAGAGGACGATGAAGAGTATGAAGGACATTTTCATGGGGAGTCTGTAAGCGACAGTACAACAGTTGTAGCCACGGGTGATGACAGCTGTGAGGAGTCTGATGGGAGATATGCACAGAGTCCTACGCTGAGGGAAATCTCGGAGGAGGAAGACAATGCGTGTGTGACAATGGACGACTTGATGGAAAGCGAATCTCCAGTATTGTCACGTAAAGTTTGCCAGATACATGCGGATTCTGAAACAGTTGGAGGTCATCCAGATGCTGAGGATTTCCTTACGCATCCGCACGATGAAACAGCTGCTGATGAGGATATAGAACCAAATGATGTTCACACAGGTGGTGCAATGGTCGATATGCATGACGATATAGAAACGATCGATGATCAAGCAAATGTCGCTGCAATCGATTCCCATCACGATGCTGATATGATTGATCGCTCTTCCGATTCCACACTGGAAAATGTCGACGAGCATCACACAGCAGGCACCACCTCAGACCCACATTTCTATCCTGCGACTGAGACTACGACGTCTCACGACTCGGATATGGCGATTGCATTGGAAGTCGCTTCAGCCAAGGGTTCATGTCTAGAGACCTCGGCTGTGGAGTTACGAAGGTCCGGTGGTTCAACCCAGACGTCGTCGTCCCATGGACTTGCAGTGGATAACTCACGAGATGTGCATCCACCTCGTAAAGTGAGTGAACACACGACAGCAAAGCCACCAGCTGTGACCAAAGACATACCCCACAGCGACTCCTTTAAAGAACCAAAGGAACAAGTCGTGCTACGATCGAAGAAGTCCAAGCGGGTTGACAGCATCCGAAAGTCTTTCATCAAGTAAGTTTCTACTTGACTTTCAGTGTGAAATGTAATGTCAAAACTTTGTGCTGTCAAAACTGACTGTCTTGGACTTTTAGGTTTAGCACACCACTTGTAAACACTGTTTCCGAGACATGCTCGAGTGTTGCTGAGTGGTTGTCATAGTTGTCAAAAACGTCTGTAGAATGCCGCTCAGGTAGAGTCCATTGTGGGTGGGTACTCGATTATGGATAAATCCGTTACTGAATAGTAAGCTGAATAATAAACAACCCTCAGGGAGCCACAGGTGAGTCACTCAATGCACTTTGGCTGCATTCAGACTTAGTTAAGCAGTCATCCTACTTGAAAGATCCACTGTTACAAATTTGTATTGACTCCTACACAATAAGGAGATTTACTATTCTATCATCATCATCAGTTCCTGACGCCATATTGTATTGTATTGTTTTTAAAGATTTATAAAGCACCTCTCACAGTGCACACCTATCAGAAGCGCTCCCAGTGCGAAAGTCCTCGAGAATAGAGACAAGTTTTGAGGTAGCGAAAAGATGTAGCAGGAGTGCAGGACCACCACATAGTATGGTCTGGCTGTGCATACTAATTGGTAACTATCCACTACAAATCATTTCCTCCCACCTTGTAGCTTCACCTGGGACAGATTGCTGAGTATTATTATTAAGTCCTGAGACTGACTGATATACAGCAATGGGCTTGAATGCTTTGTTGCTGGGTTTGGGATGTTTACATTCCCGGCCTGATTGCCATCCTCCTTTGTGTGAATGCATGGGTCACCAGTGCCCTCTGACAGGCCTAGTTATATAGTACTAGTGTATTCTGTGAGAAGCACAGAAGAAATTGGCAATGGCCATACAATGCATCTGATTTGTTGGTCACAAAGGTCTTTGTAGTAGTGTGCAATTAACATTTTAGTTGCTGTGTCAAAAATGGATGCATTTCATCAAATAAATTTTCTTTTTTTTCTTGGGCTCTCATGCTAGGAGCATCACTCAGTAGTTTGTTACTGTAACAGGTGCATTATAATTGACCAGTATGATACAATATGGTTCAACTAAAACAGGCTGACCAGAAAGAATGGCAATGCTGCTCAGGCTTGTTTTCATTTGCAGTTTTTTTTAAAAGACAGACTAGAATACTTTGTGGAATTAGAAATATTTGTTGAAGAGCTGGAAGGTATAAGGCATACTTTGCGTTGCTGTGATCTTGAAATTTGAGAGTGAATGGTATGAATTTAAATCTCATTACTTGGTGTAAAAGTGAGGGTGTGATGCCACTCTACAAAAAGTGGGCCTGTAAAAAGTTTGGGAGTTGCCTTTGAGTGCCTTGTTTTTATTCTTCAGAAATGCTTAGAATATCTCACTGCAGGAGCTCTATCCATATCCGTTAGTCACGCTGCATTAACATTGCACAGCAGAGACATCAGACTGATTAAAATTCAAATGATTGGCAGAAGGCAATACAGTGAGTTGGTCTCTCCAGGATTTTAGGCATTCCCGGCATGCTAAGGCCTCTATTTGAACCCTGCAAACCAACTCCCAGCCCAACTATCAACTTCTTAGCGGGAACCCCATGTGTTACCATTCTCATGCTAATGATTTGATGTACACTGTTTCATGTTATTTGTCTTAATGCAAGCAATCTTGGGAAAACTTGTGTATGGTCGGCTTTACATATCACTTATCTATATTGCCTGTACATCTTGGGTGTGGAAAACTGTGTATTTATGTATGTATAATGTGTTCATAAATATGTATAAATGTGTGTATGTATGAATGAATGTATGTGCATACATGCACTGGTATGTGTCGGTGTATGTATGTATGGTCTATGTATAAAGGCCAATCATTTGTTTTTCTACATCTGTCTTATGATATAAGGGCGGCCCTAATAAGCGGGACCTTGGTCCCTGCTGGGTCTTCCAGCCTTCCTGTTGTATCCCAATGTTACTGTTTTCTGTGTTAATTGTCAACTGCTGGTTGCACTGGGAGCAATAAACGAAGGGTCATGGTTATGTATGTTTGTATCTAGGTACTTACCATGTATTTCTATGAATATGTCTGAATGAATGTAATATAGTGCCTTTTAACTTCCTGTCTAATGCACTGTGCTCCCTAACCTAAGTGGAGTTCACGAAGAACAAATAGTTCATCTGTAAGCCAATAGATGCTCAGGTAACTGGAACATCACCATTGGCAATAATTGTGTGTCTCCAGACACTGTTGAAAGAACCTACACTTGCTGAATGTACCATATTGTTCGTGTGGTGTGGCTTGGCCTGTTCAACTGGTCTGGCATATCTTAATGGTGATGCAGATTCACACATGGATGATTGCAACAGGTTGTACATGTTAAGCAGAATTCTGTTGCTTTGGCATTTCTCTTGGCATTGGAAAATGTTACTTCACCTTAACCTTTGAGTCATTGAACTTACTGTTCACAGTAGGCACTTTCCTTTGAGCTGTTTTGTAGGTTCTAAGAGCATATGATGGCAGATGATGCACTGTAACAATTGACTGGCTTGTCTTTTTAGCACCAACTGACCTGATGTGTACTTTTTGTGGCTGAAGTGATTTTATTGAAAACATATGTTGTAGCATTCACTCTGTGCAATAGCCTAGTGATTTAGCATGCTGACTTGTTAGCTTTGAGTGTGAAGTTCAAATCCTCACCAGGACAGAAAGATATCTAGATATCTAGATATTTAAAGATTTGTGTCGCACTAATATCTTCTATAGGAAAGTAGGGTTATTTGAATACACTGACTGTAAACTGTTAGTGAAATTGGGAAGGTCTTGCAGCTAGAGGAGAACTTGACACACCCTCGGATTGTAAGGCTATAAAAATGAAGTAATTGTTATTAGTAACTTCTATTGTGCCCGGGTGCGCAAGGCATTGACCAATGGCACACCAAAATCAAAAGCTGTAATTAAGGTATGTGTCGAAAAGATCAGCCCGTAAGACAGAGAGGAGGCCTATATGGTGGATAAGCAGTTTGAAAGAGGTAAGTTTTAAGTTGAGAATGAAATGACACAAACGATTGAGCAGAGCGGACAGACACAGGGAGAGAGTTCCAAAGAGTAGGTCTAGCAACCAAAACAGCTCATTCACCTAGAACAGTTCTTGATATAGGTATGACCAAAAGGTAATCATATGAGTGCTTTGAATACTGGTAAGTCTGGGGAATGGGGATTAAGCACTGATTTTAAGTATTGTGGCTGGCCAGAGTTCAGAGTTTTATAAACTATGAGCCCCAATTTGAAACTAATTCTTTGCTGAACAGGAAGCCAATGCAAGGATTAAAGCACAGTGGTTGTATGTTCAATGTTCATATTTGGATGTATTAGTTATGGCTTTAGCCAAAGAGTTCTGAACTCTGTAGTGTTTGACTTATTGATACCAAGTCACCAAGACATATCCATGAATGCCCACCGAAGTTATCTTAAGGGACTGGTGTTTTTTATGTCAACAATAGAAGAGCAGTACCTTGAACTAGCCTAAGAGGCAACCATGTATATGAAGTGTTAGCGACGTCATTTTCTTAGCCTCTGCATATGAAGGCGGATGAACACTGGCCCGTCTTCTCCCATGCTGTTTTATATTCTCATCAACAGTGTATGGCCAGTGTGCTACTCATTGTAGCTGAGTTGGCTAGCGGGCGCAGGTGGAGCAGAAGTCTATAAACAAATTTCTGCTCGGGTGGGGATTTGAACCTTTGACCTCTTGAGTTGACAGTCCAGCGCCCTAACCACTAGACTATTGTGCATCTCAGGACAATAATAAGTATTTATACCATTCTTTGGTAATACCATTCTTTGGTACAGGTCTCATTGAGTCATTCAGACATTTATTCCAAGCATTTAGACAGCACATTCTTCTGAATACCTCTTCAAAAGTGTTCTTCAGCCCCAGTGAGAGCATTCAAAATCAAGGCTTTCAGACTACATGCGTTCTGTAGCATTTTACTGCTATGCTTTGAAGATGAATCTTCAATTGCTTTGCGAAATGAGCAAGTAAAATGCTGAGTATAAATATAAATTAAATACTTATGATTACATCATACCTGATGATCCCACAGTATTAAAAAAATTGTGGATAGCATTATTTACAGACTTGTTATAAGGTGTTGTAAGATGTTTATATCATTGTTTCTGATGTAAAATGGTTTGGGACATTGATCCGATCTATGGTTCGGATACGGAAAATAAACTTTTTATTACACGATACTGTTACAAAGCATTTCTTGATATGGCTTACCAGAATGGCATTATTACGAGTTTCCAGTTTTTGTGTCGTAATGCTTAGGTGTACTTTTCATTAAGAGTTAAGTACCAGTATGTATAATACGGACGTATACATGTGTGCATTTATGTTTGCATGTCTGTGTGTATGTGTGCATGAATCAATGCCACTTAATGCAGCACCTTTTAAGTGGCTCAGAGAAGTGCAGATGTAGAACTTGAGATAGGCAGGATAGACTGTTAAGTGGCTTCTTGTTGCTTTGTTGCCTTGTTGATCATTCTGTAGCCTCTGGGTGATGTCAAGCAGGGCAAGATTAGTATATGCCATGGCTTAACGCAGATCGGAAGAAAAGCTGATCACTTGGCTGCCAGACATGGCTGATGACAGTGTTGCTCTGGAAGGGCGGTGTGTTGTAGATGGACAGTCCGCCGGGAGGTCGGAGGTTCAAAACCTCTTCAAGATAGACAATATTTGTCTGTTCTTGTGCCCCTAGAGAACGCGGCTATGTCTCGGATAGGCACTGCTGGTGGGAACTTGTGATGGTGAGTAAGAGGGCTGGCTGCCTGCTCTCTTAGACCGAGGCTGAGAGAAATGAAGTCATTAGCACTGGGGGCATGGTAGCATGGTTATGTGGTGCTCAACACATAGTTTGGGTTCGAGCCTTCCTGGTCTTTCACTAACAATTGTTCAGTACAGTGCAATACAATTACAATATACAATACAATCCAGCTGTAATTTCATAATGCCCTCCTTACAAAGTTCAGAAGTGCACATTGAAGCCGGGCAACCATTTAGAGCCATAGGTTGACTGGAAGAGGTAAGTTTTCAGTTTAGAGCAAAAGACAGTCTCGCTAAGCGTCATCTATGTTCTGCCGTATGGTCATGTGTGCATTTCTGACCTTTGGAAGGTGTGCACTATCAAATACAGTTGTATATACCCATGGCCTTCAATTGGGGTTGGTGTGGTGACTGCTCTTATCCTTCTGAGTGTGTTTGTAATATATTGTAAACTTTGTAATCTCCATATATGTGGTGTCTAAGATGACTTGTTTTCAAAAGGGAGGTTATTGCTTTAATAAAGCTGATTCATTGCATGCTTCCTTCCACCCGCATTAGTCTAAAGAATCATCATCCCCACAGGTGCAGGATTTCATGGCCGCAGAAGCACAAGCACAGCCAACAACAGTAAAACAATCTGACAACTGCATTTTAACAAAGAAACAAGAATAATGCATCAATCCAACAACAATTCAACAATCTAACAACAATACAACAATCTGACAATGACAAATGCAACAATTTGAGGATAACAGTGTAACAATCCAACAGCAACAATACAGTAATCCAACAATGACAAATGCAACAATTTGATAACAACAGTGCAACAATCCAGAGACCCTGCCTTAAATGTCTAAAGAATAGCCAAACAATTGTCAGTTGCTTAATAGGCATTGGTTTTGAAGCCTGGACATAGAGGTGGTATTGTATATACAATACAACCTGTGCTGGACATTGCTTTTGAAAGGTAGGCCTAGCTGAAGGTGCTATATAAAAATATCGAATGACACCCCAGTGAATATAAATTCACGAAGAGAAGTCTGGACCTGTGGCAGCTTGCAGGCGCTGATGTAGGACGTTTTGTTTCATAACAGCGTAACTAGGTTAATGAGCAGAGTTTCTGGTCTGGTCGATGTTTCATCAGTTACCGGTTGTGTTGGAAGTCGACTTAAACGTAAACATGTTCTTATGGCACATACAGGTTTCACCACTACTGTTCTTCCATCTATCCATCCATCTTTTCACTGACTGACCTCCGCCGCCACATCCTGTCGTGGACTATATTGCGATTCCCACGGTCCGAAGGAATGAACCTGTGTGTGCTGTGTGTGTGTGTGAGTGTATGAATATTGGAGCATGTGTCATAGGTGATGATAAATTCGTGTAATTAACAACGTCAGTATAACGGAATGATTATTCATTCATTCATTCATTCATTCATTCAGAGTTTTATATAGCGACCCTTCAGAAACTACTCAGGAGCGCTCCCTTAGGCCACGACTAAAGAAAAAAAGACTTGAGTGACTTGTAGAACCCTGTCAGATGGCTTACAAGTAAAAACGAAGCTTAAGTGGTAGGTCATTCCAGATGGAAGGGCCAACAACCGAGAAAGCACGGCGCTGCCTAATAGCCAAGCTGATTATGCTGGACTAAGAGGGGTAAGCTGACAGTCTGCTACCCATCAAGAAATGTGCTTGGGAGAATAGAGTGGGATTTTTGAATGCTCACTTCATTCATTCAAAGCATTTATATAGCGTCTCTCCAAAGGTAACTACTCAGAGATGTTCCCAGCCCAACTCCGACTGTTTTCAAGTGTTTGTAGAAGTGCGTGAAGAATTCTTAGCTAGACAACAGGCAGATCCAAGGGAATCTGTTCCAGAGGGTTTACTCCCTCGCATGTCTTGTTTACATGTCTTTGGGGCAAATGTTCTTGGGAAAAGTTACTTACTTGTTCTTCAAGTAACTGATACTAGTTATGAATGTTCATTTGTGTTCTTAGTTTTTTTTTTCTGTTCGTTTTTTGTTCTTTGATCTTTTTTATCCTTCTTCGTCAGTTTTCGTCTTTCTTGGTTGCGCTTGTAGTCAAACAGCTGATGAGCTCTTTTTCCATAAATCGGGATTTGCTTCCCGCATTTATGGCATGTATGTACATAGAACGAGAATTCGTGACTTCAGACTTTAATATTCGTAAATATTCGTGAATATTGGGTCATTTTAATATTCGTAAATATTCGTAAATATTCGTTGATGACGTCACTGTTTCCGCTTGTTTACGAACTAATTTAATTTAAGAGTACTAATTTAAGTATATGTGCAGTGGTTTTTCGGCGCTGTACATAGTGCTGTGGTCCGTAAGCTACATGGTATGCTGGTAAACAGACTGTCGGAGTGACGGATGTTTTTGCTTGTTTATATTTTGCATGGGATGACTGGTGGCAAATTAATTGCCACCAGTCATCCCAAAAGTGTCCTCAGACAACTGGCATTAAATTTGTTTGTACATGTGTAATGTTACACGCCTAGGCTTATTAGGTCAAAATGTCAAAATAGATAACCGACTCAGAGATGTTCTCTCTCTCCCTCTCTCTCTCTCTCTCTCTCTCTCTCAACTCCGACACACACACACACACACACACACACACAAGTGCACACAACACATTCTTAGCTAGACAACAGGCAGATTCAAGGGAGTCTGTTCCAGAGCTTTACGATCCCTCTGCTCTGTCTTGTGTCTACATGTCTCTGGGTTCTCTGTCAAATGTTCTTGGGAAAAGTATACTTATTTGTTCCAGTCTCACTTTCAAATGATGCGCTTATATATGCTGAGGGATAGTTCATAGCTGTGAGCTGAGTCATAATTTGGGCGCCAAAAATGTGAATGTCGCATGATCGGCCCCCGCCCGCATAGCCTTTTGAGACTTCGAACAATAAACCAAGTGAAGTTACTCATTATAAGATGACTAACTCTAATATATAACTGTTCTTATGCATATTTTGGCACTGATTTTTTTACAATTAATCCCGGATTTTGAAGAATTAAGAATTAAAAGAACTAAAAAAAATTAATATTCGTTGTCCAGTTTTAATATTCGTCAATATTCGTCAAGTTTTACAAATTTTAATATTCGTAATATGCGCATACTCGTTCTATGTGTATGTATGTGAACGTTTATACGCCGCATTTGTAAGAACATTTCAAAAGCGCTGCAAACATGGCTGGATTTTTAAGCATTTTAACAGAGAATGAGAATGCTACATGGGCCGAGTTAACAGTTCTCAGGAATACTTTTCCAAAGGAAGGGATGGGACCTGTGCAGGATAGTGTGCGGATGTATTGAAGCGAGGAATCAGTAAATGACCTTGGTCTGCTAAATAAGTCGATTGACTGCATGAGGGCCACCAGAACGGGCCAGGGTAACCCCTTGTTTAATGGCACAATGGCCGCCAGGGTTATTGGGGCAAATGTTTTGTTTATCCTGCAACTTTAGGCCTGCTGCACGATGTTGCCAAACTGTTGCCTAGTTTGGCAACATCGTGCCTTGTATCCAAAATAGTGAAGGCTATTAAAAGACCTATTATAATTAAATAGCGGTCGGTACTCATCATTTGAGGGGTTTTGGTATGTCGTGAGATGCTTTGGGGGTGTCTTGAGTTGCTTTGGGGTGTCTTGAGGTTTGGGGTGTCTTGAGGTGCTTTGGGGTGTCTTGTTCTTTGGGGTGTGTTGAGGTGCTTTGGGGTGTCTTGAGTTGCTTTGGGGTGTCTTGAGTTGCTTTGGGTGTGTTGAGGTTCTTTGGGGTGTCTTGAGGTGCTTTGGAGATGTCTAGGATGAGGTCAAAAGAGTGGTGAATGATAGAGCCGAATGGGGAAGTTGAGTTGGCTGTCTGATGTGCAGACCTGCACAGTTGCACTGAGTGCTATAAAGTAAGTAAGTACCCGCTATGTCACATATCCGTCATTAGATACTTGCATCATTTGATTAGAGTAGCGACAGACACCACACTGCTGGCCAACCTATTTTATCCCGGTAGAGATGTTGACGAACGTGGAACAAAGACTGGTTTTTGCTTCTCTCTGTTTTGTGGAAAGCTATGTTGGAAATGTTTATCTGTAGTCTTCATCTTCATACTTCTTTTTTCTGGTCTTCAATCAGTAAGGCTGATAACTGTAATTTGACCTTACCAGATATAATTTTATGGGGATCGCCTTCCCTCATTTATGGCAGGAAGGCCTCTCCAGGGTTAGCCGGTGAAACGTTCCTTGTTCTGTAGTGCAAGAGCCGTCAGAGTTAGCTAAGGTAACCTCCTTGTGCTGTGGCATGAGGCAAGGCATCCCTTGCAAGAGCCGATGCATGAGAGCTGCCTAATGTAGCTGTGTTTGTTTTTTGTTGTTTTGTGTAATGGCATGTGTCATAGACTCATAGTGTTTGTTTGCGGTAATAATTTATGTGTCTCGTCATTTATATGGCGCCAGGGAGAGGTGTAGGTGTTCACTGCAGTTTGTAGTAGTCACCAAAAATCTGTGTATGGCAGTGTTCCCCAAGTGTGTTCTGTGGAATCCTAGGGTTCCGTAAGGGGATGACAAGGGTTCCATGAGGAATTGGAGAAAAGTGTTGTTACATCATGAATCAGACTGTGATGCGAAGACAAGGATTCCATGGGAACATTTCATTTAAAATAATTTCTAATCTATAAAGAGAATATAGAACTTTATTCCATTACTGTGTCATTAATTAAAACTACAGAAGCCTAATAGTGTGCTTTAAATACCAGAATATGCTTTGTTAAGGTCGAGGTTCCATGAGCACATTTTGAGATCAAAAGAGTTCCGTAGGTAAACAAGATTGGGGAAGCCCTGGCCTATGGAATGGAGGCTAGATTTCTTTGCTACAGTTGCCGACATCCGTCAATTCTCCATAGCTATGTCCGTCCTTGACCAAGAACTGTTCTCAGCTGTGTGCTTATGTGGGATCAAGTGTCCGTTTACCTTTCTGCCTCCATAGGAATCTTCGGATCGTCCTTGACCAAGAAACTATCCTCCGATGACCTGACCTATTTACATGTCATATGCAGGTCTCGTTTCTACAAGCTGAATTTATGATGGGTGATGGCCTGCTCACTGACACAGAATGCTGGCAGTCTTTCATTTGCAGTAAGATTGATTACTACCGGTAGCGGTCTATGTGGCCTCGCTCGGGAGTGGGGGGAAGGGGAGGGGGGCGCATTGGGCAGCTGTAGCACGCACGTGGCGCAGCTGCTTGGTTTGTTCCTGGAATCTCCCAGTGTGATCAGTTCTCAGATAGCCTATGTGATCTACTTGATTGGCCACCCGTATGGAATTGAGGATTTTCATGTGCGTTTAATGGTGCCAACTGGACAATGCACTGCACCTGTATTCCTAAGGAGAAGTGTCAATGGGGTCGTGCAGGCTGTTGGGCAATTGTAATTAGAAACTTCTATTACGCTGGTGTCTAATGCACATGGCATCAACCGATGACACACCAAAACCAAGCGGTTATCACGTCAATATTTGCAGAGGTTTCAATGGAACTTCTCTGACTGAAACCTAATTTTATGCTGCTCAAGTTGTTATTTTTTATATTCTGGAATAATAATAATAATAATATCTTTTCTTTAATCAAGCACCTGACAAATGCACTGCGCTGTACATTTACATGTTATGCAATTGAAACAGTCTTAAGTACTAACAGAACAGACGGCCTGCAATACAAGATGCTAATAGCAGCCTACAAAGCATATCCGCCCTACGGGGCTCGAACTTGGTACCTCTCGTCTACGCCAGATGTTATCCAATGCGCTATCGGGCCCCCTCTAGAGCATATGTGAGCACTGTTCCGTTTTGCGAAGGCTGGACTGGGCACATGTCAAAATAGATGACTTGAAACATCCCGGACATTGCTAACTTGTCCAAATGTTTTGCAACAAATGATTCCAGAACCACTACGAAGCCGTGTCATAAAGCATTGCCACTGAAATTGTCACTAAAATATGGCTAGAAGCATCTATAGATCATCATTCCAAACGTGTTGCAAACAACTCCAAATGTCGTTACTAACAAAACAGAGAGATAACAGCTACAGATATCACCGCAAACATTGTTATTAACATCTTCCAGCAGCATCGTAGTAAACATTGTTGCAAACATTTCCAAACAGTTTAAGAAACACGGAACTATATCATAGAGATGTGTTTAACAGGTGCTGCAGGTATTATTCCACAAAGCTACCATAGAGTTCAGTTAACCTTGCCCTACTTAAGCCACATATGCATACATCTAATTCAGAGGTGTGAAAGAACCGGCCCGCAGGCCATTTCAGGCCCACTGACCATGTTTTTCTGGCCCACAGAGCCTTGCCTAAAGACTACACAATTTGAGAATAAAAGTTCGAATTTGCAATTTTTAAGGCTTAATGTGTTTTGTGTGATGTCCGTGACTGATCAATGATGAAGATCAAAATTAAGATTTGTTAAGCCTAATTTGAATGTTTGTATGGTAAGAAGTGAACCAGTTAAGTGGTAGTTTTGCAAAAAATTTAGGAGGAAGGGCTCATTGAACCCCTCCCAGATTCCTACCCCGATTTCGCTCGGGCACCTTCGGCTCCCTGGCCCGCCACTTGCTGGAATATATTGCCACTGACCAGCCATTTAAAAGGTTTGACACCCCTGATCTAATTGGAATTGTGTGGTTTGCAGTCTCCTCCGTACCTGCTTCAAGTGAGGTGATGAGAAAGAGGAAAGTCATCAATGTTTGGATCAGTATGAGAATTTGATCCAGTATTATCTAGAATTGGAGGTAAAGTGATTATGAAAACCTGCTACCCTGCACGTTATTGCACCAAATGGGAGTTCAGTCCTTTCCCATCTGCCAAAGTTCATCACAGACAATCAGACATTGTTGCCACTCCCTCTCGGATGTGTAGGGCTGGCCGTTAGTTATCTCAGATAGGCTTCTGCTGATGGACTCTACAAGATATAATCCAGTTCGATTTTGAAGAGGGGGTCTGAGGAGTATCTCCTGAAGTGGTGCTATATAAATTTACGATTACGATGGATATGAATAGGTTTCTGTTTTGTGGCCTGATTTGAGGCGTCACTGGGTGAATTACATAGGAGCATGTGAGAGCATATTAAGGCATGTGAAGGGCATATGATAGGCTGAACAGGCATCCGGGGTTTTCCAGAATGGTCCAGGGCTTTTGGATGCTGTCTCGGTTTTCTGACGACTCTGATCAAGTTTATCTGTATATATAGTAATGACATATTGTTATCATAAATATCCAAATCCATTTTCTATTTATAATCAGCACAACCAGCACAGTCATTCATGTATTGTGTTCAGAAATGTCACAGACACTGTGCCAAGTCTTTGCCACAGATTATAGTACAGGTGCTATGTCCACTTAAACATGACAGTCTGGCAGGCAAAACATTTATTATAGGATGATTTATTCGTGATTATATACTTGATAATGTACACCAAAGTGCGGTATAGACTTGTGAACTTTGGAAGGAGGGAAATATCAGATTCAGTGGCATTGTGTTGTATATAATGACACCTTACTTAGTCTTTCCCCCTCCTGGAAGTCATGTGGTTATTAAAATATTAACGAAAAGTATGACGAATAAGTGCTTGATAAACTGATAAGCTTGTTTATCAAAAAATGATTCTTGTCATCATGTGATGTCATATGAAGCCATGTGAGGGCAGGGTGGGTCGCCTCTTTGGTATTGTTGTGATGCCAGCTAGGCCTCCCTCCAACTTACCTGCTTGACCTTTGTCAGCCTGTGTTGAGTACTGGGTGTAGTCGCTTCCTACTCTCAGCGGGGAGGGGGGGTGCTCTCAGTTCAGTTTGCCCGTACCTCTATCATGCAAAGTCGTGCTCTTTCTGTGGTGGGCCCTGTGGTATGGAATGGGCTCCCTCTTGAGCTGTGCCTACAAGCGCTTGAAAACTGTTCTTTTTGACCGTGCTGGAGTCGGGAGCACCTCTGAGTATCCTTGAAGAGGTGCTATATAAATACTTGAATGAATGAATCTGCAAGCAAATACAGGCATCTGAATTTCCACGCAGTTTTTTTATCATTGTCATAATGGACGCATTTTAGTTTCGCTGCCTTAACAACTGGGTTTTTGCACTGGTTCAGTGATGTTGATAAGCTTCACAGTATATTTGTTTTAAGTCATATTCTAAATTGATTGATTGACTGGTGGTGGTTGTGGATGATGCCAGGCTGTAGGCTGTTCCAGACAGATGGCCCAGCAAAGCATAACAGCCATATCGTCTAGTTCTCGTTGCTGGCACACGGAGGTTGCAGGAAGTTGCCGACCGCAAATGACGCAGGTTGCGGATGGAGGAAATGCGGCATACATAATTCGACGAGGTAGTCTGGAACCAAATGGTGAAGGCAGTTGTAGAGGAGTAACTCCATTCTCTGCTTTACTGTAGAGCTATAGAAAACCAACAGAGTCCTTCGTGTACAGTTTAGTGGCGTTGTGTTTAGGCCAAAACAAAATAATGGTGTGTTTCCGGTAACGCGACCGAGTCAATTTTTTGCCGCGACTCGGAAAATTTTGTAAAAAAATTTTTTTTTAATTACGGAAAATTTTGTAAAAATTTTTTTTCGGAAAATTTTTAAAACAAAATTTTTTTTTGCTTCACATACGGTACATTAAGCTCATCCTCGGCCCCTTTGCATGCCGGAGATGCAGAATCGCGACATTATAGGTGCATTCACTAAAGCAGAGACGTTCGGAAACTAGCGGTCTTTCAATGGAAATAATGGTGGCGTAATTTTTGGAAATCACTGCATAAAATTATTTTACCAAAATAAAATTATTTTCCGATGAAACGCTACCTACCCAGTTTTTTTTTAACTCTGTTACCGGAAACACACCATTATTTTTTTTTGGCCTTATCTAAGGTTGTGTTTATGTACGTATATATCTATTTGTAGGCATGGACAACTTCTTTTAACATAGGGCCGTCCTAAGATTTAAGGGTAGCTCAGGGGCTATATACCAAACGCGGGCTAATTTTTGCAGATTCATTTGCCCAGAAAATGAGACAAAATTAAGTTTATTCAAACTAAGCATTGCAGAATAACTGTTGAAGTAATTGAATATAATTTTTCTGATGAAACCCTAATTATCCTGATACCTGCAGTCCTAGACAACAATGAAAAATATGTTTAAGTGTATGCTGGTTTAAAATATTGAAACGGAAACATAAAGGTTCTCAAGTGCCAGATACAATGTTATTGTAAAAGACTTGTCTAGGGTCCCCAGAGGCCAGACCCGGTCTGCCAACCCCTGCACAGTTTAGGTGATTGGTTAGTGTACTAACTGTTTAACCAAGAGTGCATAGGTTTGAGCCTCCCGGAGATGGTTACAGTGTATGGATCTTCACTTATAATTGTTCAGTGCAATTGTTTGATGCTTGATCATTATTTAGTGGCACTTAATAAATGCATAATAATAATAATATAGATCTGGAACTTAATAAGTACTTTATAAAAGCACTGCCTGCCTGTGCTAGCCCAGGCAGAGTTGAAATTCATTAAGAACAGAAAGTTCATTAATTAAGAAACATTGCTCTGAAGAAGTCACCACTGGTGGGCTCCCACAGACATGTAGAGTCCTGGATGAACCATCTAGAGTTGTTGACAGATGACATCATGTTCAAAGCTACTGGCAGATGTGTGAGGACAAGGGCTGTCACTTCTCTTTTATGCATGTGTGTGTGTGTGTGGGTGCGTGTGGGTGTGTGTGTGGGTGTGTGTGTAGGTCTAGACAGTAGTGCCTTTTACAAAGCATTCAACGTGTGTGTGTTTACTTATGTGTGAGTTCACGTTTGCAAGTGTTTAACACTATGCATGATTGCATATTAGTGAAAACTGTTTGCTCACCCTCTTGGAGCGCTTCTCACGTATGCTGTGCATGAAATGAGTTGAATGTTCACCAAATTATTGTATGTGGTCATGTGCCTGAGTATTCACATGTATACATGCATGTCCGTATGATCCAGTGTTGATATGTGCTCAGTGTGTGTGTTTGTGTGTGTATGTGTGTGTATGTGTGTGTGGCTTTGTTTATATGTGTATGTGTGTTGAGAGAGGATAGGAAGTACTGTATATTTGCTAGGGCGCTGGGCAGTCTGTGATTGGCTGTATATTCTTAGACTCAACAGTCAGTCATCCAATCAGCATAGAGCTCTGATTTAGCGATTTGTTTCCTTGCTTACCTATTCTCCCTGTTCCAAAATGGATTGGTGCCACCCATGGATGTTGGGGAGGTGATTGCCAACAGTCCCTTAAATAAGGAAGAAAGATTATTCTGTTTACTCCTGCTGGGGAGGGTGGGTACTGGGAGGGATAGTGTGGAAGTGGGGTTATTAGTCCAAGGCACAGTACCTCTGCATCAAGACCATGGGCTCTATTAGGGAGCCGGCTGTTGCTAGGCAACGAAGCCTGGGGCAGTGGGGCTAGGGCATGGAGTACTAAATATTTCCATATCCCAGGCTAGGGATAGCTTTAACGGCCAGTGGTTTGTTTGGGAGGGTTTCTGCACTCAAAAGGCATTAATTGACCCTGTTTTAAATGGGGCACGGATGGTGTTTGGCTGCCTGTATTGATTCGTTGAAACATGTTCCTTGCCCCAATTAATTATTCCATGAATTTGAAATGAAGTCGGTTATACATGCATGAAAGGTACCGACAGTTCTGATGGAGAACAAAACAAGCCGTCTCTTTGCAGGGCTAATCGATCAAGAAGAGCATTGGTCTTGGTTTCCCAGAAAACTTAATGGAACTCCTATGACTGAAATCTAATTTTATGCTGCACAAGTTGTTATTGTTTATATTCTGAAAGTGCGTTCCTGTGTATTATTACACTTCATCATCATCATCATCATTATCAGTTCCTGACGCCAGCCATCGCCTGCAGCTATGGGTACGAATAGATTATCGCAATTGTCCTCGGCCATTTGTCCAGTTATATGTACTGACCTAATGTATCTGCTAAGATTTCTTTTTTGGCATTGGCTATTTGTAGTGCTCTGTAGCTGCAAAGTAAAATAATGTCACAGTACACATTATTTTTATTATGATAATTTTGAAAACTTTTAGCATGAGCAGGTTGCTCAGAAATGTGAATTGAGGTGCAGTTAGCCAGTCACCAGGTGAAGACAGTTAGACATCCAGAATCTATTCCAGATGTTTAAAAGCCAATGAGAAATAGTGAGTTTTGAGGTGTTTATTGAAAGAAAAAAGCTTTTGAGCTTCACGGAGAGTTTGGTAGTCAGTTCCATTCCTTGGGGCAGCAGTATGAAATGCACGCAAGCCCCATGACAGTTCTGCATTGAGACTCAGCCCATACCCTAAAGTCGCTTTTGCTGAGAGGTGTGTAAGGAGAGGCTTGTGGTGAACTTGAAGGTCAGTTTAATCTTATTCTGAATTCTCAGGAAGCCAATGCAGCTGACTGAGTACAGTTAAGAAGTTTGTATGAAAAGGTGAAAACAACACCACACAAGCCAGAGATATTTGGATGCGCTGTTGACTTGAAGATCTGAGATACTGGTCAGCGTTACCGAGTTGGCTTAATCAAGGCTGACTTCATCAAGGCTGGCTTAATCGAGGCAAGAGCAATCAAGAGAGCAGGCTGTGGTTTGTAACATGTCTTTACCGTAATATGAAAGAAACAAGACTTGCAAAGGTATGTTATGTTGGGTTGAAATATTACTGTCCAGAATTACCCCAAGTGTTGTGACAGTTTTGATAGTGGAACAGCAGCACTGGCGAGGTCAGTGCTGGAATGGGAAGGGTAAGAACACAGGCATTGTCATGAACCAAATAGCATACACACAGTCAAATTAGGCGGCTTAAAAATCTTAATTTTTTTATCTTCATTATCAGTCACGAACACCACATTAAAGTCATTAAGCCTTAAAAATTACAAATTTGAACTTTTATTCTCAAATTGTGTGGTATTTAGGCAAGGCTCCATGGGCCAGAAAAACAATGTCGGCCAGCCAGAAATGGCCTATGGGCCTGTTCTTTGACACCCCTGATGTATGCATTAGTAGCCATACCTAAGTTTTAGCTAGCAGGACTGCGGTTGGTGACAGAGCATTGTAAAGCTGGGTATAGTCAGCACATACTACTGTAACAGAACTTTAATTGATTGGTTATGCATCTGATTGGTGAAATGAGGATTGTAATTTATAATGGTCCGAGAGCAGATCCCTACGGGACATTAGCAGAGCAGAGAAAAGAACTGCTTGTTTGGAGGTGCTTTAGTCCCTTTCAAACTGAACTGTACTAATACCCACTAAGTCTTGTTGAGATAGCTTAAGAGGTATGAAGCTAGCCAGTTTTAGGAAGTCCTAGAGACACGGAAGCTTTTACTGAGTATGTGTGTAATACGTTTATTTAACGACACCGTGATATCGACGATGATTGAGTATAGAAAGAAGTAGCTGGTTGTCAGCAGTTTTGAAAGCAGTGCTGAGGTCCAGACATAGGGAGAGGCACACCTTTGCAGTGTCAAGAGATAGCATGCTGTCCAAAGGCAAACACCGTTCAGTGGAGTTGATAATTTAGATGATGGGTAACATGTTTCATAATCAGGGTAAGGGAGAGACGTTCAGGAATCTTTGAAATGTTATTGCAGTTGGAGAAGGGTCTAAAGTTTGACAGGCTGTTGATGTCTAGGCCAGGTTTCTTAAATAAAGGCATGACTAAGACAGGTCTAAAACGTTATGGATAGCAGCCTTCAGCAAAAGACAAATTGGCCAAATGCACAGTAACCAGCAGAAGAAACAATAAGTCATGTAGGTATGAAGTCCATTGAAGAGGATTTATAGACAATACCATTAAGGAGAGACAGCACTACAAAGTATGTTACAGGTGGTAGTTGTTAAAAGACAGTGCCAGAGAAGTCATAGTCTTGCAATCGGGTCATTGGTTCTTAGATTAGCTGTGCGCTGAGCAATTTTAAATTTTAAATTGACTGATTGTTCAGTTAATAAATGATTGATTGGTTGAAAAATTTGATCGATTTACTGATTTACTGGTGTCCCTATAGCGGGATCTTATCCCTTCAGGGCTTCCCTTTTCACAATATCTCATCATAATAGTTTGACATATGTGCATCATGGCACTAAAAATATTTGATTGATTGATTGGTGGTTGATTGCGTCGTCTATTGCATAACAAATTAAAACAGAGAAGCAAATGCAGCATATGTTTCAAGATAGCTAGAAAGCTGAATTCCAAGACTAAGGTTCACTGATCAAGGCAGCAAAGACAGATTTGAAAGGTTTGATGGAAAGATAAGCAGAGACAGACCAAGACTATGCAGTATAGAAAAGATAGATGAAGACACAAGAAGACTCAAACATAACATAACACTACCAGTATATATTTTACAAGCAACTGAGAAGTAAGTAAGTAGGTGTATTCTTTATTAGCCAATTGCTAATCGCACTTTGGTGTACAGACATCTGATAAATCCGGTAAAAATGTAGATAGCATCCTAACAATAAATGTTTTGAGCATCTGGCTGTCGGCTGGGGATTGATTATGCAGTCATGGACAAGGGAATGGAGGGAGTAGTAGGTGTGTTTGGTTGAAGGTAGTAGTTGGTGCAGGATTTGGTCGGGGTCCATCATGACTTCCCAAAGAGGAGAGTGTCCGTGATGATTTGAACGGGTTGCTACCACATGGCTGACGTCAGGAGCTGATGACAGGGATGTGATGACGAGGATGATGATGAATAGTAATGAAGAGCAATCCTCAAAGGTTTTTTGGTGGGTGGGAGGATCCTTTGATCTTTGGCTCAAACAAGACAACAGACCATTGCAACATTGTACAGCTGTTCGTTTTCAAGTTGCATGCCTCAACAGAAAATTATCAATTTCAGTTGAGACTTAATGATTGAGACGCCAGCTGCAGAGGTGACGATAGGCAGGTGCATCAGCCATATTATGAGCAGCCTATGTTCCCGGTTTCATGGGGGGCTGGTGGATTTCAACTAGTTCTGTCCAGGAGGTTGTTGTTTTGGAATGTGGTTATAATATCTATATTATAAGTCTTAGTCTGTTTACGTTTTCCTTCCGTTTGTTTGTTTGTATGTTTGTTTGTCCGTTGTCTAAAGGCTCCGAAACGGAACGCTTTTACGATTTACAAAATTTTTGGGAAACATTATTACGCCACGTCTAGGTCATCGCCAGCGACTATTTTCAGCTCGCAATTTTATTTAAACGCCGATATATGGACATTTTAAATTTCCAACTGTTTCGATGAGGCTATCTTATATATAATACCGGCCATAGTATGGCCATTTGTCCACGTCACGCGGGCTATGTATGCAATCTTAAATTACGTCACGCGAGGAGGATTGAAGTTTCCAGATTGGAGCATTGATACTAGGGATACAATTAGACTTATTTTGGAATGGGACATGGCAACCGATTGGATGGTTAGAGCGATCGGCCTGTAGCATGGAGAGTCAAAATTTAAGCCTCCTCTGAGGAGTTTCTGTGTAAGGACCTTGAGCAAGAATCTCAGTCACAATTGCTCAGCACCATCGATTGGTTGTATTGTATTGTATTTATGGATTTCTAAAGCGCCTTTCACAGTACGACCTAATCAGAGGTGCTCCTGGTGCGAAAAGTCCCACGAGAACAGAAAGTCATAAGAGTGCGGGCAGAGACAGAAGTACCCTGCAGTTAAGATCATAGAGCGAGTCATAGAGGGAAGATTGTTCCAGAGCAAAGGGCCAACAGACACATATGTTTGGTCATTAGATAGTGGTGCTTAATAAATTCATAAGAATAATTCTAATAATAGAAAAATTATATTTTGATATTAAACCTCCCTGTGTGTATTGCCATTGAGCATTGCCACATAAACTGCCACTAAAACATGGCTAGAAACATTTCCAATCATCATATTGACTTGCATTTTTCTGTTTGGTGTTCTAGGCTAGGATCATTTGGACATAGCAATGGAAATGCCAAGACAAAAAGCAAGAAGGAGAAGGAAAAGGCGAAAAGTGAAGTTCTTGAGATTCACACGAAGCCATCGGCTGTAGAACATGAACGTAAGCTTGAAGTCTGAATTACCAGTAGTCTGAGAGATCATTCATTCATACAAGTATTCTGATCTTTCTGTAGAAATCAAGACATTTTGTGGCAGTTTTCACCATCAAATTTTTTGCAGGAGCTTTATCTGAGATGTTTTTTAACTTTTATGTATGCTACTAGAACACTACTGACTGATGATGATGAGTTCTCTGTCCAAAGGTTGGTCCATTGACTTTTATAACACCCGGGGATGAGATGAGTGAGGTGGTTTCCCGTTGCCTTCCACACAGACAGTTTTGGATGAGCAACTTGTCCAGGGTTGCTATGCAGTGGCTTGAGGTAGATTTGAACTTGAGACCCTCCGGTTACAAGGCACAGAACATTCCGCTACACCACCACCTCCCACTAGATTACTGTCTAATGTATGTTATTATTTGTATTATGTAATCTAATTTAATGACTTCTATAATGCTGTTATCATAACACATAAATTGACATAAAGCATCAATAATTGATGGTTGCTCTAAGTGAAACTGGAGCCACAGCCATAGTCCATTTATAGGGAAACAAGGTCAACATCTAGTAAGTCAGAGAATTATTATTATTATCATTATTATGAAAATATTTGGCATTCGTAGTCACACAGAAACACATATCTGAGGCACGGTTGGTCAGTTTCAAGGCCAAGATCAGTTATATATCGAGATGTTTGAAAGCCAGTGAGAAATGGTGGATTTTGAGGCATTTCGTGAAGGAAGAAAAAGAGCTGTGTTCTAATGTAACGCGTTAATAACGTACTGTCTTAGTTCTTTGAGTGTCATATAAGATGATGACAATTGATTTATGACTTGTGAAAATGGTCAAATACATTCATGTTCTATATACAATCTTTAGGCCAATGTATGCATTTAGTGGCTTTAGAAGTGTGCAAATGGAAATATATTACAAAGTTATCTATGTTTGTTTATGCACTTTTTGAAGTGTTTCTTTCTACCCTAACTGATATTTAGTTGAACATCTGCATATGAGAGATTCTTGTTTAGCTGGGAATGGTCTGTGCTGGTAGTCTTACACAGACACATAATGATCAATCAATGACCGCTATCTTATGGGTCACTGTTGATGTGAAGGCACACCATGTGCACCTTTTCTCAACTGTTGAAAGCTGTTCTCTTTCGATAAAGCTTCAAAATAAATACCTTGAAATATATCCGAACAGCATTGAAGCAAACATTTCCACAAACAAGGCCACACAGTGCTATTCAGTATTGCCATGCATTGCACACTGCTACTAAACATGGCTAGAAACTAGGGCTGTTAACGATTAAAAATTTTTAACAGTTAACTGTTTAAGAATGAACTATTAATTAATAATTTACTTTGACTAAATGTATTCCCCAACAAGTTCTGACAAATACAAAATACACATTATTCATTGTTTATCTTTTAAAAGTATTATTAATATTTAGTACTATTTAATAGTTACTTAGCACTTGGTTATTTGTTCATAGTAGTAGTCTTGTTTAAGTTTTTCAGTTCAAATGTCTTCCTTCAACCAATTGCACAAACCAACCAGCATGTTAACACTGCTAGGTTCTAGTGAATACTGTGTTTGTTGATAATTTAACCAGCTGAGCTAGAAAGTCTCTCACACGGAACTGTAGTGGCAGGTATACACAGAACAGTTTAGGTAGTCTTCAATTAATCGTTAAAAATAAATGTAATCGTTAAAATGAATTAACGATTAATCGATTAAAAAATTTATCGTTAACTTTCACATCCCTACTAGAAACATCTCCAATCATCATTCCATACTGTATACCAACAACAACAAACTTTGTCACAAAACATAGCAAATGTTGCCACAAACATTGCTATAAGACTAAGCACACACACACACACACACCAGTGTTATTTTACTTCACAAAATAATTTCTATTTCAGTTTCAGTTCAGTTCGGCTGGGAGTAATTTCAGTTTCAGTTCAGTTTCAGTTCTCAAATAATTTCAGTTCAACTTCAACTTCGAGTTCTTAAATAATTTCAGTTCAAGTTACAGTTCTCAAACAATTTTAGTTCAAGTTACAGTTACAGTTCTTAAATAATCTTACTTCGAGTTCAATCAACGTAGTTACTTGAAGTTGAAGGTCTATCAACGTAGTTACACTAGTACACCGCTGAACGACAATACTGTGAACGATAATACCGTGATATACCGAGAAATCTCGCGAGATTAACGACTTTCTATTAAGTTCTTAACATAGTCCAACGAAAGACTGGTTCACCGCTAATTTAAGTCAGTATTCAGTAAGTAAATTACTTCATTTCTATTTTTAGTCATAATGTGTATAATTTCCGTTCGGATTTTAATTATCGTTACAGTTTTTATTCAGTTCGGCATCATTTATTTCCGTTTCCGTTCAGTTTTCGTTCTTAGAATATTTTCAGTTATCGTTATACTTATCGTTAACGGAATGGATTATTTTCAGTTCGACTTATCGTTTCCGTTAACGAATATAACACTGACACACACCCATCCAAACACACTTCCACATACATAGCACATACCATTAAGAGTGGTTTACTGGTTTACTGTTAATATGAATTCGATATTTCTGATGATATTGAAAAATTAGTGTTGCTTTCAACTGACGAGAGACAGGCCAAGCCAAAAGGTAGACATAAACTGCCTTTGAATCCAAATGATGTTGCTGAACCTTACTTACTTACAGGCGTTTTTGCAATATCTTGGGCAGTTCATATTTTCAAAGGCTCTGGTCTTGTATCATGCTCTGTGAGAGAGCGTTCATAGCCTTAAAGAATTCTTTTGTTGTTTAGATATGGTCGTGTTTATGAATAGGCGTGATAGATCAATATGTGTGGGCATGACTTGCCTTGACCCCTCTGCTGCTACATGTCACACTGAGTTGTGCTTGAAATCTTACAGTTAAGCAGAGTATACAATGACTTTTCTTGTGGTGCTGAATGTTTGGAGTCATACCAAAGAATCATTTTAGGTAAGTTTAGGAAAATATGTATGTCAGTTGAAATTGCTGTGAAATTGGAGTAAAAAATTCATTTGAAGTGTAAGTGATACACTCTTAACGGTGCATGCTGTGTGTGTGTGTGTGTGTGTGTGTGTGTGTGTGTGTGTGTGTGTGTGTGTGTGTGTGTGTGTGTGTGTGTGTGTGTGTGTGTGTGTGTGTGTGTGTGTGTGTGTGTGTGTCTATGGATGGGTGTGTGTTTGTGTGGATGGGTGTGTTTGTGTGTTTCTATTTGCAAAAACATCTAATTATTTATTTATTTATGAGCCTTTGCAGGTTGTCGTTAAATTGAGTGCTGACTTTGTTAGTAAGGGGTTCTTGCATTCCAAGTCCTGGCAGTGTAAGTGCTGTCTGTAAAGTGTATCATTTACCAGCAGAAATAAATTCCTGTTGTGCAGTTTCCTTTGTAATTGTTTTCTTAATTCTGACATGGGTTACTGTGCGATGACCCACATTGCTGGTTGATCATAGATCTATAGAATAGAATATTCTTTTATTGATTAGCACATTGTCTGAACGCAATGCGATAACAAAAAAACATGACCATGTGTAGGCATTAGGTTTCCCGTTTTATTGTTTGGTCTGATACATAATTTAGCTTTTGGTTGATTGTTTAAACTTTAAAGGGTTTAGAGTTTGTGGTCTAAGACTGCTTCATTTGTTCTATCTTTCCTATTGATTGGTCCTCTGGCTCTTGATTGATCTGTCAGCCACTGCTTGATCTTACTGCTTGATCTTCATACGTTTGGTCGATCATGTGGCTTGATCGATCCTTCTGATTGATCCTCAGACTGCTTGTCAAGCTTTGTGGTTGATACTGTGACTTTCGATCAATCCTTGGACTGATGATCAATCCTTTGCTTGATCCCATGGCTTTTGAGGATCTTTTTGATGAGTACTCAAAAATGATGTTCGATCCTTTTGTTCGATCCTGTGATCTTTAATCGATCATTAAGTTCAGTCTATATGCTGTTGTTTGATTTTGCTGTTCGATCCTTGGTCTGCAGCTGGTCTGTTTATGCCTGCATGAAGCTGTTGGCCAGATGGAAGTGTAGTAATGGAGAAGTAAACATCAGAGAGAGAGGACTTTAACTGCATTTCACTTCTTATAAATCTTTGCCAATAGTAGACACTGATTGTAGCATATATTTGGCTGATGTCAAGGCATGGCAGTGTCTTCCTTCCTCTGCCTTCCAGTTACATGGTTAGATTCGTATAAATATGTCTGGATGTGTCGTTATTTTGTTTACAGTTGGAAGGGAAAGGAGTGGGTGGGAGTTTGGGAGAGTGAGGGGAAGTGGATTAGTCTGTGAAGGGATACAGCTGGAGGACTTTGAAGTGTTAGTGACTTCGCTTTCTATACACGGCTTCACTCTTTCTATCCGTGTCTTAAAACAGGGAAAGTGGCCAGCTTTCTCATAATGCAAGCTGTTGCATAATGGGTAGGGTTGGATGCATGATAGTCCAATGGTTTGCATGTTGGACTGTCAATGTAGAGGTCAGGGTTCAGCCACCCACCATGACAGGGAGATATTTCACGATTTCCATTCCACTTGCCCCCTCTCCTCTATAAGCTGTGTACACTGATCTTTCATTTGCCACCTGAATCTCTTACCAACTGGAGATTCACGGTGATAGAGGAGTGGACTGACCACCTACCCTCAGTTGCTGAGGCTAAGAGAACTGATGTTGTTGCTTCATTCTTGTGGCTGCCTCTTGGTGTTTGGTTTAAGGGAGTGGACTCACTGGGAGGGTGGTAATCCTCAA
Source organism: Aporrectodea caliginosa (assembly GCA_020284085.1). NCBI lineage: Eukaryota > Metazoa > Annelida > Clitellata > Crassiclitellata > Lumbricidae > Aporrectodea > Aporrectodea caliginosa. Next base: position 224,771 of record JACEVL010000149.1, on the reverse strand, counting down.
CTTTTTGACCATGACAGAGCAGGAAGGGTGGAAGTCCTCTCTCCCCAGTGCTGGATCTCCAAGCAAGATGGCAAACATTCATCAACATGTCAGATACAGATTTACTTCAGTTTGCTCATTTAAAATAGAAATAGTTAAATAAAACTGGTTCAAAGAAATAAGAAAATTAGATTGAGCTTTAAATGATTAGTGGCATTTTCTCTTGTGGAATAGAAACCTTAAAATGTCTTTTTCTTTCTGATGGGGAGGAGTAGGAGCACTAACCTCTGGATTTACAATTCCTCAGGTTAACCACTTGATAGGTTAGAGACAGACAGAGAGAAACAGAGGCAGGCAGCTAGAATGAAAGGTCATACAGAGAGAGAGACAGAGAGAGAGAGGTCAGAATTTTGCCAGCTGTTCTATGAGAACTTATTGAGAACAAAGAGTACAGGGTACAGTACCTCTTGCCTGATGCCCTACTTGCTATATGCACATGTCTCACTCCATCTGTCTGTCTGTCTCTTTCTATCTCTCTATCTGTATATCTATCTCTTGCTTGTATATATAAATATGTATTATAAACATACATTTATCTGTACTTGCATATAACGTATGCATTCGTGTAGAGTTATAAGAAGTGGAAATTATGTTGGGTAAATTTCTAATTTTGGAAAAGCTCAATGTAGGTTCAAGACAGGTTTTGGATGGTTGAACCTGGCATCATTTACCATGGGCCGGAAATAAACCATAGGTTGTGAAATAAACCATAGGTTGTGACGGTTACAGTGGTTTACTCTTAGGGGAGCCAGTTGCGAATCACCCCTCACTACCACCTCCACCATCATTATATGCCGCAACCAGCAGCAGCGGCCATCTTGTGCTGGTAATCGTGGTTGAACAATCTATCGACACACCCTGGTTTCCGTTCTCATTTCCTGCCTGGCATCGCATGAATCAGTCTTTTTACCTACCAGACTCACTTATGACTCTAGTTCCAATTAGCTACCAGTCAACGGGCCAACCATCTCCCCCTCATTCCCTCCCTTCCGGTATCTACCATGAGAGCACCCTGTATTTTACCAGCCACTCTGTGTTATGCGTAGGACCCTGTACAGTTTGGAGCCAGTACAATTGTTACTTTGGTTAGTGCTGTATTGTTGTTTACGTGGGTGTCTTGCGGAGCCGCTGTGTAAACTATGTGGTAGTGGTAGTGGTAATTATAGTGGTAGAGGTAGTTGTACTAGTGTTTAGCTGTCTTTTGTAAGCTGTGTATTGCTTTATGTTAAATGGATATTTTCTGGTGGTGGATAGAGGAATCCCTCTTGCCAAACGATTGTGTGATGACCATTTTATGTTTGTGGAGTTCCCCAGATGGCGTGAGCTGTTGTGCTCGCCAGAGGGAGTTTTAGTGGTGGGAAAGTTTCTGTCCTTGCAGTGAATTTCTGCCCTGCTGAATGTGCTGATCGTCTGGATTAATACAGCCAAGTGCTTTCGAATTGCTTGCCATGCCTACATGTGGGGAAGGGAGTAATGGAACTTGGGTAGATCACCGTCTGTTCTTCTTCTATTGTTTCTACTGGTTTTCCTGACATTATTGAAGCATCGTCAGTGCATAGCAGGTGCAACTGAGCTGTTGCATTCAATGACAACACGGCTGTACAATGTACATTGGTTCGATTTAACAAATGACTGGAAAGATTGGACTACATTTATTCACTTCCGTCAACACCAGGTGGCTGGCATCAGGAGATGATGATCATTGATCAATGATTCTTATCTGGCGTCCTCTTTCAGTTGTCTCTGGTCATTAGACCATCATGACCTCGTGATGCCTTGGGTTCGGACTGCTACTGCCCAATACCATGCTTAAGTGTCTGTTGGCCCTTTGCTCTGGAAGGATCTTCCCTCTATGACTTGTTCTACGATCTTAACTGAGGTATACTTCTGTCTCTGCCCGTACTCTCAAGTCTTTACTTTTCTCGTGGGGTTTTTCGCACTGGGAGCCCTCTGATTAAGTCGTATTGTGAGAGACGCTCTAGACATCCATAAATACAATACAGTGCAACGATTATGTCCATGTCCTTGATCCTGACGATTAAACCTGATTTCTAGACCAGATAGATTAAATTTCATTTGCGGATTCAATTCGGTTTCTAGATCGGATTAGATCAGACAGGATGTTTCATTGTTTCACTTATAACCGTGTAATTGAATACGGTTACCGATGTGGACAATACTTTACATTTACAGTGTGCCACTTACATCTGTATTGTATTGTATTGCAGTTGAAAACTTGTAAAGCGCCTCTTGCGGTGTAAGCTGTTCAGAGGTGCTCTCTGCATGGGAGGGATGCCCATGGGAATAGGAAAGCTTTTAAGCAGTGAAGAGGACTGGAGTGCCCAACACTTGGTTTAGATGGAACCATCGACGTATAGTGGGTGGACACAGCATAGCACAGCTAAAGTTGTACTGTAAATTGAAGCTTCCGCCTACTGAACTTTCTGCCATGCATGACGTCAGACAGAGCTCATTAACATAACAGGTTCTGTGTCCATCGAATAAATGTTGAGGATAAGATTATTATCAGTTAGCCGTTTGCTTGCCTATGACGTCATGCATGGCAAATAAACAAAGTCGCAGGCAGGCAAACGGCTAGGCTTCAGTTTGAATCTCTTATGCTGTGTCCACCCAATATACGTCGATGGATGGGGACAAGATTAAATGCTTGTAGGTGTCTAACGCTTGTATAGCGCCTTTTTAGAGCAAGGACTAGAACAAGGACAAGGACTAGAATGTAATTGCCTGTTCCATTATGGGCAGTCGCAAGTCAGACTGAGCCTGCAGCAATGTCTAGTGTTTCAGTTTAGTTGGCCAACTGTTTTTTGTGAACTCAACCACCTTTCGGTTACAGGATGAGGGTATTTGTAAGTTCGTATTTCCGCACGAGATCTGCAAGGTCAGTTGATCGTTTTAGAAAGCAATTATTATAATTAGTAACTTCTATTGTGCCTGTATCTAATGCACAAGGCATCAACCGATGGTGCACTAAAGGCCAAACTGTTATTGGGTCAATCAATATCCAGAAGATCAGTAGTTAGACAGATGCAGCCTATGGTGGATATTAGCTGATTGAATCCAACACAGTAAATGTGCACATTTTATGTAGCTATTGTACGGCCTTGACCTGCACATTTTTCAATGAATTGATTGGGTGAGATCTTTCACCACCACTGCCTGTTTGAAAGGGCACCACGTCTTTGTGCTATGTACATGCAAGATTGAGAAGAAGGAGCTGCATAGGAAGACCATGATATCACTGGATTGACAGAATTAAGGAATAGTTGAGCTAAGCCTGTGAAAAGGACAGGATTATCGAACAACTGTTGAAGTCATGTATTGACACCACCAAATGGTAGGCATCAAGAAACTGTAGTTGTAATCTGACATTTATAAAATGTCACTTCAAGAATGAACTCATCAGTGGCACTCCTGACCTGAGCCAGTGAAATCATTGTCAAATAATACAGACTTCAGAGTTGATTATGGTGATGTTGGTGGCAGTGGTGGTGGTGGTGGTGGTGATGATGTTGGTGATGATGATGATGATGATGATGATGATGATGATGATGATGATGATGATGATGATGATGATGATGATGATGATGATGATGATGATGAATTAGGTTTTAATTTGTCATTGATTATCGTTAATTGGAAATTGCTACAACAGTGCTTTCAAGAGGTTAGATAATAATGATGTTGTTACAATGAGTTGCTATATTCAACTAGAGTACATAATCTGGTATAGCACAGCACATTGTAGCCAATCATTTCTATAAACACCATTCATGAGGCTGAGCAGTGATTGGAGCTTTGCTTGAATTATGTGCAAAAACTGGTGCAATTTTTAAAGTGTATCAAATGTTGTACTAAAAAAGTGAGACTATGGTTGTGTGGAAAGAACCTAGTTTATGGTCAGAGTTAGGACAGGAATGTAGCGGAAGAGATGAAGTGTAAACAAGGTCCAAATCGCATTTCTGATAATGTTGAAGGTTCACAACTCATTAACGAGTTTGTTTGTTTCCAGAGAAATCGGTTGACTGGGCTGAGCGATGTTAGGGTTGGTCTCAAGTCCAGCCATCTGCATCTTAAGGAGCTATTGAGCTTCAAAGGCTGATAAGATGAAGGGTGTTTGCTGGGTGGATTGATGCAACCCCTCCCAAGAAAAAGCTCAGATCTATGACAAGGCGGAATGGGGCTCCTGTTGCTGCAACACAGTGTGTGCCAGTTTTGACCTATGATGAATCATCAGGAAACTTTCCTTAAATTAGGTGTCTCTGTCTCGCTGTCTCTGTCTGTCTCTCTCTCTCTCTCTCCATGTGTGTGTGTGTGTCTGTCTCTCTGTCTCGTCTCGTCTCTGTCTCTCTCTGTCTGTCTGTCTCTGTCGCTGTCTCTCTCTGTCTCTCTCTGTCTCTCTGTCTCTGTCTCTGTCTCGTCTCTCTCTCTCTGTCTGTCTGTCTGTCTGTCTGTCTGTCTGTCTGTATGTCTAAGCTGTTTATGGAAGCAAGGTAAATAATGCAAGATAAGACAAAGTTAGGTAAGGTAATTAAGAATATTATTACAATACCTACTCATTTAAATAAAGCACAATGTTAGAAGGAGCTGCCAGTAATGTACAGTAGACAGCAATTTACATATCTCAGTTCAAAAGCCAAGCTAAACTCAAATTTTTCAGACAGACTATAAGACTCAGCAAAAAAGTCACATGTGCTTCATAGGTGGCACCTGTTGAGCAGCCATTACAACAAGCATTTGATCTACGATAATAGGCCTATGCGAGTATGACAAGTCTTATATTGCAGATATTTCTTAAGATTAAGTTAACACATGTATATGCACGTTAAAATGTTGAAAAAAATGTAGAAGAACTAAACAGTGGTTGCACAGATGGTTTGGAAGTGAATTCTACACAACGTCTGTAAACACAGATAATAATATTAGACCCAGTTCTTCTGATAATGCTGAAAAATCCCAGAGTTATGCGTGGACTTGTCTATAAAAATGCCACGGTCCTACCCTCTGAGAGAATGTTTGTCGCGTTAGAGCTACAAAAAGTGGATACACACAGAACAGAGCAGTGTCCAGAAAAGTTCTCCATACGAGAATAATTTTAACGGCTCACACTTACCTCACTGCTGCAATCTCATATTTTTGTCTGCTTTATAAAGTCAACTTTACTAAAACCTTCTGTCACACATGTGGCTCCTCAGTGCTGATGTTTGCTGTGACATGGCTTCAACGTGCATATTTGAGCTGGTATAAATGGGGAACAGCCTTATCAGATTGCCATTGTATTTCTTGTATTGTATGGTGTTGTGAAAGTAGCTCCAAGTTTCTGTTTGTCTTTGTTGAAAAACAGAATGTCACGTTTTCTGTTTTATTTATAATGTAACTTTTATGATCCTTTTATGCAGACTATTTAAAGTTATACCAAATCCCTCTTATAGTGCAGTTCATTAAAGCAGTGATTCTGATATAACGTGGCTGTGGATGTAGGTCCAAAACAGAAATGACCTGAAGAGCTGAAGAGCAGGAAGTAGATGAGCAGTCCCTTGAGAGCAGGAAGTAAATGAGCAGTCCCTTGAGAGTCCATTGAGTCTCCTTGAAGCAGCCGTGGGCCTGAACTGCCCTGAAGTGTTTGTGCAATTTCATTTTCCTTATCTTCGGCCTGTGGGGCATTTGGCTAGCCCTTCTCTAAAGGCCCGATCTTCCCAACCACTGTGTACAGTCATTCTGCTGGCAAATATGACTGCACTGCACTGTTAGTCTTGTTATGACACATGATACATGGGCTGCCAATGATAGCGTTGTAAAGATCATCCTGTGTACGTATTAGTTCAATATTCTAATGTTTTGTGGGTGTTTCGAAAAACCAGTAGTATACCTTGATGTGATATGATATTTCTCATTTGCCCATTTGGTAGAGCTCTGTACTCTGCTTTTGATTTTGCGCCTGTATCTTAGCCAGCTTACTTCTCCGACCGGCCTAAGCATATTTCTAATTATGCAAATTGAGTGTGCTCATGCTGAGGGTCTGAAGGATCCTGGTTCATTGTATGAGGCAGAAACCATGTCTGATGACTGGGTTGTGGTCTACACGTCTGCGCTGCCGGAATTCACTCGCAAAGAAGAATCACAAAAAATCCGGAAAAAGCAGATCGCACGAAGTAAATCGTCTCGTAGTTGTAAGAGTAGAAAATACACTGCAGGTAAGAATTTACTTTTGGGAAGAAAAAGGTAGAAAATTATTGCTGAACGGAATTTACTGATATTTTGTAGCTCTAAAAGCTTCTCATAGTTATAGAAGTAGAAACTGTGATGCAGGTAAGAATGAAATCTGGAAAGAAAAGGTTGAAAGATATCTTTTAATAGTGGACTTGACTATTGTGTTTTGGCTAAAAAAAATCTGTTGTCTGGTGGGTAACCAATTGTGAAGCTGTATCAGTTATAACTGCAGTTATTGCTTATTGATCATGTCTGAGAGGAAACTCGCAAGAAAGCATTATGTTGTGTTTCTGGTGTAGTAGTCAGGAATATCAGTGACACATCTGAGGCGCCCCATTTGTGACTGTAAGATTTTGTTTTGATTTTATAAGAAAAAGAAGGGTAGAGAAGTCCCTTGAACTAGCCTGAGAGGCAGCCTTGGGTATGAAGTGTTAGCGACTTCATTTTCTTAGCCTCAGCATATGAGGGCGGGTGGCTAGTCCTCTCCCTCACCGTCTCATCTTCCCACCGACAGTGTACGGTCATTGTGCGCATTATAGCTCAGTTGGCTTGGGGGCGCAATGTCAAACCAAATTTCTGCTCTACCGGGGGATTTGAACCCCTGACCTCTTGATTGACAGTCCAGCACACTAACCACTACAGTTAGTACAGTATCTCACACCCCCTTTGATTTTATACAGCAGACAAAACTACAAGATTGCAGGACTGAGGTAAGTGTGAGCTGTTAAAAGTATTGTCCTAAGAGAACTCTTCTGTGATACAGCACTGCTCTGTGTCGATCCGTTTTTTTAAAACTCTAATGAGACAAAAATTCTCTCTAAGGAGAGAACAGAGGGCTGCACCATGACATATTATGGACAAGTCCAAGCATAACTCTGGGATTTCCAGAGTTTATCAGAAGAACTTGGTCTAAATACCTTTGTGTTTACAGATGTTGTGTAGAATTCACCTCTTAACCACTGTTTGCTCTTCTGCATATCAACAGTTTAAAGTGTGTGCGTATATGTTAACTTAATCTTATGTTAACTTAATCTCGTAAAATTACTGCAAAACAAGACGTGGCATACTCACTTATTGTGGTAGATCGAATGCTTTTTGGAGAGGTTGATCCACAGGCACCATCTATGAAGCACATGCCTACTGTGCATTGTTTTGCTAACTGATGTAATATATTCGTTCGTAACAACATTTAACATCATTTAGGCTAGTGCAGAGTATTGTCCTAGTAGATAACTTTAAGGAGCACTATATGGGGGGTGGGGGGGCGATAGCGCATTAGATAACATCTGGCGTAGAGAGGTACTGAGTTCGAGTCCCGTTGGGCGGATATGCTTTGTAGGCTGCTATTAGCGCCATTGTATTGCGGGCTGTCTGTTCTGTTAGTAGTTAAGATTTAAATTGCACAACATGTAAATGTACAGCGCAGTGCGTTTGTCAGGCGCTTAATAAAGAAAAGATTATTATTATTAAATGTTCCATTACTTTACGTCTGACTTTTTTGAGCCTTTAGGCCTGTCTGAAAAATGTGAGCTTCTTGTTGTTGGGGTAAGATTGTCCAAACCGATGGATCGTGCCTTGGGAATAGCCTTGGCTCTTGAACTGAGATGTGTGAATTACTGTCTTTACCTTACATTACTGGCAGAGCTCTCCTTTTAGCATTGTGTTTTATTCGAATGAGTTTCATGTACAGGTTTCCCATCTGTGTTAATGTAACGAGCAGTGTTTTCCCTGCTTCAGTTATTGAAGAAGAATAAGCGAAGATGCATTTTTTAGAGTAGGTATTGTAATAATAGTCTTAATTACCTTACCTAACTTTGCATTGTTTTACTTTATTTACCATGCCATCCTAAACAGCTTACCTTACTCTTCCCTAACTATCTTAGTCACTGTACCTTCCATGCTTCAGTATTTTGGCTTTCAATTGCTTCTGATTGATTTAATTTCTCGAAGTTTGATGGTTTGCTAACTCGTTCTTGTCACGAAGGGGTGTCAAACCTTTTTTAATGGTGGGCCAGTGGCAATATTTTCCAGCAAGTGGCGGGCCTGAGTGTCGAAGGCGCCTGAACGAAATTGGTATAGAGATCTGGGAGGGGCTTGGTGAGCCCATCCCCAGACAATTTTTGCAAAACTAAATCAGAAATGGCACATTTTAATCACACAAACTATCAAATTAGACTTAAAAAAGTATAGTTTTGATCTTCATTATCAGTCACAAACATCACATAAAACTCATTATGCTTTAAAATAACAAATTTGAACTATTATTCTCAAATTGTGTATATAGTAGTCTTTAGACAAGGCTCTGTGGGCCTGAAAAACTTCGTCAGTGGGCCTGCGGGCCGGCTTTTTGACACCCCTGTTCTTTTGAAATTGTGATTGAGCGCCTCTGATTGGTGTGCACTGCAAGAGGTGCTATATAAATTGATAGATACAATACAATACAATACAATTGATAATTCTGTGACCTGTGAACTGCTGATGAACAAATGTTCTTTGGGCAAAAGATTCGGACAGGGGAAGGTGCAGTTGTGTCACTTGTGTGTCTCTCGGTTCATACCAGCATCTTTTTACAGTTGTCATCAAATGTACAGTAATAGGACGAAGCGTAGGATGAAGCGGGGCCTGGCTCATAAATAGCTGTGTACTCAGATTTAACCTCTCTTCATCTCTAATCTAATCCAATGACCTCTGGGGTGCTGCTGTGATTGTGATTTACGGCTTCAGTGAGGCAGATTGTCTACAAATGGTCCGAGGGTATTCAATGCTAAAAGGCGAATTATATTTCTACTTGAATGGCAGTCTATTGGGTAGAATGGCTGCCTTTGGCTGGTCGAATGATTGCGGGTCTGAGCCTTCTGTGCTGTGGGACCATGATGCAAGTTGTCACGAAGCGGACTAAGCGGTGCATTTGTCACTGGGCCACTGGCTAAATCAAGGAAGTAAACGACAAGTTCTGTGATGCTCTGTCCTTCTGGCCTGGGTCTTGCAAATCGTGGGACAAAGAACGAGAAATGAGCACTTCTCCACAATCCACTATGATACATGGGAGCTTTACTAAATAAATACTTTAAGAGAATATCTTGTTATAACATGTATGATGCCTTAGAGTTGAGAGTAAGTTGGTTTACAGCTCTTCCAATGAGGACTCATGTATGGAGTTGTTTGCGCTTTTATGTACAGGGTGTCTGTCTGTGTCTGTTGCCAAGTACTTGAATTTTGTACCTGTACAAAAACTGGGATTTAACGTCAAGTCCTGTGCTGTGCAAACCCCATGTCCAGGACTTGGATATTCGTCCAATTGTCAGGTCAAGGTCGAAATCTGAGTTTCCCTTTCATTCAACTTGGAACAGGGATGGGGAGCTTTATAGTCCAGGCAATCTAGCTCAAATATACCATGAACCTGGGCAAAATTGCTTCAGAAGCTTTTTAAACGGTTTCCTGCTCAGTTTCCATTGCTGAATAACATATCCAAAATCCGCCAAAATCCCTCCACGGGGTCACCCCAAAAATGCATTTTATCCAAGATGGCGGCCAATAATGGCGCCAACACAGAAAACAGTATATATAAGGTCATAGGTAAGCTACAATGACAAATGAAGTATCAAACTTAACATTATCAAGGTCAAGGAATCGATTTATCATAGTGGCAATAGTGTCGGAATGTTACTATCCAAGATGGCGGCCAATATGGCCGCCAAAACCCAAAATATGCATAAATTAGGTCAGAGGTAAGCTACAATAACAAATGAAGTGTCGAATATAATATATTCAAGGTCAAGAAATCGATTTATTATAGTGGCAATAGTATCGGAATGATACTATCCAAGATGGCGGCCAATATGGCCGCCAAAACAGAAAAATATCCATATATCAGGTCATAGGTTAGCTACAATAACAAATGAAGTGTCAAATTTAATATTATCAAGGTAAAGGAATCGATTTATCGTAGTGGCAATAGTGTCGGAATGTTACTATCTAAAATGGCGGCCAATATGTCCGCCGAAACAGAAAAATATGTATATATCAGGTCAGAGGTAAGATACAATAACAAATGAAGTGTCGAATATAATATATTTGAGGTCAAGAAATCGATTTACCGTAGTGGCAATAGTGTCGGAATGCTACTATTTAAGATGGCGTCTAATATGGCCGGCAACACACAAAAATATGTATATCTCAGCTCATCAAGTCTGGATCGGGGGGACTTTGAAACTGCTCTTCGGAACCATCATCTTCTCAACGACACTGACGAAAACTTTAAGCGGATTGTCTCTGAGCTGTTTGACTCCTACGAGGCTGTGATAACTGAGCCACTAGATACATTTCTCCCAGCACGCTCAGTCAAGATGCGTCACTGCCCCCTCTCGCCGTGATTTAATGCTGAACCCTTAGGCGTCAAACCCGGCACCTGAAGAGGGTTTACAGACGAACGCGATCTCCGAAAGATCAGACCACCTGGATCCGCTTTGTCCGAAACATGCAATTCTTCTACCAGAGCAGGGAGCAGGAATAGGCCTACTGAGAGGCCGTCATCGGCCGACGATCGGGTGAGCCAAAGAAGCTCTGGACAATCTTCAGTGACCTTCGTGGCCGACGGTCGGGTAGTAAACGGTCACACTCCGCCGCCTTTTACTGTCGACGTGTTTCTGAAGAAACTAGCATCCACGATTTCTTCCATCCGTCAGGCAGCCTCCTCTGCTTCCGCGCCGGACTATCCGCCTACAAACGGTCGCCTTTCGACTCTTCGCGAGGTCACGAGTGCTCATTTTAACCTTTGCGCCAAAAACGTGCAAGCTCGATCCTGTACCCAGTCTTGAAGCGGGATGGGCTGGATTCAAGTGATTCAGCAAATTACCACCTGATTGGCGATTGCAAAAGTGACATTTCTTTCTAAAGTTCTTTAATGTATTGTTGCTATTGTTTATCTATATATATATAAATGGTTTGCTGCCTCCAAGTAGACTGGCTTTAGGAAGAATCACTCTATGGAGACCCTACTTGACCGCCTCCTGTCTGACCTCTATGGCGCCATGGATGTCGGACAGATCTCTCTCTGTCTGTCTCTGTCTGTCTCTCTCTCTCGCTCTCTCTCTCTGTCTCTCTCTCTGTGTCTCTGTCTCTCTCTGTCTCTCTCTCTGCCTCTCTCTGTCTGTCTCTCTCTCTGTCTGTCTCTCTGTCTGTCTTTGTCTGTCTGTCTGTCTGTCTCTCTCTCTCGCTCTCTCTCTTGACCATCTTCGATGTCAGTCAGCTGAGCTTTTGACTATCTTCACCATCATATACTCCTGCAACGCCTTTCTGCTTCTTTTTGGCTGACAGACAAACCGCTAGAGTGGCTTATCTTCTGCCTGTCAGAACGCATTAGTTGTATAGTCTTTGGCTCCTCTAGGTCCAGCTGGGTTCTTGCCCCTTTTGGTGTTCCACGGGTTCGGTGCTGGTCCCAATGCTCATGTTATCTAAACGTCTGGTATTGGGGTCTTGCTGGCGTCATGTGGGCTTATACGCTAGCTATATGATGGTGATGTACAGACCTACATCCGTTACAGCTCCGATTGCGTGGTGGATTGCCGTTCAGTAGATGTGGTGCCAAGCTATGGATGCCCTTTCCACTTGACTAGCATCCAATCGCCTGCTTCTAAACGCCTCTAAGACTCAAATTCATTTGGTTGGGTGGTGGTATCCGGCTGGCGAGCATTGACCAGTGCTGCAGTGGCGGAAACATTTTCGCATGTACCTTTCTTGGATTCGGCCCGGGACTTAATGGTAACTCTGGATTAAGAACTTAGTGTTTCTCAGCACATTATATCAGGTCACCCGTAGCTGCTATTATTAGCTACGTCAATTGCGGGCTATTTCTCGCTCCCTATCCAATGACTCTGCTGTTATCCTTATCCATGCTTTTGTTACTAGCATATTAAGAATATCACTGCAGTTTGATCCTGGTGGGTCTGCGACGGAGCCACTTGGACTAATTGGGCACCTTGACCGGTTCCTCCGTTCAGCTGCTCGTCTTAGCTTTCCCAAATATGCTCCTGTTTCTGTATTTTATGTGGGATGTATTGTACTGGCTCTCTGTCTCACAACGCATCTCTAACAGGGTTGCTCTTTTGGTCTGGCGGTGCATCCTTGGCTGTGCCTCGGCGTATCGGAGTGATCTTTGTCGTCCGCTTTCTGATACAGCTGCAGCCATCGAGTCTTCCGATCTTCTGCTGGGGGAGAACTCTAGTTCCTCATGCTTGCTCCTCAATTAGGCAGCACCGTGCCTTCTCAATGGTTGGATCTTCCATTTGGAATGGTCTCCCATTAGAGATTCGTCTACTGCCTAAAGCAGTGCCTAGGGGTAGTGCGATTGCATTTAACAAGTTGCTAAATTATTAGTGCCGCAGCTGGGCTGGGAGTGCCTCTGAGTAGCTCTCTTGAAGGGGCGCAATATTAAATTCCTTAAATAAATGATCCGATAAATAGGTAATCCACAATAGCAACTGAAGTGGCAATAGTGCGGGATTGCTACAATCCAAGAAATCATGAAAAGATCTTCAAAATCAAAGCTTAATAGAATTATAGGATTGCTTCCGCTGGTGTGAGCGCTAGAAAATAGTTTTCAAGAAACATACATTTTTTCCTGTGTTGGCAGCCATATTGGCCGCCATCTTGGATAGTATCATTCCGATACTATTGCCACTACAATAAATCGATTTCTTGACCTTGAATATATTATATTCGACACTTCATTTGTTATTGTAGCTCACCTCTGACCTGATTTATACATATTTTGGGTTTTGGCGGCCATATTGGCCGCCATCTTGGATAGTAACATTCCGACACTATTGCCACTACGATAAATCGATTCCTTGACCTTGATAATGTTAAGTTTGATACTTCATTTGTCATTGTAGCTTACCTATGACCTTATATATACTGTTTTCTGTGTTGGCGCCATTATTGGCCGCCATCTTGGATAAAATGCATTTTTGGGGTGACCCCGTGGAGGGATTTTGGCGGATTTTGGATATGTTATTCAGCAATGGAAACTGAGCAGGAAACCGTTTAAAAAGCTTCTGAAGCAATTTTGCCCAGGTCTAACTGTATATTGCCTGGACTATTATGTTACTTTCCAATAAGGACTTGAGACCAGGGTGTTGGCCATGGGCGCGAAGGCGTAGGAAGATAACCTGACACTTTATGATGATGCTATTCGGGATGTATACAGTGGCTCAAATCTGCAAAACAAATTAGCACTGGTATATGCAGTAGGATGTAAAGCTGCAGCCTGTGTTAGGAGTGAACAGTGCACTAAGATTTCATGTTTTCAGCTGACCCGATGGCATGCATCTGTTGTATTTCTTAAGTTACTACCCAGCAAAATTGAAACTACGTCTTGAAACTTGAGTAGGGGTTGTGTTGTTGTAAGTTTAGTAGAAGCTCCTATTTGGGAATTCAGTAGTTCTGTTTAAAAAATGTAGAAGAATCTTGGTTTGAAACTTCAGTTACGATGAGTACTGTTTTGAGAATTTAACCGAGTTTTGACAGTTTTAGATTCAAGCTTATTTGTGAATGTTCAGCAGAAAGTAGAAACTTTGTTGTGAAAGCACAGTAAAGGCTTGAAACTCAATTCTGACCATTCAAAAGGAGCTCAGTTTTGAAAACTCCATAGATAGTAGATATTCAGTCTTGGAAACTACATAGAAAGTAGATATTCAGTTTTGAATATTGAGTAAAATCTCTCTTTCGGAGACACGTGGAAAGTTTAACGCTTTAATGATGAGTGTGTAGTACTAAAAGTGACTGAAATCAATGCAGCTTGTCATTAAAGTGTTAACTAACTTTGAAATGCAGCAGTTCACTGAGTTCAGTTTTGTAAAAAGTTTCAAGATTGATCAGACTGGTGTTTCCTATTCGAAGCCTTCGCTCTATTATCTACGAAATGGTATTTGTATTTGATTTTTTGTAGTCCTAAACTGCTATGGTATAGAAACTGATGGTAGCATTTGCAGTTCTTTAAATATCAGTCCATGTATGAATGTATGTATGTATGTATTTGGCATGTATTTAGTGATTTATATAGCCCCTTTGGAAACCTGCCAAAATCCACCTTTAACAGAAGTTCTGTTATAGGCCCCTATTGTGCCTCAGACTTCAGAAGTACCCCTCTGGTAGCATGTGCACACCCTGTGCAGACCTGTAATTGCACAACAAAGTACACACACATGGACCCTTTCTCTTCAAAACGTTTTTCCAGTCTAATGACTTCTATAGTGTCGTTATCATTGCCAAGACATCAGTTGCTGGACGCTTTTTATGTAACTCTGTGTTTCCCTTTCTTGAGTTGGTACGGTTGGGCGTGATTTTAACACAAGTATCGACTGGGTGCGGTGTGTGGACGGCATGGTGTACAGTTCCGTGACCTCATTGGCCCGTCATTATTACAAGTCCTTCCGACCGTCACTGAAACTTGCATCAGGCGTATGTATACGTGACTGTATGTATCCGCAAGCATATTAATGCGACACCCACTGTATCTGGTGATAGGATGTTGTAACCACCAGATGACTAACTTGATAGGATATCTGCAAATGTTTGCGTCCTTCTCTGTGTATTAAATTATTCATTCATTCATATTGGTTGGTTAGTTTGACGCCTTTTGACGTGAACTTGATTGTGTGTAAAAATTTGTAAGCTTTTATTTATCAATAAAACTGACTACTACTACTTACTGTTTAATGAAAAGATGATTAGTGTCACCCTCCTCTTTTATCCAGACTTGGGACTGGTACCACCCAAAAAACGGCAGTGTCAGAGTTAATTCATTCAGGTCTCTTGTATAATTGACCAAATTCCAAACCATGTATTGCATGCAAGATTCTGAGGAAAGAGAAACAAAGGCAGACCATGATGTGCTTGGAAACACAACATAAACGAGGTCATCACAAAACTCGCACTTAAACAGTGAGAGAAGCACTGGACATGACAAATTACTGAGGACAATGGAAATCGTTTGTTCGAATTAGGGATGTTAAACGGTTATCAAAAATCCGATTATCGGTTTTGAAAACGATTATTGGTTTTTATTATTTATAAAACGATAATCGAATTCGTTTTTAAAAATCTTCCAGTAGAGAAAATTATAAGAAATGATTCATGCATTTTGTACTAACTATAGACTTAAAGGTTACCGTGAGAACAAACTAATTGCGACAAATAAATGGTTGCTGCGTTCCCACGGTATGGTACTGTGATGCGGCACTTCGAATGCAACAGCATCAGGCATTTCGTCAAATTTTAACATTTTTTGACAGCGAAAACCAATAGAAAGTTTGCGGTCAGTGAACTTAATTACAGAACCTCTCAAACACTTTTTGACATCTAAAACGTCGTTGAATGCAATGAATCCCAACGTTCGCCATTATGTTTACCGCTAATCTGGGAATAGCGGATTTTCTATGAAGGTCAATTAAAAAAACGATAATCGGTTTAAATTCGGATTTCTACAACCGATAATTAATTGGTTTGCCAAAAAACGATATTAACAACCATAGTTCGTATCCATCACCGCCAGATGGAGAGTGTCAGGAATTGATGATGATGATGGTTATGCAGTGCCCATTAAAGATACCAGCACAAAGAGGGACTCATAGTCAAGCCACTGAAAAGAGAATAGTTATCAAATGTTAATGAAAGGTGCGGTGCCTCTGTCCAAGGATGACTACTAAGTATAAGAAGTAGGAACTCCTTGCTTTGGCCAGCCATGCCAGTCAGACTCCAGTTGAGTGGCCCAACCACTAAAAAGGCTTAACATTGCATTGTACAAGTTCGTGCATTAAGTTTACAAAATGTTAATGATCTATCTGGTCTCACATGTAAAATTCTGTGTAAATCGCTGCAGCTTGGTGGCAGGTTTACTTGCATTAATACATGTCACTTTGTCCGCTTAGTACTTGTTTGGGTGACTGGTTTACCAAGGTTAGGTGTATATGTCTACCTTATGAACACCACACCCGCCATAGGCAGCCATTATGGTTGTGAGGAGCATTAAGGTAATTGGTCTAGTGCCAATTACCTGTAACTGAATCGAATTACGGAATTTGTTTGTTTATCTTGAAATTATTTCTATTGAGTTGTTTTGGTTAGGATGCAGGGAAGGTCACTTGGCAATGATGTCATGATGGCAGAGTGCTAATGTACTTGCCTTTCACCCCAGTGTCTGTGGTTCAAAAGCTGAGGATTTGATGTGCTTGTTTCAAGACACTTTGTAAATCGATATTAAGTACTTCTCAAAAGCAACGTTATAGGATCTGGTTACTTCTACTTGATCATTGGAGTCTGACTCGAGGTGCTACCCTCTCTTTTGTCCATTCACTTGTCTTGTCATTCCTTGACCATTGCAATTCAATACTCGTTCTTTTTCTGGTTCCCTTTTTGCCTGCAGCGGCTTGCTTTGTTCTTCGACTTCTACAAGGTCTGCAGTTACAGATTTAGATTTGAGAAACTGAATTTGTTCAAAATTACACTGGTTATCTTCTCTGGTTGAGATCCACTTTAAATTTCCTGTCCATGCTACTTTTGGGTAGTGCCAGTCCCAAGTCTGAATTATGTGGTTGAACACTGGACACTACTGCTTGTCTAGCATTGCTGATTTATGCATTCCCACTTGTGCTTAATCCCACCAGGACAAACGTAAGAGTAGCTGGCTCTGGCCAACTGTGTATTCCAACTTATGAATATTTTTCCATGTAGTTTCGTATCCAACTTATGAATATTTTTCCATGTAGTTTCGTATCCAACTTATGAATATTTTTCCATGTAGTTTCGTATCCAACTTATGAATATTTTTCCATGTAGTTTCCAAATGTTTCCTTTCATCTGCTGGTTATCATCTGTAGAATTCACCACTACCGACTTTGAGGGACTCTTCTCTTTCTCTTATTTCATAAACAATTGAAGGCTTACCTTTATCCAGATACCGTGCTTTTGAGGTGAATTCATACATTAGCCAGATATTAAGTATCTGATTAAATACATGCATGAATCATTTTATTCGGTGACCAATCAAGAACAGTAGCACTCAATGAAATGAAAAGCACAGTCACACAGGGGACTCTGAAGGGGTCTTATGACTCCTCTAAGTGGGGCCCCTATGGTAGCAGTCCAGCCTCATGAGGAAAAACAATATACTTCACCAGTCTATACTAAACATATCAAAGAACAAAAATGATAATCTTAACTATCTTGCATTTCAGATTAGCAGTCAATTTAAGTGAAAAGCTAGGACACAGTTAAGATCCACACTTAATCACATTTAGATGATGTGGGTGGTGTCACTGGGGTGGGTCTGTATCTGCTGTTGGATCTACTAGGTTCTTGGGAGCCCTGGGTTCAATCAGTTTTACGGACCAGAAAGTCGTGCAGCCCTTTTTGAGAGGCATTAATGAGGGAGTTGCCTAATAGATAATGGAATCTCCATGTTGTGGTCCCTGCATATCTGACAGAAAATAGTCGGGTGTTTATATGGGCAAAGGTTTATGGTATAGATATTACATATATATATAGATATATATATATATACATGCATACATACATAAATACATACATATATACTGCGCTTTTGCGTCTGTTGGCCCTTTGCTCTGGAACGATCTTCCCTCTGTGACTCGTTCTATGATCTCAACTTCTGTGTCTGCCCGCACTCTTAAGAATTCTTTTCGCGTGGGACTTTTTCGCACTGGAAGCGCCTCTTATTAGGTTGTACTTTGAGAGGCGCTTTAGAAATCCGGAAATACAGTACAATACAATACATACATGCATTGACACATGTATTATACATACTTGCTTGTACAATACAATCCAAAGCTCGAGGGTACGTACCATACGTATTCTATTTTTGAAAGGTACGTACGTTTTTTGACGTACCATATTTTAGGGTACGTAAACAATACAAAAATACGTTAACCATTTATGTTGTCTGTCCGACAGACAACATAAATGAGGACAAAACATCAATCACTTCGACTAGCACTAATAGGAGCAATGGACTTGACAAATAACCAAGGACAATAGATATTATTTTATTTTCATGGGTATGTGTATGTCTACAACTATACATGCAGGTTTCAATGACGCACACTGTTGACGTCAGATTATACGTAGGCTATGGCTCGCCGAGTAAACCATAAATAAAACTTTCGTGTATGAAACGTACCATACGCGTATTCTATTTTTGAAAGGTACGTACGTATTTTAACGTATTCTATATTAGGGTACGCGTACCCTCGAGCTCTGATACAATCCAATATAAATGTTTTTGATATTTGCCCTCCTTCCAAAGTTTAGAAGTACACACGACCATACAACAGAACGTTGATGGCACTTAGCAACTTTGTGAGTAAAAGGACTTGCTTAAGTTTCTTACACAGTGCCTGTGTGAGTGAAGGCTCGAACCAGTACTCTCAGTGTTAAAGGCTGAGCACTCCATGTAATGTAATGTAATTAGCAACTTCTATTGCGCCGGTGTCTAATGCACAAGGCATCAACCGATGGCACACCAAAACCAAGCCTTAATCAGGTCAACATCCAAAAGATCAGTCCGTAAGAGACAGAGAGACAGCATTCATGCATTCATCATCTCCTGTGCCCCACTCATACCTACATTTATACATAGATACATACAGTGAGTCTGTGCCTTTGTTTTCCAGGGAATTAAGTAAGGCATTGAACATGCAGTTGGGATCAATTGTAAATAATTCGCTAAGTAATGAGATCGTAATTGTGTGTGTCTAGGATGTTACTTTGCCTGTTAGGCTGCAAGAGAAAGTGGCCTAGTTGCGGAGGTCAGCCGTATTTGACCTAGCGATATTTGTTTTATCTCTGTGTATGGGTGTGTTTGTGTACATGAGTGTACAAGATGCTGGTCCTTTGCGGCCATAATATATACATCCTGCTATGAGCGCATGTGCATTTGGTTTTTTGTAAACTGTTCGTTTTGTGTAACTCTTAGTTTGATGGGTTAGTTTTATGACGATTACAGTGGTAGTGTTGTTGCATGTTGGTGGTATTGGTAGTGTTTGTAGTGTTGTGGTGGTGATGTGGTGTTCTGTTTTGCTGTTTGTCAGCGGTGTTGATGATTGTGAGTGTGGTGAATGTGTTCGTTGTGATTATTATGGTGAATTTGGTGGTGATGATGTTTGTGGTGATGTTTTTGTGGCAGTGGTATTCTTTGTGGTAGATATTAGCAGGATTCCATGCCGCAATATGGTCCAGAATGATCCCACGTCCTGGACAGAGGTGGAGAAGACAAAGATTGGGAATTCAGAAGAAAGGGACCTCAACTCCAGCTTGGCGGATACTGAGCCAAATATATTGAGTTTTGTGTGGATTTAGTCACAATAGATCATGGATTATAGTGCTATAGAAATCACTAGATTACAGTAGAACTGGCTAGATTAGAAAGGTGTTTCAAAATTCTGCTCCACCTGTGCACCATAATGGACGAATGTGGCCATAAAATGAGTACCAGCCATACACCTGCAGTTTGTGAAGGCAACTGCTGCATGAACGCAGATCTAAACTAGCTAATAAATTAAATTCTGCTGCTCCTTTATCATGGTTAGGCCAGTCAGCAGTCATCCAGAGACCTAAGTATGTCGGTGGGAAGATCAGGTGGCAAAGGAGAAGACTGGCCACGGGCCATCACTTGCTGAGGTTAAGAAAATGAAGTAGCTAATGCTTCGTACCTAGGGTTGCCCAAGTTCAATAATTATTGGTAACAATACTAAAATTGGTAATCACCTTGCTGGAAATGAGTTGTTGATGAGTTTCTAGAGAGTTAGAAACCAATTTTCCTATATGGATCAGAATGTTCGACATTGCAAAAGCAAGATGAGAAAAGAATTCTTACAGCAGAAATGAGTTGGCTGCCGAAGATCGCAGGGATTTCACGACTACAGAAAATAAGAAACAATGACATAAGACAGTCAGTAGGTATCCAAACAACTCTGCTAGAAAAGTCGTTCAATGAAAACTCCGATGGGTTGGACATGTAGAGAAAATGCCAGTTGACCTAATCCCACACAGTGCACTACATGCAAAAAAGGCAGACGAAGACTACAGTGGATAGATAATATAAATGTGGACATAACATCACTTGGACTAACTAACACCAAGGGAAGCAATGGACTGGACAATTATGCAGGGACATTGGATTTTATTCGTACCCATCGCCGCCAAATGGTTGATGTGAAGAACTGATGATGATGATGAATAGAGTGTATGATCTGGTACAGGCCAGTGTGCCTTGGTGTTGCCTGAAGTCGGTATTTCCCATATCCTGTTTGAGTGTGAGTCATTGAAATGCTCACTTATGATCCAACATCAGTCACTGTATTCAGTCACTTGGGAATTTGGTATTAGGTGAAAACTGCCTTCATTGGTTAGTCCGTCTTTATCCTCATTGTTCGGTGTTTGTTCCTTTTACATCTTCTCATTTTCAATGCATTGTTATATATTAATTTCATGGGTGTAACTGTAAGGGTGTAGTGTGATTTTAAGGATTTCTGGAAACCAGTCAGTCGATCACATTGTTCGATTGATTATTGATTGATTGATTGATTGGTTGATTGATTGATTGATTGATTGATTGATTGAGTGAGTGAGTGAGTGAGTGAGTGAGTGAGGTGAGTGAGTGAGTGAGTGAGTGAGTGAGTGAGTGAGTGAGTGAGTGAGTGAGTGAGTGAGTTGATTGATTGTGTAACAAAGAATTAAAGAGCTGTCATTTACTTTATATTGATTAGAGTGTTTTATTTGATTGATCAATTTGAGTGTTTATTCAATTGATTGAGTGAGTGGTGAATGAGCAAGAGAGCCATCCATTCATTCATTCATTCATTCATTCATTCATTCATTCATTCATTCATTCATTCATTCATTCATTCATTCATTCATTCATTACCATACTGGTTCCCTGTCTAGAGATCTGAATCCCATTGCTTCCAATCAGCGATCACACTGAAGCGTGGAGAAGAGGTTTGGTCAAATGCACATTTAGAGTAATATCTTCTAAAAAATTGTGTGGCTGGTAATGTACTTCTGGAAAGTACAGTGCATGTTGGTTCTCATGCTGCTGTGTCGTTGGCTGTAGCTCATTCGCACCATTTGGACTTCTCCTTTGTCTCCTCTCTGTTACTGAGTTTATCTTTTGATGTAAAATGAAACCTACCTTTCTCAAATGGTTGATTCATTTGTCCTAGATGCACTTCTGAAATGCTATCAGGGCATAATACAGATGTCCCTACAAATTACCTCAGGAGGTTCTCACAGTCCATCCACAGCGAAAGAGAATAGTTAGCAACTGTTGATGAAAGGTTTATATATAGCATGCTAGGCCACAGGGACAATGGGACACAGACCCAGAGAGACCTACTCCAAGTGACTGGCCCAACCACTGAAAAGACAAGATGTTGCATTGCTGAAGGTGTCGCCTTTCTTAAAAGTGCATAGAAAAGAAACAAGAAGACATACTGAGTGGGATAATTGGAGAGGTAAATGGAAAATCGTACCATGGGATGAACCAGTGACCCAACCAATGACCTCCAGCCACCTTTGAACTTTGAACTTTAAGGTACTAAGAAAGTTGTAAGACCATGCCCAGCTAAACGGATGTTGGAGACCAGAACTTGGTTGGCTTTTGTGCAGGGCTGTCTGTTTTAATATTGTTTGCCTTTCTGAAAAATGAAAATATTTCATAGGACGTTTGAACATTGTTTGACAGCTTGACATTTATGATATTTAACGTGTGTTATAAACATGTGACAGGTTATGGCACATGTCACACTTGGCCCCAACGTTAGACCTGCAATTTGTGAAGGCAACTACTGCATGAATGCTGCTCTGATCCAATCTAGCTAATATAACCTAATGTTTTCTACTGCTTCTTTATCATGGACAGGCGAGTCAGCAGTCATCCAGAGGGGGAAGTATCTGACCAGTGGCGTACCGTACGGGGGGCAGGGGCGAGTCTGACTGAGGGTGGGTAACACAGAACATTGAAATAATTAAAGGAAAGAAGGAAGGAAAGGAAGAAAAATAATCCAATTGCATACAGTGGCGTATTGGGCGCAACAGGGCGGCTTCTGAAAAAAAAGGGCAAAGCAAAAAAAAAAGGTCTGACATCAGAAATTTTGGCGGAAGTAACAAAGAAAATTTTCGGGAAATTTCCAAAATTAAGTGCCAAGGGCGGCATTTTGTTTTGTATCTGACTGAGGGGTGGGTAACACAGAACATTGAAATAATTAAAGGACTTGGATTAACATTGAGTGTATTCAAGGGACTTTAAACTAAAGTCAAGGGATTTTAAACTAAATGGGACTTGAGACATTCACCATTCAAGGAATTCAAGGAACTTTCTACCAAGGGAACAAAAAACTATTAAAGTAGAGTAGGGAATTTGAATACCAATGTATTGTTAAAAAACTGTTAGGCAAAGGATCATTTAAAATGCACATTAAATGTGTAGTTATAGAAGGCCTATGCTGGCAGTAATAAAATGTATTACTGCCAGTGAAGATCTTCTCTAACTTGTGGTAACCACACAAGCATCAGTTCTAGAAGTTTTGACCTCAGTTGAGCTACTGAAAAGTGCTTTAAAAGTTTCTTGTACTTAAGGCATCATAGAAGTGTCCAAATGCATACAAACATACATACATACATACAAACATACATACATACATACATACATACATACATACATACATACTTACATACATACATACATGCATGCATGCATGGATGCATGCATTCATCATAAGATAAGCAGTAATCAGATACAACACGTAGGTTGAAAACAACATCTGGAAGGAATACTAGACCCATATTGATTACTACTGCCATTAGGGCTGTCAAAATGTTAGAAAAACGCGGCCCGGGTACCCGAGCTCATTTTCAACGGGGGCCCGAAGGCCCGTCAGTGGTAAAAGCTTGTGGAAAGCCAAAAATAGTTGAGTCACAGTGTAACGAAGTTACAAAATTTAATTAAATTAATTACATTGAAAGACCTGTGGCGTGTGTCTAACGGCGATTTTCGGTACTAATACTTCGATCACGGTCCACTTAGTTCATCGCCTCGTATCGCCGATCGACGGGAAAGCGTGGGATAGAAATTGTCGCTTCGATTACATCAGTCGTCCAAAAGCTACAAAGAGCACGGTTTCCGTCTTTTTCTCACGCTTGGACGATCGAGTAACAGAGTCGCTAAATTGGGAAGGGGATATTATTATATATAAACGGTCATTGCACTAAGACCTAATTCAAAGTTGGTCATCATTGGCTTGCGCGTCCCAGTAGGTTGTCCTTGCGTAATAACCCTTATTAAATAGGAGCCCATGGCTCGTCTTATGATAGCCGGCAATCAGGCAGGTGCCAACCGCCCTCCGCCGATGACTAATCGGCCACTTTAGCTGGCTCATTCATGCTGAACTCCACAGCTTCCCACGCGACAGACAGCTTGTTATTCAACCGCGGAACGACACAGCTTTTAAAACTTACACCTGCATACCGTTATTATGCTTCTTTGGATGGGTTTTCGGTTATTGACTTAACGGCCCGGGCTTAACCCTACGAACGGGGGCCCGGGTGTGCGGGGGCCCGTTGACAGCCCTAACTGCCATATGAAATACTAAACTCACGTAGATGGGTTTAGTATTCAATACGGAAGTTTATATGTAGAACTGAAGCTGAAATGTCCCACTTATGGCTGTTGACTTTCCATAGTTTCTGCACTGTTACGAGGAACAGAAATCGAGTCTTGCACACATCCCAAAGAATTCTGCTCTTAATTCTCCATGGTTCCACCTAGTCTAAGACTGCTGATAACTGCTCAGTAGTGAACATTGCCAATATGAGCTAATTGCATTATCGACTGTTCTGTATGGGGTGGATGACCGACAAGGCCTGATATGAAAAGGAGCAGAATGAAGTTTAGATCAGTCAAGCACTTTAATTGTTTTTCCTGGGGTAACCAGCTGTAGGCGCAGTAACCCTGGCTATGTTGGACTCGGCAGATTAAGACGTCTTTGTACTGGCCTACTCTGAACTGTTTCCGAAAGGACCAGGGTTTCCCGTGAGAATCTTGTCAAATGGGTTCAAGCCACTGATTCTTGAAGCAGCTGTGGCCTGGCCCAGTGCAGACTGGTGTGCAATGTTGATGTGTGTGGTGCCTTGTGTGGGCAAACGCTTCAGTGGCGGACTGCTACTGGGTCGTCATATTTACTTGTGATGACGCTTGGAACTGGTTGGCATGAATCACTTGATGCTAGAAGAAAACTGGCTGATGCGTGGGAGACCGGGACATGAAATGAAACTGATGTAGCGTAGATGTTGGCCTTCCAAGTGCAATGTTTTGTAAGAACTCAACAATCAAAGACATCCTCAAAGTTAAAAGAAAGAGGTTGCACAAAGAAGACCTAATACAGATTACCGTCAGGCTGAGATCGGCCATTTTGAGAAGGCTGAACAGGAAGAAGAAGATTAATTTCTGGCAAACTTGCGGAAGTTCTGTTGCCTTGTTTCAGGTTTGAGAGGCTGCAGAAATCTTCACACCCGAGGGTGAACTTGTGGTTCCCTTTTCAAGCAGTGTAGTACTCTGTTGTGGTTGAGCCATCTATCCGGAATATCCTCCCTCAGAATCTGCCTGTCCTTCTGGCCAAAGACACATCTACCTTTTATCTGTGATTGAAAACTGTTCTTTTTTGCTGGGACTGACCTAAGGGGTTTTCTGAAAATACATCTTGAGTGGGTGTTATTCAGTCAATAAAAGTGTGATTTTCGGAATTTAGGAAGATTGTATGCATACATGTATGTTCTTTGTCACCATCTGTACTGCCTTTAACTTGGTGACCCTATTTAAGCGCAAGTCTGGTTCCTTTTTGGTGCAAGTCTGGTTCCTTTTGGGTCTACCGGTTGTTTCTCAATACCCATGTTAATGTTTTATGACAATCTGTATTTTCTTTTGTAGAAATTTTTTGGGATTCAATAAATGAATAATAATAATAATTATAATGTATGTATGTAAGTATGTATGTATATGGTCATTTATGTAGCACCTTACAAAAATCTCTTGAAGGCGCTAAACGTAGCTGCCTAACAGATTGTGGAAGAGAATGAGTTGTGGAAGACTGTTGCTGCATTCGTAGCTTGACTCTGGTGGTACTGAAAAGGAAGATGGAAGGAAAATGAAGAGTGTAGTAGACACCTAAAAAACATCCATCCATCAGCGCCTGGATAATGATGTTGACGATGAGTCAAGGGATGCTGGGTGATCACTTTATTTCCAGAGTAGTCTATGGGATCAAAGCACTTCCAGTCAAATTCAGTGACAGGACAACTGTTGTCTGGTTGTCTGACTCGGTTGTTAACTGTTGTGTTGTATCCGGATGCATATGGATAATTATATAGCACCTTTTGCACATTTATGTACATGATATGCTGGAATCAAACTGTGGACATAAAGGGGAAAGCCTGTGGATTTAGACAGGGCTATTAGGCTGTGTAAATGCAGTTAGACTTTTTATAATGAATGCTACATAGACATGTATGTATACAAGCATACATGCATACATACATACATACACGCATACATGGAATTTTTTGTCTTTCCTACCTTTTACATTATATCAGATAGAAGTGCAGTTATTGCTAAACATGTGTTGTGGGAGTTCCTTATTGTGTTTGTGGCTATGCAGAATATTGGATTGATGTGTGCTTGTCTGATGACTTTTAGGACCTATTTAATTAATCTAAAATGAATGAATATCCTGTGTTGAACTAAGTTGAAGCCTAACTAACTAACATAGAATGGTGTGAGTTGCATACATAGACACAAATAACAGACACGTACAATCTTACCTGCATATGTGTGTGTGTATGTATGTATATATATATATATATATTACAAATGTACGCACGCACATTCGTACATGTTTCCAGGTTATTCCAGGTTATTGTATATGACCGCGATGTGTTTGTGCATAGATGTTTTTGCGTGCAATGATCATTGGAATTGTTTGTGTTAACAGCTGCCGCAGTGCATGGTCAGCCGGGTGGTCAAGCGATCGGTCAGGGGGCAGCGTGTGGACCGCAGCAGCACTGTGATCAGGTCCAGAAGCAAAGCAGCTTGGAAGGCCAGCCGCCACAGAGCCCTGCTGTCACCTCGCCAACTGGTCTGCAGAAGAGGATTTCAAATCCACTTGCTGTCGATGTAAGTATGAATGGCGTATCTTGTTGTCTTGAACGTCTCGATATTATGCAATGCTGGCAGGTGCAGCAATGTTAAATCTACACGAGTCCAATTACTTAGATGACTGTTTCATTAACCCTAGAGGAAAGACTAAGAGATACTTTTTATGAGATGATGATGATTTAGTATCATGGCCCATGGAGTGCCTGACGCTTTGGTGCCAGCTCAGCCCTCCATCCTTTTGGTAAGGCCAAAACAAAATAATGTTGTGTTTCCGGTAACCCGACCGAGTCACTTTTTTAGGCCCAACTTAAATTAATTTAAAAATTTTTTTTACTATTTAAAAAAAGGCCTTTTTTTTTATTGACACATGAATTTAGCCTTTGCGACATTGATAACATTGCTTTCCATTGCATAAAAATATTTTTTTGGCCTCAGCAAGGTGAAATATGATGACGATATATTCGTTTATTATTATACAACGATGCAGCATTGCATAAACATATTTTACAAAATAAAATTTTTTCCTACCTACCTACCCAGATTTTAAAACCACTGTTACCGGAAACACACCTATATTTTATTTGGCCTAAATGTTGGAAAGTTAAGAAGGTGTTGTGTGATTGGACTACTGTGTTTGTATGTCAATTGATTGTGCTTCTGAGGACACGCTATGGACACTTGAAAATATGTGCTACCTTTAGTTTTGCCTTTATAACGTTTTCGTAGATTACTATTTTGATATGAGGCCTGTGCTTGAGCTTAATGATGTTACATCCCAAGATAATTCAGCCACAGATTGTATGCTACTGACCCTGGAATGTAGAATTTATAAATTCTGGACACTTTCACAGGATTTACAGCTGTGATCATGTGATAAAATGGTCACTCCACAGCCACTGTGGACCTGTTCGTAATGCCCAGCTGATTGGTCCCTTTAAAACAGAACTTAATAATAATAATAATATTCGTTTATTCTGACAAAAGTTGACATGGCCACAGCTTGTTTACAAACATTAAGTTCAGCTCCTAGCTGTTTATTACACTTTCACAGGATTTGCCCTTAAACAGTGGTGATATGTAAATTAAGACTGTACGAGGTGAATAAACGTATGTTCAGGGTTCATTAGTAATTGTAGTCAGCATGGTATATCTCGTCTTTCCTACCTTTTATGTTATATCAGATAGAAGTGCAGAGTCATTGCTAACATGTGTGGTGGGAGTTCCTTGTTGTCCTTGTGGCTCTGCAGAACATTGGATTTATGTGTGAAGCACAGTGCTTGTCTGATGACTTTTAGGATGTATTTAATCAATCTAAAATGAATTTATAAACCTGTGTTGAACCAAGCTGTAGTCTAACTTGTGGGGCGCGGTGGTGTAGGGGTATGTTCGGTGCCTTACAGCCGGAGGGTTGCGGGTTCGAATCCACCTCAAGCCGCCGCGTAGGGACCCTGGGCAAGTCCTTCACTCGCAATTGCTCATGCGCTTCGGCGTGAAACTCCGATTCAGTGTCCGCGCTGTAGTCGGGAGCGCCTCTGAGTAGAAATCTTGAAGGGGCGCTATATAAATATCTGAAATGAATGAATGAATGAACTAATGTACAATGGTGTGAGTTAACAAGACATTACATTTAAATTGGCTGACCATCTCTTCTCCTCGCTCACCCCACACCATGCTCACGATCACTCACACCAGCAGACATTGCACTCATCAATGGATACTTTGACTCTTGCTCTACAATGAGCCAGAATAATGTTGGGCTCTTCGGCATTCGTGGTGGGCGTATTTTGTCAGACTAAACACACGACTAATGGGTTTCAACTTGGTTAGGAACCATAGCCTGACTTTTTCTGTTTTCCCTGACCCATTGTATTATGACGAACTGCTCCATTATTGTTTCACTTGAGGCGACCATCGGCTAATGCCTTTTGCATTATTATAGAGGCACTATAGAAGTTATTAGATTAGGTTAGCTGCAGAAGTCATTAATTAGATTAGACTAGATACCTTTGTTGAGTTGTTTTCTGTAGCAATCTAAAAAGATGTGTTTGTTGAGTTGAACCATAAAGTGCTTTCAGTAGACTCTGAAATTTGTAAATTTGGCGTGTAGATTCAGATAAGGTACTTTGAATTACTGTGTGTTACGAAGTACACAGACACTGTACACAGAATTTCCAATGAGTACATTAAATTGAATTGTTTCACCAATTAAATTCATTTCTTTGGTCCAAGGTGAAGGGGTGCTGGCCCCATGTGTTGTCACATCCTTAATTTCAGATGAAGCTTTAATGGAATTGAATGTGCTCTGATTTTTAGGCGGAGAAGCTCCAGGAATACTCAACTCAGAAGCAAAACACTATGCAAATGATGTACCAGCAGGCATTACATGAATACGAGGTACTCCATGTGCTCAGATTTATACAATACATACATCAATTTAGAGTGTGTTTGAAAGGTTTTTTAAAGACACTATATAAATGCCCAGATACATACGCATGTCTACATCGATATAGGGTGCCTGGGAGGTTTGTTAAAGGCAATGTTGTGCATTTGAGCTTGCTCACTGGCTGTTGCACTTACTCAACTGTTTGTTTCCTCACAATAACTCACCCACACATACTTACTTACATGCATACATACATAATATTAAACTAACATGAATGCAGTCATTCATGCATGCATACATGCCTGCTGACATACAAGCTTTCTGGAAGCTATTTATGTTACTAATATGCATGCTTGCATGCATACATTCAGAAAGACATACTTGCATGTATACATGCAAACTTTGAGGATGTTACCACACTGAAATTCTGACAAATTACCGGTAACTGAATTACTAATTTGTGAAACTCTATCAAGGGAACTACAAGGGAACTATTGGTCATGCAATGTAACAGTAGACAGTAATACGTGGGTTTGGTTCCACGTGTGTGCGAGGGACCACCTCTGGTGACTCATCTTGTTTTCTGTGCATTGCTTGGCTAAATGACAAAACTCCTGTCCTTAATGACATTCGACATCATATAGGCTAGCTCTGAGATGTCTTCTAATTAGTTTGCTCTTGCAAGGGGGGTGTATTTATGTTATACAATACAATGCCACTGTAATTTGTTAATGCCCTCCTTACAAAGTTCAGAAGCACACATTGAAGCTAGACAACCATTAAGAGCCATAAGTAGACTGGAAGAGGTAAGTTTTCAGTTTAGAGCTAAAGACAGTCTCGTTAAGAGAGTTACGGACATAAGGAGGTAGAGAGTTTCAGATGAAGGGAAAGGCAACACTAGTCACTAAATGTTCAATTGCAATTACAATACAGTATAACTGTAATGATGTAAGCTGTAATTTAATGATGCCCTTCCTACGATATTCAGATGTGCACACTGAAACCTGGCAGAACTAAGCACCATAGCTGACTAATAGGTCGGCTTTCAGTTTAGAACAAACAATATCTGAGTAGGAGAGTTGCGAACACAAGGAGATTGAGAGTTGCTGGCAGATCCTGAACCAGCAAAGTCTGTGAATGAGTGCTGGCCAAAGATCGACCAAGACGTGTACGAGAAACAACATACTTTCCAGCAGATGCTGATCAAAGAGGATCAGCCTTTACCAGAACGACAGGGTGTAACCATAGATGATAAGTAGGATGGCAGATGATTTAATGCTGATAAGCGTGCAGTGCGCACCCACATGCACGTGCAAACAAAGCACTAGTAGACTAGCTTGGGTTGTGGTCATTTGTTCAGTGAGTCATTCATAGTGCTTTGCACAGCACCTGTTCAAGATATCCTCTCATAAATGCTCCCAACCCTGCCTGAGGGTAAGAAAACAGTTGTGCCTTGTGGGAGAACAGTGTTATCGTTCCCAGTTTTGTATTGATTGGACAGTGCACTATATTATTGTCAAATGCAGAAAAATGGCCACGCTGTCTGGCAGAAGGTCAGGGTCACCCACTGTCCAATGCCAATTCACCAGGCAGTATGTCAATGAACATTTCTAGTAATTGTAGTTTCATGGGTTACCTTCAGTAGTGGGAACATGGCAGCTTGTAAAATAGAGAGGAGGAATTTGAGAGATTTCCATGGTTTTCTCTCAGTTGGAACCTTCAAAAGGCTTACATGATGTTTTCTGAGTTAAAACCTTCAAGATGCTTCCGTCGTCCTTTCAGTTGGGACCTTTGAGAGACTTCCATGGGGTGCACTCTGTTGGAACCTTAAGCACGTTCTTCACGCACATACCTATAGCACTGTCTATTGATGCTTTGTCAATAGTTCACACTGTGGATATAGTTGTGTGGATGTTCAGTGTCTTTATACTAGTTAACGGTGTACCTTTTACTTAAGCTTTTGCAGAGGTTTTTAAAAGGTGCTGTATGAATATATGCTATAAAAGGTGCTATATAAATGTTCAGCTAAGTACCCCAGTGTAGACTATTTGTGTTCTGGTTATGGTGCTCGATAGTATAGTGGTTATCGTGCTGGACTGTCGATCGAGAGGTCAGAGGTTCAAATCCCACCAGGGAAGAAATTTGGTTGGAGATTTATTCTCCACCTGTACCCGATAGCCAACTCGGCTATAATGAGTACACTGACCGTACACTGTCAGTGGGAAGATGAGACGGCAAGGGAGAGGACTGGCCACCCACCCTCTTATGCCTAAGCTAAGAAAATGAAGTAGTTAACACTTCATACCCAATTTTACCCATGGCTGCCTCAGGGCTACAATTACACTATTACAGTATGTATTGGTATTGTCCTGTGTATGTGCATATGTGTGCATGTATTTGTTTGTGTGGGTTTGTTTGTGGCTCATAAAGGAGCTTGTTTCCGGGTTGTGGACTTATTGTTTTTGTGTCTGTTGAATGTCAGATTGTTAAGCTTAGGCGTGACTGGTGAGATGTGGGTGTAGCAGCAGGCAGTAGTAGATAGAGGCATCAATAGCAGTTGCTGCTCGCTGCCTTTGTATGATAATGTTAATAAAGGCATCATATGCTGTTGTTTCGATGAGAATGCTCCATTATCACTAAATGACTTTAATAGCTATCACAAAGCCTGGCTCAGCTGCCAAGTTCATTGTGCACTGTATAATTTGTTCTGCGTGTAACTGTCATTAGTAGAATCACATATATTACGTTAGTACGGGTTGCACGAGATTCTTATGCTTAGCATGCTGGACTGTCGACCCATCGGTTGGGGATTGAAATCCCTAATAGGACAAGAAAGATACTCCAAGATTTCATTTGACTTGTTCCCTACCTAGTGAATTCCGCTACAAAATGAGTTTTTTGACTGTTTATACAATTCATCAAATCAAATCATTTTTATTGAACCTTCAAGAACAAAAATTGCCAGATTACATAAAAACACACGAGTGCTGAGGAAAAGTAAAAAACGAACAGCCAAAGAAATTCAATGTAAATATTTACGTAAATACAGTTTTAAATCCGCAGTAGAAATTGACACAGTGCACTACAGCAAGATTTGAAGGAAAAGGAAACAAAAGCAGACCAAGACTATGCTGGATAGACAGCATAAATGAGGACATAACACAACTTGGACTGACACTAAGTGGAGCAATGGACTTGACAAATGACCAAGGACAATGGAGATCATTTATTCGTACCCGTCGCCACCAAATGGCTGGCGTCAGTAACTGATTGTGATGATGATGATACCGAGTGTACACTGTCAGTCGGAAAATAGATGAAAGAAAGAACGCCCCTGCCCTCGTGTGCAAATACAGAAAATGAAGTCGCAAACAGTTCTTATTGTGGCTGCATCTTAGCTTAAGGGACAGAGATCCTGAGTGGCCGAGTGGGTTGGTAACCCGCTCGCCACGCCGGCGGCCCGGGTTCGATTCCGGGTCGGTCGGTTTATCAGAGATTAATTTCTCGGATCTTTACTGCGGGTGGCTCGGTCGCAATATAAACGTGGAGTACGAGGTTGCTTTCTGCCTCCGACACTAATCATCTTCGATATGAAAAAGTGTCGTTAAGCCGAAGTACAATAGCTTAAGGGACTGCAAGTCCTCAACTTTGTACTTTTGTATAAAACCAGGAAGCTAAGTAACTGTGTGTTAAGGATTTATTCAGCATCCAACTGTGCTGAACAGTTAACAAGCATTGCCCTGTGACAAAGAGGTGGAACAAACACTTTACATTTGTGTGGGATGCTTGACAGTCTAGAATTCGTTTTATAGCCAAGTTAGCTATGTTACACTAGCTGAACTGAAACTTTGGAATGTCTTTCTCATCTGCTGAGCACTGCAGTCATGTGTGTGTGTCATGTAGCAGTCCCTGAAATGTCTGAGCAGAACTTGTGAATGTGCTAAATCTCTTTGGAAATGAATTTAACTGTACTCAGGTGGAAAACCAACGTATTAGCGATCCCTGCTGTCATGGTAGCCAAATGGATGGAGTGCTCGGCAGATGGTACAGGTTCGAGCCTCCTCTGAGACAGTCACTGTGTAAGGACCTTGAGCAAGTCCTTCACTCACTAGATAGGAATTTAGCAACTCATCTGCAGGACTTTAAGCAACAGTCTGGAGGAGTTGTGTTGTATTTATATAGCAGTCGAAGGAATTGTATTCTATTTGATAGCTATCAAAGGAGTTGTATCCTATTATCTAGCAGTCAACCACTGAATAGGCTGTGTAAGTTAATGAGCATGCAGTTTATAATGTATCTAGGCTAATCATGTCTTATTATGTGTTTTAATAGAAAAGAAAGTGTGAATTTACAAAGTCTCCAACGGAAGTGAACCGAACTCATATGGAAGGTCAGGCAAAGGTCGTTAACCGTCTCGCAGGACAGATTGGCTCAAAATCTTCCCGCTGCCAACCTATGGGTAGTGAATTCGAAGTAAGGATTTCTGTATTTCTACTTAATCATAAACTGTGCATCTCTTCCCAGTGCCTTCCCCCACTGGGACAGTCGCACCGCAAGAATCCTGAACTAGTTCATTCACAGCTTAATTAAGCTGATTAATTACTTTGAAATAGTACTTGCCATTTGGTAGTGGTGCTATATAAACTTAAGAAGTTAACTAGAACGTTCTGGGACATCAGTTCAGCACTTTCCTTACTCTTACACTACATTACAAGAAGGATCGACTGAGATAGTTAATATGTGGGATCCTGAGCAGGTTTAATACATAATTGTCCAGCTCCAAATTATAAACTAAAAATTTGCAGGTTAATGATAAAACACCTTTAATTATATTTATAGCGTCATAATTGAACTAGACGCTGCAAGCATATTTGTTTCAAAAGTGATGCAAAGTAACTAAATTTTTTGCGTTACCATTGCCTAATAAAAGTAATCAGTTACCGCTGTGTGTTACATTTACTAAAAACTAACTAGTTACCCCAAAAGTTTTTGCAAAACAGTAACTAGTTACAATAACGCATTACAAGTAAAGGCACTGCACTGTAGGGCATGCTTCAAGACTACAGTTCTAAGTAGCATTACCAGCAAGTGAATAGTATGGTATGACGTGACTAGTTGTAATTGAACATTTATACAGTGCTGCTTCAAGAACAAACTAATCAATGACGCTCTCTGCACTAGCCTATAGGATGTTAATGTCATTTTGGAATCATTACTTTCATAGTTCAACTAGGGTTGGCACATTTGATGCATTTAGATACGTTTGACCATGGTTTGTCGTGATAGTCTTTGAACTAATTGTATCTATCGTAGGTTACGCCCTACTATGCATTGCTGATACTGGTTTGAAAAATAAACCTGACAAAGTTTCTACTGAAACAGTTTTGCCTATGATGTATGTTTGAGCATAAGCTGACTCTTTTTTTCCCAGGATAAGTTGATGAAGATTTACCTGTGTTGCTAAGCAATGCAACTTTACAGCAAGGCACCGAACATACCCCTATACCACCACGCCCCAGTATATTGTGTTGTATTGTGTTGTATTGTACTCTACGTTTATAATGCGACCGAGCCACCCGCAGTAAAGATCCGAGAAATTAATCTCTGATAAACCGACCCGACCGGGAAGCGAACCCGGGGCGCCGGCGCGACGAGCAGGCTACCAACCCACTCGGCCACTCAGGATGCACAGTTGCTCAGCACCACAGGGAAATGCTCTGTGATTATATCGTTGCACTAAATAAATATGGGAACAACAGTATCAGTTAAAGATTATGGTCGGTCTAACATTAGATATTGATGCTTAATAAATACAGAGTAATTATTACAATTTAAGGATTTAAGGTATGTGTGTTGAGCTGAGTCTTAAAGTGCTTTCAGCAAACTTAGAAGATTTGGCAGAGAAAGTTCTTGTTACCGTACATTACTCTACAACATTTATAGAAAATGCACAGATTTTCCAATGCTTTCATTGAGTTTCACCTTTTGACACCATTTTGTACGTCGAAACCAATGTTCAAAGTCTTTGGCCAATGAAGTTAGTGTGGCCAAGAATTCAGACGAGAGTTTAACGAACATATTTGCGTTTTTAGGCAGAGAAACTTCGGGAATACTCGACGGCAGAGCAGCAAGAGATGTACAAGCATGCAGTCCATGAATATGAGGTACAGTAAATGAACATTTATGTAGTGTGTTAAAAGGCACCATATCAATTTCTGTATGAGCTACAGATATATAATTAATAATATATTATTTTCTTGAGTTGCAGGTTCTCCTTCATTTATCAATAGTTACAGTAGATGACAGTGAAAGAGCTATGCAAAATAAGACTTTGTTCTTAGAGAATTTGCAGAAATGGCTTCATAATCTTTTCATATGGTAGCAGAGACTGACAATGAAAAAGGAAGCTTGACTGCCACCAGAACAGGATACATATGGTTTTCATACATGGCTGATGATTTGAATGGTGTGACTTAATATGTAGCACCGTAAGGCTGGCCTTAATAATATTTATTAGGTTTTTGATTAAGAAATTCTGGCTGGCCTTAGTAATATTTATGGAGTATGAGATCTAAGAAATTCCCATGCTTTCAGGACTTTGCAAACCTAAAATGGAAATGCAAGTATGCATTGCCAGTCAATCACCAAAAAGCCAATTTGATGAATAGATTTTATTAATTTATTTGACGATAATAATCTAATTACGTGTATAAAATTAAACAAAGGCATCCGCTGAATTCAACTAAACTTGGATGGAGGATGAACAACATTGAACACATTAGTTCAGGAGCTGCAGAAGTTAATTGGCACGCATTTGATAAATTTATCTTGACTAATTATCGATCATTGCATATTATTATTTGAACAGAAAAGAAAGCGTGAATATAAGAAAACTCCAAATGATTTTAACCGAGCTCAACTGGAAGTTCAGGGCAAGACCGTTCATTGTCTTGCCGTCCAGATCGGCTCAAAAGCTCCCGTCTCCCGACCGACAGGCAGCCTGTCCAGTGAATCCGATGTAAGCATTCCTGTTTATACAGTGGTAAATTGTTGTTTACCACAAGGTTTCCTTTTTGTAATTGTAATCGTAAATTCTGCACATCTTACACAAAGTTATAGTATATATAATTAACTTTCTGAAATTGTAAACTCTACATGTCTGACTAGACGTGGCTTTCGTAATAAGATGGTTCGAAAGGGTTAACTCTTGTATTTTGTTATTGGAGGACTTTTGTGACCATCATAAACTCCACTTACCGATTGCTTCAAAAAGCTAACCCATTGGAACCATTGGAGCCTATTCACAGGCACTTAAAAGAAACTTAACAACGCAGATTTAATCCAGGTCCCATGGTCATTCACTTCAATGGTTTTTTGAGCACTGAGCACAGCAACTAGAAGGATATGGTGAGAGCAACATCGGTATTGTTTATTACTGGGGAGATAGTTGAATGGTAGCACACTGGCATGAAGATCAGAAGGATGTGGGTTCGATACCTGCTAGCCTCATATCTTACTTATATGCATGAATATATAAATGCAAATGTATACATGGGATACATACATAAATATTCATTCATTCATTCATTCATACAGAGCATTTATATAGCACCTCTTCAAGAAGCTACTCAGAAGCGCTCAATATATATGTATACATAATATATAAATAAACATACATGGAGTATATATAAAAATTGGGAGCATATCTCATTGATGTTTTGTGATTAGCGATGGTAATGGGTTTTAAGAAACCCTGAGGCTTCATAGGGTGTTCGTTTGGTTTGGCCAGTGAATGCCATCTGGTGATGGTGGTGGTTAATGTCTGCTTGGGGCATATTAGGCATGACTGATACCAGAGTGTTATGTGACATGATGATGAAGTATTATAATAGGTACCTGCCTGTACTGTGCCAAACTGAACAATGCAGAAGCTGAAGCACCTCCAATTGGACGTCTTAAATGTCTGCTGTGTATAATTAAACAATCCAAACAAATAAGAAAAGACTGTCATGTCAACATATACTATAACATGAATTCTGGCATGATAGAGTTATTGGTTTACGTTGCGAAAGCTTTAGGGATTCTGCAGTTAACAATGTCACCATTACATTACAGGTTCCTCTGAGCAGGTTCAGTATTCTAAAGAAGTGTTACGACTTCCGTAGCGCCGTTATCAATATGCTTAAGGAGTTGGTCGATGGTTACATCAAGAGAAACTGTAGGCAAAATTGTAATTCACTGGAGGAGTCCGAGCAAAATCCAATAGGTGAGGAAAACCAACTAGTAAGTAAGTAGACCATTTATTGACAGAGCATCAACACCATGATGCAAAAGTCAAAAGGTCAATCCGAAAGGGTCACATATACCCGCTGAGACTGGATTTACCTTTTTCTGGGTGATATTTGTCAGCAGTAACAGTGCAAAAGCGAAATGCACTGTATGAGAGTACAATACACAACTGAAACGAACTTAAACAGGTTTTCTACAATGAGTTAGTGAGTTGAAATGGATGAGGCTTAAGTTTAGACCTGAACGACATTAAGAAACTGGCTGGAATGAGCAGTGAATGCCGAAGAGCCCAACAGTTTAGAATGGAGCTATATAAATTTAGAAAGTTACTTTAAATGACATTACTTTCTCTGGTTTTGTGTTAGATTTCGTTGCTGTCGTCTGACAGTCGAACCTCGGCGACATCTGGCCTCGACATGAGCCTCGACAGCGCTTGTTTCATGGAGGAGAAACGCGACAGCCTGGCCGGTCTTCCACCTCCAGCCCATGCGTCAGCCTCTTCTTTTGTTAGTTCTCATGTCTTTCTTACTCCGTGCTAGTTTAACTCACACCGGGTTGGTTTATATCCACTTCAGTCCGTTGCTTGAAAACTTTTCTGTTTCCTCGGAGTGCTCATGCTGGGAGCGCCTCTGAATAGTCACTACTGCTAGAGGCACTTTATAAATGCCCAGATACAATACGATACATGAAAATTTCATGTACATTGAAGAAAAAATAGGAATGTCAACTTCCAAAATCAGCTACCAGTGAATCAGCTATCTCTGAGTCTGCTATGAGTAGATGCAACAAAATGAAATTCGAAAATGCAAGCAGTGAAATACACCAATAATGAAGCTAGTGAAAAATGCGAGAAACGGACACCCTTTTTATCCATCTAGTTTAACTTGCGGGAATCTTGATTGATTGCTTGCTTGCTTGCAATCTTGCAATCTTGCTTGCTTGAGCCACAGGCTAAAAAGTCAAATCTTGCGACGACTAGTTCGATCACTTACAATCATTCAATCGTCGTGAAACTTGGCAGACAGACTCGCCCTCGCACACACTTGATTCTATCAAAATTTCAGCTCCCCAAAAAGGCTAGCTTATAGAATCGGGGACTCAACTTTTCGAATCGGGGAATCCCCTTTTCCGAAACGCACCATTGTGATTGGCCAGCGTTGTGATTGGCTGCAACAATAATGGGTGCGCTGCCTCGTTAAGCGTGCTATGTTGTAAAATGAACGCGGACTATTTTCAGAGTACACGTTATAGGATACTAGATGGATATAGTAAAAAACTTTGTTTTTACTATTGGTTGTTTTTTATTATGCATCCAACTGGCATTGGTACTCATATGCCAAACCAAAAGGAATGGCAGACCGAGTTGGCCCACATGGACACTTACCTGATGCCAGTCCCAATAGGGTGGGATGTTGCTGAACTTCCATGCTTGCTAGCATCTTATCTGTGGTGACAAGCTGAAACATAAATGCTGAAAGAATTATATAAAGTGTCATCATGTACATTGGTTGTCTATTGTATTGTGCTGTCAATTTATATAGCACCTCATGTAGAGAACAAACTACTCTGAGGCACTCCAGACATGAGAACCTGATGAAAACAGGTATCAACACTGATGTTTACATGTCCTGTGTGAAACTGGAATTTTATGGTTTATGTGGAATGTTTTATTGTTGGTGAGAGATGCATCTGACAATCAGTTTCTCTTGTGTGTAGATGCCGAGACACAAGAAAAACGAATCAGTTGGTGGAAATAGTCGATTGGAGGCAACGAAGAAAGAGTCGTCGATATTACGCTCGCATTCCGACAGTTTCAAGAGAAACCGCAATGAAAACCAGGACAACCTAAGACAAGGAAATTCATCAGACGACCTGTCCAACTATAAGGTATGTCACCTGTCCACCTTAAATAATAATAATGTTATTATAGTAATTATTGTCATTTTGAAGATCTGTTATCGTTGTCATAATCATCATCATTGTCATCATTAAATTCAACCTACAGTTTCATCACCACCAAAAGGTGGGTTGGTATCATCAATATCTGAAGGGTTATGATCATTGTTTATCAATAAATGTTTGCATACAATGCAATGCAATGTCATCCTGATCATCAATCTTGAAATTACAGTTAGCTATACGTTTTTGAAGTGTTCCGAGAATGTCTGTGTACTTACACTGTGTGCTATATGATTGAATTTATTTTTGATTGAATTTATTTTTGTATCTGTTTGATGAACTATGTACACCAAAACGTGGTTAGCAGTTGGTTTTTCAATTAAGGATATACTTACTTACGATAGCCTTCATAAAAGCTCCAGCCCCCTTTTTAGGCTGTAGGGATCGACATTATGCAAACACATAACAGTATACGAACTTGTATCCTGTCTTCAGCTTGACTGATATCATTGTAGTTGATAAGTAATATGAACTCTCCTAGATAACATAAGCCTGCAATTTATGTATTGTAAATGGTGGGCATTTCCCAGCTACCAGCAGCAGGAAATAAGATATTGCTTATGAACTTCCTCTTTGTTATGTATGGATGTATGTATGTATATTATATGTATGTATTATGCTGTACAAGCGTATGTATGTTTTTGTGTAACCATAACCATAATAAATTTTTATTGCTTCTTGATGCACAAAATAACATGACAGTCAAAAACAAGACATTCGTTGATTTACATGAAGCAATGGGAGAGAAACCATTTAGGGACCAAAGTCCCGCTGACAGGGTTATTACCCATATACATAGAAATAATAGCAACCGGCTATATAATATGCATTTAATATAATTAGAATATATGGTCTTAATTAGTTAGCTGAAATCGAAATTGAAAAACATTGAGTGTCTTCACCAAGCAAAATATATGCACACAGTATATGCACACAAGGCAGGAGTAAGAAAGAAAATAGGGAGAGAGTTGGGATCAACAGCTAGTAAGTGACCACGGAGTTTCCGTTTAATCATAAACATGCAAGGAGAGTTATGTATAGCTACAGGAAGATTATTCCAGTTACTGGGACCAGCACTATTAATTGATAATTTCCCTGTGTTGGTTCTGGTAGCATATGTATTTATGTATGTAGAATTGTAGATTATATATTTTTATAAGTTATACATGTGTATTTTTATATATACATTTTTTGTAGCATATTGCTTATGGTATGTATGCATGTTGTATATATGTATAGATGTATGTATAGACATGAACATTTCCATAGTGCCCATATCTTATTTGCTAGGCATAAAACTTCTTAAAGGTGGCCTGTTATTAGGGGTTTTTAAGTATGAATTTTCCTAAAGATACACTGCTGGAACCTTTGGTCACTAGCATTAGGAAATCAAGAGTATTTTTGCCTTGTACTAACTTGCTTTGAACTTTTCTTAAAAAGTTTTAATTACAGTGTCACTTGAGGTGACCTTCGATTGATGCTTTGTGCACTGTGATAACGGGCCATGTAGAAGTCATTAGATTAGATTAGATTAGACTTTTATGCCTATTAAACTTCATTAGTCAGTTTCCAAAAGAGTCTGTTTTGCGTGTATTTATGGTTGCTGCCTGACCATAGTTTTTGATGGTAACGTAATGGTCATAATGGATGAGGTAACAAATGCAATGGATAGATAAACTTCAGTGCTTTCAAGAGGTACTTAAAAGGAGCAGTATCAAGTGTCTTAATACATACATAATTACTTAACCATAACCATAACCATAACCAAAAATTTTATTCCTTCAAGTAGGCAACATCACAATTAACATCACAAATATATTACATACTTGTATGTGCATACGGCATGCTCACATATGCACATACACTCGTGTTCATAATTATGTACTTGTATACTCAAGATGCAAAAGTGAAAGTGGAATGCATTAGCAGCGGGCCTTTGTGTCGATGAATTATCGAAATAGCTGCTTGTAAACTGCTTAGCAACCTCTAGGCTATTGCCTCTTCTTCATAATTTAGGTAGTCATTTGGGCTATCTCTATATTTCAATTAATTTACTCAACGTTGGTCCATTTCATAGCATGCTGGTTGTGTAATCCAATGATTGCAGGTTTGAGCCTAAGCAGACCCCATGTAATGACCCTTGACAAGTTGTCCACACACACTTTTCTCATATACGGTAATTCATATTCAGATTTGGCAACCTTTCGTGCAATCAATCAATCAATTTCGTTTATTAGCATAACTAATGTAATTAATGAATCAATATCATGTTGTGTTTGACTCACTGAAGTTGTATGTGTGTATTTGAACACTTGTATAGCTCATTTTAAGAGCCCCAGAGTCGCTGATTAGCTATTATTATTATTTATTATGGTTGTTGC
Organism: Aporrectodea caliginosa; assembly: GCA_020284085.1. Taxonomy (NCBI): domain Eukaryota; kingdom Metazoa; phylum Annelida; class Clitellata; order Crassiclitellata; family Lumbricidae; genus Aporrectodea; species Aporrectodea caliginosa. The sequence goes on along the minus strand of JACEVL010000149.1, from coordinate 183,271 downwards.
TTTCTGACGATTGTGGGTTGCTTAACGGTTGTTTGGTTGCTAATGGCTGCTATTTGTTGCTGGTTTTTTGTTGCTAACGATTGTTTGTTGCTGATGGTTGTTGGCTGCTAGTTGTAGTGAATGTCTGGTCTAATTGCTTTCTTTGTTATCGTCATCACAGATGCTGGCTGCCAGACAAACAGTACGGAAGCGACTAGCAGACGATAACGGAAAGTCGCAGGGAGAACACTCCGAAAACTCTTCCGACTCTGCGATCGATCAGATCTCTCCAACTTCAGAACGACCTTGCGTATGTCCTCTGGATTAAATCACAAATTTAGCAGACAATCAGAAGTAAATTAAATCATAAGTTATGCTCTTTGATTGCAAGCTTTTACTCGTTCTCCATTCATCCTAATTAGTCTTTATTCACATGTGCTACCTTAAGTCACATGGGTCTGGATCAGGAAGATATATTTGTGAGAAGTGCTCTTGAGTGGTCCATAAAACATGTTATATTACATGCCCTGATACTTACTTACTTATTATTATTATTAAATAAATTTGTAACGCGCGCAAGGTTACACCGATATGTGAATCTGAGGCACGGATAGTGAGCCGCCAGGTGAAGATGCACTTAGATTTCCAAATCCTTGAAGGCTAAGAGAAATAGTGAGTTTTGAGCCGCTTTTTGAAGGACGGAAGTGAATTTGAAAGAGAGAGTGGCAGTCGATTCCATTCCTTTGGAGCAGAGGCACGAAAGCCCATAACTGTTCTGCATCGTGGCTCAGCTAAAAGACCTTTCATACATACATACAAACATGCATGCATACATATACACACCTTCACATACAACGTTTAACACAGAATATGAAGGAATCTTGAACAAGTCTTTCACTTACGATTGCTCAGCACATAACTTAACATAAGAGTGAAAATTTGACAATTATGTCCACGTGGATGTGTTATCGACTGTCATGCCTTAGGTGTGATTCTGTCATGTGGTGACATGCCATTCTGAATATTTTTATTTTATTTTAAATGCAGCTGACACGAGGTTCGTCAAGCAACTCGTCACTGCATAAAAACCGGGAAATCATGGCCATCGATGACCAAGAATTCACATCCGACGAAGAAAATGTAATTGCTTTGGACACAGTTTCTAGTTTTTGTTTGACTTGTTCTATTTGTAAACACCGTCATCTCCAGTTACGACTACTACTACTACTACTACTACTTATTATTATTATGATTATTATTGTTGTTATTATGGTACACAGTGAGTTCAGTTAAGTATATCTTACAGACATGTATTTCACATGTTGGCTCAGTCATGTGCTTATGCTTGCAGTTTTAAGTGCTAAATTGAGAGCCAGTACTCATTGTAGTAGTAACTGTAGCTGTAATGATGAATTTATATAGCACTTCTTCAAAAGAAACTCCTCATTGACACTTCCATTCTGACATCCAAGGTCACATGATTCCAGTTTAAGAGAATGTGAAAGGGAAACAATGTGTTCATTCATTCATTCAAAAATTTATATAGCACCCATTCAAGGTAACTACTCAGAAGCGCTCCCAACTCCAGCCCGGGTATTAACAAAGAGGTATGTTTTCAAATGGCCAGATAATAATAATAATAATAATTGTTGTTGCAGTTTGATACAAAAGGTGGACCGTTCGGCGATTTCAGCCAGCTCATAACTCGACCAGCTCACCTCGCTGTATTTCTGCATTACCTGATATCGAACAGCGATCCTTTTCCACTGGTATGACTTGTACTTTTCATAAACAATCTGAATAAGACTGGAGCTCATGAACTAGAATGTTCGCACACACTTGGCTCTGTGTCCAAGCAGTATAATTTGGTACCAGCCTATGCTTGGAAGTAATCGTCTAGTTCAATCAATCAATCAACTTTATTGTTCACCGCAGTAGATGAGTTACACAGTAATGCATATAAAGACGAGTTTACAGTCCATCCTATGCTTGGACAGTTCTGCTATGGACAGGGATCGGCTGGGACCAGAACGCACTGGAACGGCATTCCGGTCCTATTTTGGCAGGAACATTTTGTTACATTATTTTCTTCCAGTATTTAGTTAGATTAACATGATGCCTGATGCTGGCGTTCCGGTTCCTTTTTGTTAAGGACGGGATCACTGGCTATGGACTGCTTGCGCGTATGTGCATGCCCTTGGGGTTCATCCACTGATGTCCCAAAGAGTATGAAATCAGTGCTTTACTTCCCATATGTTCCACTAGGGCAGGGATGGCAAACATATGGGACTCATGCCAAAAGTGGCATGCGCTCAAATATTTTGAGCAGACGGAATTTGTAGTGTCCCCCCAAAAAATTTCAAACTTAGAAATACAGAATCACTGTAGGAATCCACATTTTATTTTATGAAGGACTTTCTTGTAACCCCATTCTAAAACCATCTTTGAAATAATGTAGTTTGATTCACATTTTTTTATGCTTTGTCAATTAAAACCTAAATGAGAAAAACAATTATATGCTGCAAAATTCCGAAGGGCACGTGACAGTATTTTTTCAAATGTTTTAACGGCACTTTGGCACACACCTTAAAAAGGTTCGCCATTTTAGCTCTATGGGCTTGGAAGCTTTACTTACTTTATGACATTAATCGAGTTGGGACACTTGGGGTGTCTCCCGGTTTAGTCTACTGCAATGTAATGTCTTGGCAGTGAGTCAAGAGACTCGTCATTTCCTATTCAGGGTATCATGCTGATATACATTACACAGATTAGGGACAAGCAAACCATCTTGGAGAAGTTTCCCACTGCATTTACATACTGTTGTCATTAACTCTCTGCAGCATACATTTCCAAACAAAAGGTTACTCATGTGAATGTGATCATTGACATTAAGAGATAAGAATTGATGACACTATTGTATGTGTATGCTCATATGTATTTGGGTATATCTGCAGTCATGTATATGTATGTTTTACAAATAAGTGTACGTGTGTGTGGGTGTGTGTGTTTTTAAGTAAGTACGTATGTGCACTTGATTGATTTGAGAATCTTAAAGCTGAGGTAAGCACTTGAGAGTGAACATACCAGGAAGAAAAAATGCATCTGTTGCATTGTATGTAGGTACCATTATCGGGGGTATATATACCTGCACATATGTAGACGTATTTATAAAACTTGTATGCACATATATTATGTAGACGTATGTATAAAATTTGTATGCACATATGTAGACGTATGTATAAAACTTGTATGCACATATGTAGATGTATGTATAAAACTTGAATGAATGTGGGCATGTGTGTATGGATATGTATGGAATTATGTATATATATATATATATGCCTATGATGTATTTGAGAATGTTACCAATGATATCAACTTTTGAGAATAACACGTAAGATAAAAATTCATCTTCTGCATCTTTTTTCTTGTACAGTTGTTCTACATGATAACAGAGACATATCCACAAGGTTCAGGGAAAGAACTGAGAAAGTGGGCCTACGAGATCTTCTCCACATTCCTCGTGGACAAGGCGGTGAGTTCAATGCATCCAACACGAGCATCTAGTTGAAACCACAGATATGTCTAGCGCCTCTTCAGGGAGTCCTCTCAGAAGAAGTAGAAGAGCAATCCCTTCGGCTAGCTTGAGAGGCCATGCTGATCTTCTGCTCTTCATGCCAGAGTGTTAACCATTCACCTAAACCCCTCGCCAGAGAAGAGTAGCAATCCCTTAAGCCAGTCCTGAGGTGCAGCCACGGGTGTTGAACTGTTAGTTCCTTCATTTTCTTGGCCTCAGCATATGAGGGCAAAGTGGCCAGTCCTCTCCTTTGGTACCTTATCTTCCCACAGACATTGCACCATCAGTATACTCATTTTATAACCGAGTACACTAGGAGGCACAAGTGGATTTAAACCTGTGACATACTGGTTGGCAGTCCAACACATTAACCACTAGGCTATCACGTGCCCAGAACCACAACTTAAAATCAGAACACTGATGGGAGGGGTTTAGGTGAATGGTTAACTCTCCAGCAATAAGAGCAGATGATCAGCATGGACTCGGGATCGATTCCCGCTACCCTCCCAAAGGTACACTCAGCCTTCCATTCGCTAGGTGGCGGTAAAATGAGCAGTAGGTCAGATAGGTGCCTTTCTTGGCTGCCATACAGTTAAATTCGACTCCTGTAATAACTTGTAACCATCCGTTCATACTGTGACTTATAATCATAATCAGGTGTGTCAGTTTGATTTAATAATAAACACAAATATATGTATGATAACAGTTACGAAAGGAAAGTGAAACGAAGGTGACTTCTCTTTTGTTCTGTTCAGCCTTTGAAGATAAACATTGACGAAACCCAGTTGGAGAGCATTAACTACATTCTTGTCAACAGACACGACAAAGAGGAACTCATGAAGAATGTTTTCGTACAGACGAGGCAGACCACTCCAAGCATGATTGCTTACCTTATGGCTGACTTCCGTAGTAAGCAGGCTCTCGGTAAGTACAAGGTTTCGAGGTTTTTACACCAGAAAGGGGCTCTATTTTAATGTCTGATTTATATGCACAAATGTGATGCCAGGGGTCAAAACCCGTCACTTGTCGGTTTCTGACCTTTTTATTCAGTCATATTCTACAAATAATTTGCTTCAAAATACTTTTTACAGAATGAAAATATCTTTTTCTAAGTAAAGTTATGCTCGTTTGATTCTTTCATTAGTTAGAGTGAGAAAATTGAATAAAAGTTTTTGGAATATTGGTGTCATCAAAGTCCTCGGCATCCATTTCTTTATTATGCTGCAATTTTGCAGGACAATAGAAGGCTATATTCTGTTTCAAATAAAGCAAACGGCATCAAAATAGGATTACTACTTTGCACATTATGGCAAATTCACAGGCAACTGCAGAATTGAAGAATATTCTATATTTTTGACCCCTCTCGCCTATTTCAGCTTCTAGCTCAATATCTAGGAAGCGACAAGCGATGGGTTTTGAGCCCTGGCATCACAAATGGCTGATTTGCATACAAGAAAGGTGTTAATGTCTAATTTTATGCAAAGAAGGCACTTTATATACATCTATTTGTATGCAGAAACAGACACTATCTTGACGAATATTTTGCACGCCGTCCTAGAATGTCTCTTTGCATTGGGGCAGTCATTTATATAGGGACTTTTTCTGTATGTGCTAACAACGTGTGTAGGACGATTACATGGAGAAGCTCAGCAGGTTCAAACCTAAGTTACTAACCAAATAAGTAGGTATGTATGTAGCCTGTATTTGCATCTGAAGATACATAGATCGAATACTGGTTCATACGTATGTAAAATAGCTTAAAGCAGTGTGATTCTCCTTACAGATTTTTTAGTTACAGTTATAGTTCATGCTTTTCATTTTAGTTACAGTTATAGTAACTGTAGAGTATTATTTTTAGTTATAGTTTTTGTTACTGGAATTTTATTTTAATTACTACTTAGTTACAATAAAGCTTAGAAGCGAAATTGCCTACAGACGCTCAAGGTCTTTATAGACATTTTGACTATAAGGTTACTTTGACTACTACTTTTGTGAATTTGCGCTAGTCAACATGGGTTGCAGTCGCTATAGAAACGTTTACAACATAACTAAATTTAATCAAATGTGTGTCACTACTACTGGGTTCATTCACAAATCCAAAATTCGGGGTGAACACAGGCTATTAGTTGTAGTGCATTTTCACATTCTCTTGTTTGTCGATATTGCACTTTATTTTTATTTTTTTGTATAAAAAACAATGAATTTTTGTTTGTGTTATTTTCATTATAGGTGATGAATTTTTCGTTATAGTTATCATTAACGAAATGATTTTATTTTCGTTAACAAACAGTTTCATTTCCATTATCATTAACGAGAATCTCATTATTGTAACTTATAGCACATGCAAATGTAAGTGTGTTAAAATAGACGACTGTGTCACACAATTTAAAGAATTTAAAAAAATCTATAAAATGGAGTTTGATTTTGTCTGTGTCTCTTCTTGCAGGTCTTGGAAGTATTTATGGTGACCACGAGCTGAAGGACACTCTTGACCACGCAGAAGAATGTAAAGTCATCGAACGTTCTCTGTGGAGCCACTTTGAGCGATTTACGTAAGCTGAGTAAATCTCGTAGACATTTGAATGTAATGTAAGATTACTGTAATGTGTTCCAGTCTTGAGTGTCTATAGGTCAGGGATTGTTGTGCTCTGCTCTCTGTGGAGGTATGCAGGTCACTTCTGCTCTTCAGCTCGAGCCCACCACGCTTCCTCATGCCTTAAACCATCCTGGAGAAGTTTCACACTGCATTTACATACTGTTGTCATTAACTCTCTGCAGCGTACATTTTAAAACGGCCATAAAATGGACTTGTTTAGCTCAGTTATATAATCGTGTGTCTGGCATTTTTGTTGGACACTTAAAGTGTCAAGATGCATATATGCATACAGTGTAATGGACCAAATATGGATGTCCTAAAAGCTGTTAAGGCATTGCTGAATGCCTGAAAAGCTGTTACGAAAGCATTGCTGAATGCCTTAAATGCTGTTATGAAGTCATTGCTGAATGTCTTAAAACCTGTTGTGAAGTTGTTGCTGAATGCCTTAAATGCTGTTATGAAGTCATTGCTGAATGTCTTAAAACCTGTTGTGAAGTTGTTGCTGAATGCCTTAAATGCTGTTATGAATTCATTGCTGAATGTCTTAAAACCTGTTGTGAAGTTGTTGCTGAATGCCTTAAAAGCTGTTATGAAGTTGTTACTGGGGTCATTGTATAACCAAGAAGGAACTCATGTAAACCTGAATATAGGTTACCTGTTCAGAATGACCAAAAGTCATGAAATTAAGATGACTTTTACATAATCTTACACTACTGTGAGTAATCTATTTGAAATTCGCGTTATCTGCTACAGTCAAGAGAGTCAAGACGAGGAAAATGAGCGAAGTGCCGCAATGGCTGCCGCTCTGGCATTCTTCTTCAAACAACACGGGTACGTGAATGCCAAGAACAACTTGTTGTTGGAGCGTTGTCCGACGTTCAATGTCAAAGACAAGACCAAGTTTCCAATGTTCAGCAAGCCATCGAGAAAGGTAAGGCACACACAGCACATGCATCTCTGTATGTATCTGTGCCTTTATGCTTACGTGTTTGTGTTTGTGTATGTGTTCAGCTCTGATAAATTTATCACAAAGCTAAGCCAACAAATTTGTTAAGATAAGATCTGGAGACATCTCCATCACAGTACTTGTGTGATTTCATCCCCTTTCGCTTATGTTTATTATTATTGTTATTAATTAAATTTGTAATGCACACATGGTCACACCGAAATGTGAATCTGAGGCACGGTTAGTCAGCCGCCAGGACAAGATGCAGTTAAATATGCAAGTGCTTGAAAGCATTTTGCTGGAGAAGTTCTCCGCTGGCAGTCTCTAACAGACACGTAAACACAGATTCCAACAGTTAAACAACATCTTGTGGCATGAAAGACTGTTGACATCGATAGGGAGAATCTTTTCAGTTCTCATTGTTACTTCACAGTGAATTTTCATCTGTGGTCGACAGTCATATGTGTGTCTGTACGAAGGCCTAAGCAGTAAGCACGCATGTGCTTGTCAGTATGTGTGCATTGGTTGCTCTACTGAAACAGATGTTAATGAATTTCTTATCTGGTGTTTGTGTGTGCTAGGGCATATTCCAGAAGGGACATCACCTGTTACCTCAGCAGTACGTTACGATGACCTTCTGCCAACTTTGCCAGAATCTCCTGTGCGGAGTTGGCAACCAAGGCTACCAGTGTCAGAGTAAGATTGCCAACTTTTAGTATTTATTTATTATTTATTTATGTTTATTTATTTAAAGCACTTACTGTATATATCTAGAAACCAAAACAAAGACTTGTAAATAATTGGTCTTGACAAGTGATATAAACGGATGATAGCAAGTTAGCTGATTGTTCTTTTGTATTTGACTATTAATTCAGCATCTGCTTCTATGGCGTCATTGTCGTAATGCACAAGACGTTGTTGCTTCAAGTGCCATCATGGTCAAACATTGTGATTGGCTGGAGAAGCCCAGTTGTGATTGGCTGGAGAAGCCCAGTTGTGAATGGCTGGAGAAGCCCAGTTGTGATTGGCTGGAGAAGCCCAGTTGTGATTGGCTGGAGAAGCCCAGTTGTGAATGGCTGGAGAAGCCCAGTTGTGAATGGCTGGAGAAGCCCAGTTGTGATTGGCTGGAGAAGCCCAGTTGTGATTGGCTGGAGAAGCCCAGTTGTGAATGGCTGGAGAAGCCCAGTTGTGAATGGCTGGAGAAGCCCAGTTGTGATTGGCTGGAGAAGCCCAGTTGTGATTGGCTGGAGAACCCCAGTTGTGATTGGCTGGAGAAGCCCAGTTGTGATCTGATAGGTCAAGACTACTAGAATTATGCTACAGCGATGAGCAAGGCGGAACTTGTTAGTGTCTGAGGTTTAAACTTGAATGATACAATTATGCCTCAGTTTTCCTTATCAACATCGGGCCTTTGATACCATTTAACAGTGGCACAAATGTCAACGCATTATGTTATTTGTATTAAAGCAAACTTGCAATATACATTATTCATCTAAAGGAGAATTTCATAAAAAAATTATACTATGTGTATTAATAGGCTTGTTTCAAATACTCAAAGTGTGTGAGCAAAAGTTCAAGTACTTGTATGAATACAAGTATCTTAATGTCAGTGAGAAATATGGTCAAAGTTTGAATCGTATTTTAATGACTGCTTCCAGTGTAAGCAGCTTTTCTTGCATTGCAGCAAAATCCCATTACAATTGCTTCTTTGGCATTTCTCAAGCACAAATACATGTTCTTTGGTTTAAAGTTCACATATTGGAAAATTGTATTTGAAACTACTACTCAAGTACAAGTACACATTCTATATCCATGGAATCAAAGCATATTTGTAGCATTTTTATGAATATCTTAGTAGTACTGCATTACTTGGCTGTTTTAATTATCAAAACAGGAGCAACTTATAAAGAAAGCAGAGCATCCATTGCTGGTGGAGTCTTACAAAACAGTGATTCAGTGGAAGATTGTTCCAAAATGGAAGATTATACCAAAATGCTTGGTCCACTATGTCCACTTCAGGGCTAATAAAACTTTGTTTCACACAAGGCAGCCAACCAACACACTTGAAAACACGGACCCCCTAAAGAAAAATTATGACTATAATAATATGATGGCTGTAATATGCGAGCATCTGACCTTTCTGTTGACTTTTCAGAGTGTGAACTCAACTTCCATAAGCTGTGCTCTAACAACCTCAAAGAGCCGTGTTGTGGAAAGAAGACACGTCCTCCTGTTGCGGTGGATAAGCCTAAGCCTCCTCCATCCACTACAGTATTCAAAATCAAGAGAAAGCCAAGCTCGGCAGCTTCAGCAATCGTGGGTCTGTACTGTTGATCACTAAAGTGTTATAATGCTACCTATTTATATTAAGTGCCAGCTTATAAATAAGGTTTCTTTAGAACTGTATGATCCGTAACAGTTTTATTGCAGGTTAGGCAGTATGGGCATTGTGAGTGGTATACTCTGGGCAGCTAGAATGAGCTTGTGTTGCTGCATTGTTCAGACTTTTGTACTCAAGAGTGTACTCGGGGCAGATACTGAACCATCATAATGGAACTGAACTCTCTTTGCCCAAGAACTTTAGTTGCAAATAAACATTTGAAACTTTTGTTGCAGATAAAACGTCTAGAAAAAGTTATCACAGATTATAAGCATATGCATTTTCACAGATGACAAACTGTTAGCAAAGATTAGGCTTATGTTTTATGCCCTGACTTTTATTTGCTATTGTCAGCTGCTGTCTGTTGTTTTTGTAAAGTTGACTTTGGTGACAATACAAAATCAACCGTCACTGGCTGTCTCTGGACAACCCTCAGACCCGAGAGCAGTGCTCGTGAATAAGCTGGTGCCCTGCGCTTGAATAAGCTGTTAAGTAGCACTTTCAAAATGTTTAGATTACAATTGCATTTTTATTTTACGTTGCAGCGAAAGAAACAACGCAGCGTATAGCAGAAGAGAGCAGTCTAGCCTCGAATCCGTTCATGCGATTGGATGCCCACGAGAAAGGTAAAACCACGTCATGCAAGATACTGCATGTTAGACGACATGGCACAGATCCTCTTTGTCAGGAGTCAGATAACCCTCTGCATGCTTACGTATTTTAATTAGATAATTTTAGTTAGTATCGTTTTGCTTGCGATACAATCTTTACAAGTTCCAGTCTTGTTGTAAGTTCGTTTTGATAAGAACAAGTCATTTGTATTTGGTTTACCATTTAAGTGCTGTTATCTTGTTCTTTTTGAATTTTTTTTTCTTATCTCTAACGTCTCGAACAGCCCTGGAAACTAGCAGAGGACATTTTTTCAACTGGCTGTGTCTGTCTTTATAAAATTTAGCATGTGGGTGTATTTGTGAATTATTTCCTGCCAGCTACTTTTGTGAAATTGCTTGAGCTGGGTACCTTTGTGCCACCAGGCACTTGTTTGTGGTTCCATATTGGGTGGTACAAGAATTTGCCATTTTTTCAAATTTACCTAAATAAGCACTGTTAATCAGAAATTTGATAGAACACAGAGCATAACAGCATGTTTTTAAATGTCCTAAGTAGCTTATTAAGGTTATGTTTTGTTTAATTTGCATGCTTTTTAATTGTTATTTAACTAATTACTAATATCATGTGCGAATATTGTTTACAATGCTTGCATTCCTCTTTTTCCCATTTGCTGAGTCTGTGTGCATCACATTTCAATGTACAGTTCGAAATCGAGTTAACATTAACGAGCCTGGAATGGTGAAAAATCTTTCTTTGCCATCTGTAAAGGATCCAAAACTTTCTCCCACAACAAAGACCTTCAGTTCTCTTATTTTTGGAGAGAAAGATCGAGGTAAGAGTCTGCTAGGTTAGTCCTTGGCTTTGCTGGAAACAGGCAAGGTAAGTTCAACATTTATTTAACGTCGTTGCCAACTACCATGTATCACATGGTGGAGATGCTCGTTTGCCCCTTCCGTCCTTTGATTCGACAGTGGATGAGTCCCAAGGTCCTGGACCAAGGAGCCAGTGCATCGCAGGACTTGAGTTTACTTTCCAGCTGACACCAGTATCTGTTTCTTATCCTTTGTGATGCAGATGAGTGGGCAAAATAGCTTCTTCTTAGTGTTTGTACAGGGCTGTTTGATTTGAACTACAAATTGAGAATGGTATGATCCCTCTGCAAAGGCTCATCAGTCACTCTAGGCTTGCCTAGCTTGCTTAGAGTAACACAGGGAGGAAATCCGATCGACGTATTCGATGATCGTAGATTCGGAACCGACCTGGGCTGATGAACCAAAGTCCTCCGTGCCCACCTTCATGTGGTGCAGACTGTTAGTACCCTCCCTTAATTGGGTAGGAGAACGAACGGGCACGGCAGGCAAAACCAGGGGAAGGCAATGGCAAACCACCCCTGTTACCATGCCAAGAAAACCTTTATGACCAACAGTAACATACGGCAGTGAGACATGGACAATGACCAAGAAAATGAAAAAAAAGATTAACGCATGCGAAATGTGGATATGGAGGAAGATGCAGAGAATATAGAGAAAAGGACCAACGATTGGGTGCGCATGAGTATCGGAATTGAGAATGAAGAGACACTACAACAAACAGTGCTAAGAGCAAAGTTGAGGTTCTTTGGTCATGTCATGCGATCAGATGGATTGGAAAAGGAAATGATGTTAGCATATGGAGAGGGAAGGAGAAAACAAGGACGACCAAGGAAAAAGTGGATGGACGAGATACATGAAACAACTGGAATGAATTTGGCAGAACTGAGAGATGCGACGGCGGACAGAAGGAAATGGAGAGGCTTGATCATGAAGGTCGCTAGAGTTCCAGGAACTGACAGCACAAGGTAACAAGGTAATGATCCCTTGTATAACCTGATGTATGTGCTTAGTGTCTTCTAAGCCCGGGCATCACAGACAAGGGATAATACAATTCTCAGTTTCATATCTAGCAACCCTGCAAATGTTCAGATACTTGGACTGAACAGTCCTTTGACTGAGGCATCCTCTGTGTCTTAACGAATGTTTGGCACTAATCCTTGTTTTGAAACCTGGAGGAAATAATTTATGACTGTCAATCTTTTCTGTTGTTGACCAACAATTTCCATGGCAAGATTCAGAACTGCTTGTCTATTATTTGCTGATCTGTCAGCCATTTTTCTGACCTTTGAGAGTCACTTTATAAATGCCCATACGTGCATACATGTACAGTATATCAGAAAAGTCATTTGTATTTTAAACTTCTTTTAAACAGTTGATGATTAAATGTGTATTGTTAGAAGCACGTCAGTTGACTTAACACAAAGAGCACAGCGTATTCTATGCTATGGTTCAGTATTGCACGCACAGTGTATGATGTTGCTACACTGAGGTTATAGTATAACGAGACTGTGAAGTCATCATGCTGTTTTGTGCATGCTAGCTTATGACTTTGTAAATGGAGTCAGAGTACCCTGAATGTTAATATACAGCAAAGACTAGTTATAACAGGGGTGGGCAAACTACGGCCCGCGGGCCAGATCCGGCCCGCCAACGCTTTTTATCCGGCCTGCCAACACATTTTATCTGGTCCAAACAATTCTTCAGAAAAGTAAAAGTCATAAAAGTCAGACCGCAAGAAGAAATCCTCATGCTGCTTTCTTATTTGCTATTCCGGTTTGTATTATTCGCATCCACTTACATCTGTGAACAAACATTTTCAACTACGAAGATAAACAAATCCAAGTAAAAAAAATCTCGGTTAGCTGATCTAAATTTGAACTCGATAATACGAATGTGAACTTAGTATCTCGAAGCCGTTATTATCGGCTTCTCCAGCTCCGAGTGGTCTTTCTCATGATGCCGTAGTGGTTCTTGTGCATTCTTTTGTTACTAGTCGAATTGACCACTGTTGATCGACTCTCGTTGGCCTCACCTTGGAGTTCTGGGGCGACTAGATCGGTTCTGTGCTAGGCTTCTTGGCTCATTGTGCGAATTCCCAAATTCCCCCGTGTCTCTGACTACATGAGTGATGTGTTGCTACTTGCTGCCTGTGACCCAACGGATCTCATACCGGATTCCTGCTTTTGTTTCACGCTGCACTCTCGGCTGTGCTCTATCTTACCTCCAGAGGTGATCTCTGCCGCCCAGTTTCCGACGTTGTAGCAGGCCCTCCATCTGGAATGACCTACCATCGGAGCTGCGTTTGCTACCTCTGACCAATCTAACTGGGTTTTATAAATCACTTGTCTTTTTTTCATTAGCCGTGGTTGGGCTAGGAACACCTCAGTAGGTTTGTTAAAGGTGAGCTATATAAGTGGCCAGAATTAATGAATGCAACCAGCGCAATTACTCTGGATTAAGGGAAAATTGTTATGCATGTTCACAGTTGCATACATCTCACAAGTTACAGGGAAAGTACAATTAATTTTAATTCGGTAAACTTTTTAAATTTAGTTGTTATTAAAAGTTTGAAATTTTGTATCTGGCCCCCGAATTTTTTTGGCGTTTAATGTGGCCCGATGTGCCAAAAGTTTGCCCACCCCTGAGTTATAAGTTGTTTCTTTAGTGTAAGAATTCTCATATAACATGGTTAAGGACAAGGATCCAAAATTAGTTCAACTATCTAGAAAATATTCGTTGTAAAAGGTGCATGATATGGTTCTTGAAAACAGCATTACAATGAACTTCCGGTGTAAATGTATACGAATTAAAATGATGTATGTTTTCTTATGTTTTGCTGTAACTGCAAACAATAGGAAGAGTACCAGTAAGACAAAACAGATTGATTGAATAGTTCAGATAGCCCAAGAAACTGAATGTGCCCATACTGAACAGATCTTGCCTTTTCATTTACATTAAGGATTTGACTAGGAAATGTAAAAGCTAATTGATATAAGTTGCGTAGATCTATAGAAGTTGTGCCGTTCACGGAGATGTTGTGATTTATTTAATTATTGATTGTGTTTTAATCATTGATTGTGTTTTAGTCATTGATTGTGTTTCAATCGTTGATTGTGTTTCAATCATTTGTTGTGTTTCAATCATTGCTTGTGTTTCAATCATTGACATGCTGTCTACTCTTTACAAAATACCAACACTACCAAAGTCTGTTTAACACTGCTTTGGAAAGGGAGGGTTAACTGATGATCTGTGGTTAGAGACCCAACTGAAGGATAGCAGAGGAAAAGATCAAATATTAAAGTGTTGTGTTAAATTTTTCTGACTACTGAGATCTGTGAAATTTCTCTTGTAGAACATGTAAGAGATCAGCCATCATCCGTTGGCCAGTCTAATAAGCCGCATGACAAGAGTGAGCAGCCAAAGTCGTCTGATGACTCCAAGTCATCACCAACTCATTCGCGAAGTCGAAGTCCTGAGGATGGGATCCCGGGTGACGAACAATCGGCGTAAGTTGTGAGATTTTATTGTTGAATTGAGATCATGTACTTGCTGATCAGCGCTTTTGTTAAGGTACCATAGAAATGCATAGATCCATACTTATATACATTACATACATGCATGCATTTGGACATACAGACTTTTACATATAGATATATACAAACAGACCGACCTACTTTCAAATGTACATTCATGCATACAGTATAAATACTTACAAATGCAGGCATACACAGTTACACACTAACATGCATACATACATATATGGCAAATCCTGCAATGAAGCAAAGGTCTATCAGCATTATGATTGGTAACCACTTGAGACATTTTCCAGATTTTATGCATTTTACTGTATTTATGTGGCATAACTGTATCTTGGATAGGAGTAAAGATATGTTGCTAAGCGCAGTTATGTGTAGTTGCTGAAGGCCCCATGTGCGTGTGGAAAGACTCAAATCTGCATATTCTGCAGTGAATTACAGAATGAACTCGGACATGTTGACAAGGCAAGACCAGCCAGCCAATCTTCCTGAACTTGGAAAATGATCCAGGGTCACGGAAGAGATTGACTAAGACAGAACAGCAAGCTAACCTGGCTGAACCTGGAAACTGACCTAAGACCTTGGTGGAGGTTGACTATGAGAGACTAGCCAGCCAACGTGGCTGAACCTGGAAAATGGACATTTTATCATTCTATTGGATTTTTTTGGCTTAATTAATTTAAAATAGCTTGGTAATAAATCTGTATACCAAATTCTGTGGGAACAGTCTGAGTTTACTGAAGTTGCTTCATTTATATGTAGCAAGAAAAATCCAAATTATATAGTACTTTGTTTGTTAGCTGCTCTATATAAATTAGCTTCTTTGCTTTGCATTACATTCATGTCAAAAGGTAATTGTAATTGTAATTACGACAATTTATAGAGCATCGTCAGTAGCAAGCTACTTCTAGGATGCTTTACACACATACACAAAGTCAATATTATTGTCACCACATTATGCTAAGAGCTTGAGAGCAAGTAGAGTTTTAACTGTTTTTTAAAAACATAATAGCTCTTTATTTCCTGAGTAGCTGCGGGAAGACTGTTCCAGGCACGTGGGCCAGCAACCCGAAAGGCCCGATCGCCCGCTTTAGTTTTTGTTGCAGGAATGAAAATATCAGCAGACTTCGGTAGACCTAGATTACAGTACTTTAAATTATTGAACATTATATAAATATTTAGGTTTCTGTTTTTCAAAACTGAATGTTGTTCTGTTGGTGCAGGGTGTTCGTTTACACAGAACCTGGGGTTGCTGAGAACTCATCAAAGCCATCTTCAGTCAGGTGTGCTATTTTGGACAGGTGGTCTCCATTTATGACCTTAGAATGTAGCATAGTGTCTGTAGTCTTCCATTGTTGAACTGTTCATAAATAGGTCAAAAGACATTCCTTGTTTGTCATGCTGTATTTTGGTTCACAATTCTGTTTGTGTGGTAAAGCTTTAGATGACTGATTCAACGGTGCTTGGAGCATAGGCATTCAAAATAAATTTGTCTGTCTGTGTCTGTTTGTCTTGTCTGTCTGTTTCTTTTCTGCCTGTCTTCAGCCTCTGTGCTGTCTGTGTATGTATATATGCCTGCCCCTTGGACTGGTTGTTAGTATTAAAGTTCAGGTGCAAGGTTCAAGTTCAGGTTCAAGTTAAGGTAATAACTTTTAATCTTGGCAGTAATCCTCATTGCTGTGTTCCTTGTGCAGGGTGCGTTTCAGCTGCAGCGCATTTATAGCAATGCAACAAACTATCAACGCTTATTAATCTCTTTGCCAATAAATATTTCGTTAAAACCGAGACTTTCTAATTGCAGAGGTCCTGAAAACGGCTTTGTGTCGAATGACGCCACAATTTCAGCCTCAAACTTATTTTGGGATTCTGATTTTGAGACGGAGCCCGACCTTCCATCTCTCGATTCCGTCATTCCGAAAGACCATCTGAAGAAAATGAAACCAAAGGAGAAGAAACGCCAAGAAGTAATAAATGGCAAGTACAAGAATCAGTCACTATTGTCTATTGTATGTATATGTCTGGTTTGTTATATTGAGGCCTTTGAAAGCTCGTAAAGATACTAAAACATGGTTACTTGAACAGGTTCAACTTGAGATAGGTTCAAAATGTTTCATGAAACTGGCTGTGATGGAACAGATGGTAGTTTTTTCAGAGGAAAACTTATTGAAATATTCTGATAAGTCAAAGCCTTGATATATTCCACTCTGATCCAGAAAGTCCAGCATTTGAATAATGGTACATGCCGTGATTGTAATTGTAATGCCTTCAATTTTTATAGCATTGTCGTTAGTACGCTACTTCTAGGATGCTGTACAAAACTGTCTACTGTCAGCGCAAATGCTAATGCTCGGAGTTACATAATTTAAAGAAGTGCATTTAAAACTTGGTAACTGTCTTTGGAAAAGTCTTTCAACGTTGTCGTCAAACTTTCAGACGAGTGCATGTTTTTTAAAAACAGAATGGCTTTTGACTTCCTTAATAGGTGCAGGAAGACTTGATCTAAATCTCTATCAAGAAACATGTTGTGAAACTATCTCTCTAGAGAAACAAACTTTTATTGCACAGAAAATTCTTCCAGCAACTACAAACACATTCTGATATGAAGTTTTATTCTTTTCTTACTCTCAACCGTGAAAGCAAATCAAAGTTCTCATGTTTGATTGTCTTTTTAACAGAGCTCTTCTACACGGAGCGAGCACACGTCCGAAACCTCAAGGTTATGCAGCGTCTGTTCTGCCATCCAATGCGTAGCGACCAGCCAGTTGAGTTCGTCAACCTCCTTTTTCCAAACATCGACGAAATGATTGAAGTTCACGGTCAGCTGCAACAGATTTTCTCAATCCTTAGAAATGATTTTAAAATCTTTTCGTGTGTTTATGACATTTGAGCATAGAATAACTAGTAATAAAATCATTGTTTTCTTATATGCTTGATCTAATCTCATCTAGCTAGCTCTGCTGCACAGAACTTCCAGATGCTAGTTTGGCAAATTGTCCCTTCTGGGGAAAATCCTCTGTTACTCAAATTAGCAAGATGTTGTGAAAGAAATTGCCAAAAACTGTACTGGTTTTGAAAACTTGCAGCAGCCACAACACTTTAATGCAATTGTTTAACAGTTGAATTACAGCAAGTCAGATTTTTTAATTGCTAGACATTCAGATGTTGAGGCTGTGGATAGCCTGTTGATTGGTCCTGTCTGCTATACAGTGTGTTATATGAACTGTTTGTACTGGCTCAGTTGGAGCTCAGCTTGAGCAGCAAAAACGGCCAGACCATGGACATACGCTTGCACCTGAAGCTATTGTTATATGGATATTTCTTTGATGCTGATTGCACGAGCTGTGGTCCCATTTCAAACCAGGCAGGTTATTCTGTTGAGAAGGAGAATAGCATATGAACTGCAGCAAACTGAAATTCTTCTAATGTGCTTAAAGCTCCATCTCACCAGGTTGGCTTTTTGGCATTGACTGCAGTGGTGGTTGTGCATTGGTACACTAGTTATTGATACATTGTGTTATTTTAAAGGTGCTTATAAAAGTTGCTAGATTATATTGTATTGTATTGTATTGTATTGTATTGTATTGTATTGTATTGTAACACTTGTTATAGCGCCCTACCAGATTCCTATTCAGAGGCACTCCCGACTACTGCGCGGACGCTGAATCGGAGTTTCACGCTGAAGCGCATGAGCAATTGCGAGTGAAGGACTTGCCCAGGGTCCCTACTCGGCAGCTTTGAGGTGGATTCGAACCCGCAACCCTCCAGCTGCAAGGCACCGAACATACCCCTACACCACCTTTCCCCAGTTGTATTGTGTTGTATTGTATTGTATTGTATTATACTCCACGTTTATATTGCGACCGAGCCATCCGCAGTAAAGATCCGAAATTAATCTCTGATAAACCGACCGACCGGGAATCGAACCCGGGCCGCCGGCGTGGCGAGCGGGCTACCAACCCACTCGGCCACTCAGGACCGATTGAAGGCTGCAGGTCGTAAACCAGGATAGCAGCTTCATGTTTGTTGAGGTGAACTTTCTATGTTTTATAGGCATTTTACAGGTTTGCTTTGAGTATAGTTTGTTGGTCTTTTGTACATTAATACGATACAATACAAATGTATATGATATTGCCCTCCTTCCAAAGTTCAGAAGTGCACACGGCCTTACATCTGAACAGCGATTTCGCAGAGCAATTGTGTGTGAAGGACTTGCTCAAGGTCCCTATACCTGAGTGGAGGCTCAAACCCGTACTCTCCGCGGTACAGGTCGAGTGCTCTAGCCAGTCGGCCACCACGCAGTGCAAGTGCAAGAGACAGCAGTCAAGTATTTATTTGTGTGCACGGATCATTAATTTTTATTAATTTTGTGTGTATTTGTGATAGGTGGCCTTAATAAAGACTTCTTGCAGAAGAGGAAAGAAACAGAAAATTCCATAGTTGGAGATTTTGCCAGTGTTCTTGTCAAACACGTATGTAAAAATTAAACAATATAGCCAGACTGGCTTTATGAATGGTCTTCTAGTTTTCTTTAAGTAAAATGATTGTCCTTCTTTAAATTGCTATAGTTGCTGTTTTTTAATTGTTCTTTTCATTGTTATGTTTAGTATTTATGTCTTATGTCTTTATGTGTGCTACCTATCCGAGTTGGTCATTGTCTTCCTTCATTTCTTGATCTCTCTGTCCTTCATTTTGATGACTTACTAGGATTGATTTCCTGTTCTGATATATTTTTAAGCAGTGAATCTTACAGTGTCTTGATTTGGAAATGGCCTACGTTATAATAATTAAATATGAGAATGTTTTAGTTTGTGTGCTCACTCGTGAGTGTGTGATTCTTCTGTGACAGTTTTCGGGTGAAATGGGCGACCGGTTTAAGCAAGTCTGTGCTCGATTCTGTGAAAAGCAGTCTCAGGCGCTGGAGGTGTTAAAGACGAGGCAGCGCAAGGATCCAAAGCTGGCCAGTCTGCTACAGGTACATCTCACAGAGTAACTGCGGATTTCGGTTTACTAGATGGAAAGCATTGAGGGTGATCAACTGTGTGGATGGTTGGAAGTGGATGGTTGGAAGTGGATGGTTGGAAGTGGATTGGCTCTTTTGGATCCAATGCGCTACGGGGGCCTGATACCACATTGGATAACACACTGGCATAGAGAGTGAGAGGTACCGAGATCGAGTCCCGTAGGCGGACATGCTTTGTAGGCTGCTATTAGCGCCGTGTATTGCAGGCTGTCTGTTCTGTTAGTAGTTAAGATTTATGTCTTCTGTCATTTGTGTTCTTGTGAATTGTTTCAATTGCATAACTGTACACTGTAATCGGTTGCGTTTGTCAACCGGATTGTTTCAATAAAGAATATTATTATTAGAATCTATAGGCGTGTGGGTGGATGTTTGTGTGTGAATGTGGGGCAGTAGTTAGGTGAATGTTGATAGGGTGAGTATGGATACTGACTATTCACTGAAGGGTGTGTGCAGTGATGGATGGATTGACAGGTGGATGGACAGATAAATGGACAGATGAATTCATATAGTTGTTTCTTTCTGGAAGGATGCTGCGGGCAACGCCTTGTGTCGACGTCTGGAACTGAAGGACTTCCTGCCGACTGCCATGCAGCGACTCACAAAGTATCCTCTTCTCATCGAAAACCTACTCAAGTATACTCAGCGTAAGAAGTACTTCTCTCTTGTATAAAGATTTACATGACTACTTCATCTGGCTTGCAAGCATGGAGGTTAGTCAGGTCAAGGTCACCAACTCCCAATCTATATCCTGGAGTTTCTCAGCAGTTTTGACGTGTGCTACAAAAGTGCCAAATACTTTGATGCATACATAATGGTACACAAGAGACTTGTTACAACTTGCTTCACTATAAAAAAATTCCCGTATACTGCAAATAAATACACGTGCATATATATACACATACCTGACACAACATAACAGGGTTGGAACATGGATCCCAAAACCAATTCACTTATAAAACCTACAGAAATAAAATTGTCATGACATGACCTTGTTAGAAGGTGATTCTTGATTTGGCTTCCAAATACATCATTACAACAAGCTCCTGATATATTGTACGTAGTACACTTGTACTTCGTGTTTTACATAGTGCTCTGTTTTGCTGGGGCTGGGCTGAGAACACCTGCTAGCAGACATCTCAAAAGGGGTTCTCAATGAATAAAAACCTTATTACTCTTAAACTTTAATCACTTAAGTGCATACATTCTTGTATGTACATGCATATAATTATATATTTTTATACTTTAGTATTTATTATTATAGTGTTACTCTGTATTTAGTTCAATATTCTGTTAGAATATATTCTTGTAATAACTAAAGTTCCCTGTTTTACTGATTTGCAGCTGACTCCGAGGAACACGGCTTGTTGCAGCTTGCTTATAGCAGCAGCAAAGAAATTCTCAACTCCGTGAACAAGGCTGTTCGGGACTATGAGAACCGTCTAAAGCTGAATGAAATGCAGAAGAAACTCGATAAGCGACCATTAGAAAATTCCCAGTTAAATCTCGCCGATTATAAGGTCTGTTATTTCCTTTATATGCACGTCACATTTGGTCATTCCATCTTGCTGATTCTGTTGTGATTCTTCCATCATATTCGGATTTTTATTTGACTTAGTATGTGGTTTGAAAAGTCATTCGTGGCGACATGCTTGACCACTTAACAGTGCTAGTGCGGTCAAACACTTGCCTTGTTGGATGAAACGTGATTTAAGACAGCAACTTATAGTGGGTCCATACATTTTCTCACTTTCTGAGCATAAAATTTCGAGGGTGACTTTTACTCAGAGGCGACCATCTCAAGTATTTACAGTAACTGTAATTAGAAAGTTATAAACTATGTGCTACTGTAAGAGAAACAAGCCAGAGATGCTCTGTACCTGGCAAAACAAAACCACAATCGATTAGAATTTTTTTATAAATGGAACTGAGACAAAGGAAGACTAAGGAGCTCAAGTCAAAGGCTACAAGGTAGCTTATTCCAAAAAGATGAGCCGACAGATCATCGGCTTGCCCTTTTATTCGCCAGGTGGCGTTAGTAAAATGAGCAGTAGAAGTAGATGGATACATTGCATGGCTGCCAAACAGTTAACTTCGACTCCTGTAATATCTTGTAATCATCCGTTCATACTATATGTTGTAATCATTTTGAGGTGTGTCAGTTGTGAAATAATAAACGAAGATTATTATTATATTACACCAGCAAACCTTCTATGCTGGGTTGTGGAAGTTTGGGTCGGGGGTATGTGTGTATGTACGTACATGTATTTATTTACAGTATAATATTTATCTGAATATCTGAGCAGTGTACAGCATCCTTTGGTTTTGTTGTGTGTAGAATCTAGACTTGACGCAGCATATTCTGATGTATGATGGTTCGTTGACGTGGCGCTTAAGTCGTGATCGACTGATAAACGTTCACGTTGTTCTGCTCAGCGACATCCTGTTGATTCTTCAGAAGCAGGACGAGAAGCTGGTGCTACGGTGCCAGAGCTCGCTTATAGTCGCTGGAAAGACCGATACGAGAACGACACACAGTCCTATCATAAAACTCAATAATCTCCTTGTCAAACCAGTTGCAACAGGCAAGTACTGATTCAACTGTAAATATGATAATAATAATAATATCTTTTCTTTAATGAAGCACCTGACAAATGCACTGCACTGTACATTTACATGTTATGACAATTAAACAATTCACAAGAACACAAATGACAGAAGACAAATCTTAACTACTAACAGAACAGACAGCCTGCAATACACAGCGCTGATAGCAGCCTACAAAGCATGTCCGCCTACGGGCCTCGATCTCGGTACCTCTCGCTCTCTATGCCAGTGTGATGCAATGCGCTATCGGACCCCCCTAATATAGATACTCTGATAATATAGATACTCTGTTTATCAAACCAGTTCCTATTGGTAAGGTTTGCAGGTACCTGGAAATATGATTATAGAACTCACTAATAGGTTATCAAACCAGTTCCTTACCAGTACCTGGAAATGTGATTATGGAACTCACTAATATGTTTACAGTTTATCAAACCAGTTCCTTCTGGTAAGTTTAGCAATACCTGAAAATGTGATTATAGAACTCACTAATATGTTTGTTGAACCAGTTGGGGTACTGGTAAAGTTTGCAGGTACTTGGAAATGTGATTGTAGAACTCACTAATATGTTTATCAAACAAGTTCCTACTAGTAAAGTTTGCAGGTACCTGGAAATGTGATTATTGAACCCACTAATAAGTTTATCAAACCAGTTCCTACTGGTAAGGTTTGAAGTCATGTGGAAATGTGATTACAGAACTCTATAATATATTTATCAAATCAGTCACTGCTGGTGGTAACAGTCACTAATCAGTCACTGTCTGCAAACGTCATATAGAACTAATTTTATGAAACCACTTGCTGCTGGTAATGTTTGAAGTGAGCTGGAAATGTGATCATAGAACTCTCCAATCAACCAGTTACTACTGGTACTTTCCAGAGTGAACTAGAATTTTACCCTATTGGTGCATGTCTTATGTGTAGCTTGGTCAAGATGGAATAATTTGTGGCGTTTTGTTTATGTGGCATGTGAAGAAAGCATTGTGCAACCAGAATAGCAATCAAACTTGTACTGCGTCCTTATTTATTCTGTTTGTTTGCCTCCTTGTTTCACTAAGCTGCTGGTTGATCCATGCATTTCTGTATCAACTGGAATCAGGTTTTAGGGGCATTTGTGTAATGGATACTAGGAAACACTGACATGTTCTGTATTCATTGATTGTTTGTTGTTTTAGATAAATGTGCCTTTTTCCTAGTCAATATATCTGAACAGGGTCCACAGATATATGACTTAGTCGCAGGATCCAAGGATGAAAAGAACAAGTAATGATTTCCTCATTTCCAGATTTTTCTTTTTTTAGTTGTGTAAATGGTTAGTGCTTTAGAATGATCCTGACTTCATATATTCTCATTTCTGCTTTTCTTTGGGCCAGGTTGTAGGCAGTCTGCGTTTTGGGCCAGGTCAAAGGACTCTGTTGAAGGCATTGTTACTAAGGACTTTGTTGAAGGCATTGTTATTTAGGGCCAGCTAAAGGGCATTGTTACAAAGTGTCTTTTTGATAGTATTCATTATTTGGGGATAAACATTGGATTTCCTCCACTGTTGAGGTGCAGACTTCCTCCAATAATAATAATAATAATAATAATAATAATAATAATAATAATAATAATAATAATAATAATAATAATAATAATAATAATAATAATAATAATAATAATAATAAATAATAATAATAATAATAATAATAATAATAAGGTTTACGGTGTTGTAACCTGTGTGAGAACCACCACTAACATTAGCATGTCTCTAATAACCCATCTGTCCAAGCCTGGCCTTGAAGATGTCGAGTGTCTCAACCGAAACCGTCTCATCACTCATTACTTGAATTTTGGAGATACTGAAGAAATTGTGTTGTGTTAAGTGCTTTACAGGATGAGATGAACTTTTGACACGATTTGATCACTGTAGCTATTTTCTTGTTGATATCACAAACCAATAGGCTGAAACTCTAAAGAGTTCAGAACTCTTTGGCTATAGCCATAATAATATATTATGTGAAGATATGAACTTGTAACCTCTATGCCAAATTTTAAACAGTTCTAAAAGTTTAACTTGATTTACAGTTATATAACTCGGAACTTACCGCATAAACTTTACATAGGCCTTATTGGAATTAAAACTTACAGGTTTGATATCCGAGCAATCGTTAAAACTAGCATTATCATAAATTTTATATTTATTTGTGTGAGCAAATGATGAAGAAGCTTTTATGCAGCAATGTATGAAAATGCGGTACCTCTAATTCAGATGTATGTCCCTTTCCCATGAATTGGATTTATTGGACAGGAAAGCTTTACTTTTAAGCTGTTGTGAACCTAAAACATCTGATAGTAGGAAATTCTTTTGCATTTCAGGTGGTATAAGCAGATCGGTGATGCAGTTGACACTTACAAGGCAACGAATCCTACTAAGAAGACGACCGTTAGTTCAACAAAGTCTGTACCAATTCTTCCTGTGGACTCTTCCAAGGTGGTGGCAGTTGTATCAGACGAAGTGGTTACACAAGTTCACGAGTAAGAAATTTTTGTTTAATTCAGTCTGTAATTGGTAAATCCAGAAATATGGTCTGTGATTGGTTAGGTTGGGTATTATCATCCAGTGTCGTCGGTTCTCGCCATACTTCAAGGACTTCTCATACTTCAATTCTCATCTCAGTTTTAAAGTCTTACTGAGGTACTTGTTTCAATTATCACCACATTCCTTACTTCTCATTGCATAAGTTAAAGTTTCACCGCATAATTTAATTCTCAGCACATAATTTTAAGTTTCGCGTTCTGCCTGCTCTACTTCAATTTTTGCCACATACTTTAGGTCTCACACAATGCACAGTTCTTAAGCATGTTGAGAATTACGATCAGGTAAGAATTGTGAGTTTTCTTGGTTGTGCAATGGCTCTTTTTATAGAATGTGAGAGGATCATTTATCTTTTGTTTGACAGAGATCAGTTTGCTTCAACGAATGAAGTCACAGTTGCTGAAGAAGAGCCTGTTGCTGCTAGCAGCCAGGAAGATGTAGGCCAAGAAATGATCGAGCAGAACCATGAACTGGATGATATACGTGCGAGGTCTACGTCATTCTCCGAATCTCTAGGTGAGATTTTCTCAGGTTCTGTTTCTAAGATTTCTTCCAATGATGCATTTTCATTTTCAGGGCGAGAAAGGCTGCAGCTTGAGGCAAAACTGAAGGCTTCTCGATAGTATGTGGGCTCTGTGAGTGAAGCTATATCTGATTGATTTGGGTGCTCATTGTGAAACGTCGAGTGCTGGTTCGAGCATCCACCCTGAGGCGAAAACAGTGAAGGGATTTTGAGACAGTTCTTCGTACGCAATTGCGCATTTCCATTGATCGACACTTTGTTATTAGATAATGGCGGTTAATAAATACTGGAATTGATATAAATCTTTTAGTATGCAACTTTCCGATGTCATTAAGCCTGTTTATTTCTTACATTTTGGTTAATTAATAAGAATCATTCACAGTACTGGAGTAGGAATTAATGGCGACTGCAAAGATGAACTTTCATGCTGATTAGAATAAAAACTTGATCATCTTGGATTTTAAGTTAGTTTATGTTGGATTTTGGGTTACTTTATCTTGGATTTTAAATAAGTCATCTTGGATTTTGAGTAAATTCTTTTGGGTTATGACTTAATTATTTGGAATTTTTATTAGCTCTTCTTATTAAATTTTAGGTAAATGATCCTGGATTTTAAGTAAATTATCTTGGATTATGAGTGAATTATTTTTGATATTGGGTTAATCATCTTGGATCTTGAGTACATGATTTTGGATTTTGAGTAAATTCTCGTGGATTATGAAGGAATTATTATTATATTGAGTTAATCATCTTGGATTTTGAGTAAATACTCTTGGATTATGAGTGAATTGTGTTTGATACTGAGTTATTAAGTCATCTTGAGTAAAAAATTCCTTGGATTTTGATTAAAGTCTTTTAAATTCTAGATGTTCTGCGACAGACAGATGACTCGATCAGCAGACTCCTTTTTCACAAGTTAGACATCGTGTCTCATTTTGGCCAGCTGCACGAGGAAGACACGCGTTTTCTTCCAGATGTTAGTAGAATTGAGCAGAATAAATACTGTAAACTATAGTGTAATGAACTTCTGGAGGATGAAATTGTATGCAGTGTGCATAATATTTTGTGCACAACATGCAAGAAAACTATGTAGCTTATTATGGGAAGAACATACAAAGTGCTTGAAAATTGATTGTGGAAGCATTTGAGATGCACCATATCTACCAGTGCTCAAACTTCCATAGTAGTACTACCAATGAGCCATTCAGACAGAGTTCATTTATTGCCATTTGTAATGCTAATGGTTAGATTGCAGACCGAATTTGCTGCTGAGTAGATCACTACTGGTATAGGCCCTATGTTCTTTAGTGTTCTGGAAAAATTTAAATTCCAGGTGTTTCTTATTGTCTCTCTAAGGCTATCTGTCATATTGGAGACCTGGCATGCACCTGAATCGGGGTGTAGCCAGGAAAAAATTACGGAGCGGGTTTTAAGTTTTTTCGCGGGTTCCATTGGATATGGTTGTATTTTTCTACATTTTATTTTTATTACCAATAATGCATCTATTTCGGGGTAGTTTGAACCCTTAAAACCACCCCATAAATATGCCAATGCCCTGAATAGAACACTGTGCACTCCATGGTTTTCTGAAAAAGTTTAGAACTGAGGTGAGAATTTTTAAGAGTGATAACTTTCTGTCGATTTTTTCCAGTGGTCTAAAGAACCGCCTGAGACTAAGGATCCAATGAGAATCGTTGGTTCGATGATGACAATGTCAAATGAATTACAGCAGCAGATTAGTTACAGCCTCAACCCAAATGAGACGACCTCCAGCTGCTTCCCAGAACTACATTCACTTGACTTTGCACCAGATTCAGGTATGCTTCTAGAAACCTTTCTTGCCAACCTCTTATTGTATTGTATTTAAAAATTTATAAAACTCCTCTCACAGTGCACTCCAATCAGAGGCACTCCCAGTGCAAAAGTCCTCGAGAATAAAGACAAGTTTTGAGGTAGTGAAAAGATGTAGCAGGACCGCCGGATAGTATGGTAGTGCGAACAAAGGGGAAAGTTGATTCCATAGCGAAGGGCCAATGCAGGCAAAGGCACGGGATTGAGCTATGGTCGTTCTCACACAAGACACAAAAAGGTCAAGAGGTATTCCATAACATGTCAGCAATACACCTTTCGTGTGGTAGTGACATCATATAGCATTTAGCGCTTTTGTTCACCTAAGAAACGCACATGGTTAATGGAGAAGTTTTATAGTCGTAACATCACACCAACTGAAGAAGTCTGGTATACCTTTTTTGTACAATCTAGAGAAATGCACGGTAATCATTTGTTTGTTAAAGACCTCTCGGTAAGCAATCATGGTGGCTTTACCTTGGCATGAATCATCTTTTAGCAAAAATGACATCAACAATCTAGCAGTGAGATAACATCTGGAAACAAAAACCTTTTGGCAAAAATAGAAACCTATTACACTCGTGCTTAATCCCACCAGGACAACCATAAGATTTTCCTCTCGCCAGCTCTGTGTTCCATGTGGGGTTGTCACGATTTTCGCATACTGGTCGTCTATGGAGTTTACCGCAACCAGCTTTACAGGACCGTTTACATTCTCTTACCTCATGTGCTTGCAGTTGAAGAATTATTCATTCATTCAAGTATTTATATAGCACCTCTTCAAGGAAACTACTCAGAGGTGCTCCCAACTTTTGCAGCTACATGCACTTTTGAGGTGAATTCATAAATTAGCATGATTTGAGTATCTTATTAATAATAGAAGTTATGAGAGTGGTACAGTAATCGTGAGACGATGTATTGTACCGAACATGATCCTTGCCATTGAATTGTCGCATTATATGGGAATGAAATTTCTTTCTGCAGAAGTCGCTTCCGATCAGCTTCCACCTCCTGTTCCGCCTCGAAGTCCTCGTCAGAGTCAGAGCGTTCCGCCTCTCCCACCACGCCTCTACAAGACCCCAGTGAAGATCTCGTCAACACAGTTGACCAACTTCTGCGTTTCAATGAGCAAACATCTTGTCAATCTACTGGTACGGCTTCAGATTCAGCTCATGTGGCGAAAATACTTGTTTTTGAAACATAATGTGATTTTGTTGTGAGTGGTGATGTAAGTTACATGGCATCTAATAGAACAGTTTTCCAACTGTACTGTATTACATTTGTATATTTGTTTACTGTATTGCATTTGTAAACTGCATTGCATTTGTATATTTCTTTCTATACTGTATTGCATCTGAATAAAGTATTGCATTTTTATAATGTATTATATTTGTATACTGTATTGCATTTGTATATTTGTATACTGTATTGAATTTGTATATTTCTATACTGTATTGCATTTGTATATTTGTATACTGTATTGCATTTGTAGTGTGCTAACTTAAGTGTTTACATATATGGTGTTATTTCCTCTAATCATGTGTTTGATGCATTGATCAGTGATCTAGTATTCTACTTCAAAGCTGTGGTCCGCAGCCCAGTACCATTCCTCGAGCGATTGTTTACTGGGCCACAAAATGATAACCAGGATCACAGTTTTGATCGCTATCAAATAAAAGTGGGATGTTGTGTGTTGTAAAATATTAAAAATGAGAACATGACACAGTGTACATGGTGTGATTTTGTTGACACGTTCGAGACATGCAGCAGTAACAAAAGTATAGTTGTAATAAACAGTGACAATTCTATAAGATCTTTTAACATCATAACTTTGCACTGACAGTAAACAGTCTTGCACAGCACCCTAGAAGTAGCTTGCTGCTGACGATGCTATATAAATATTATTAATTATATTATTCAAATATTAATTATATTCATAATTTTAAATTATTAATAATATTATGATTCTTTCTGACATACAGAGCTTTAATTTCTGTTGGAAGCTTCTGAGGTGAGGTTGATCTTTTCTGGTCATACAAGCATTTTAATGATGTATGTTTGTGTGTGATGGTGTGCGTGGTTAGGTATATTACCTAACCTTAGATTCTGCTTATCTGGGCATTGGTTTAAGAATCTCTGGTTTCATTTGTTATACAGGAAGCTGTTGCAGCAGGTGAAGGTGAGAAGAAGCGGCTGGAGGAAGAGCTGCAATTGGCCCACCATCAGCTGGGTCTGTCCTTTGCGATCGGTGAAGCACTGACCACAGATGAATCTTGCACAGCATTCACAGAAGATGCAGAATCACAGGACCAGTTGGGTCAGTTTTAGCTCTACTGTGGTTCAGTCTACGTTTTCATTATCATGCATATAGTTATGTATGAATGGTGGTTGTTTATGTAGTCATGTACAGTTGCTATAAATACTTATATAGGTACATTACATAATAAAATTATATGCTACAATGAAATAATATATATATATATATATATGTATATACAACAGGGTCAGTGTTCTTGCAGTGTTTTGTAGAGTTTGAGTAGTTTATATGAGAATACTACTTCCATCCATGAATGCACACACATGTGAACACACATTGACACTTGTTTATACTTTTTAAACATACACATTCAGACACACGCATAGATGTACATGCATGCATGAAACTGGTCAGTTGTGGTACGTTTAAGAATCGACAGTTTTGTCAGTTGAGGTATACTTAACCAACAGAAGCAAACAGACATTGACAATCTGTCATGATAAACATCATAGGCAGTTTTGCAGCAGTTGCCACTTTCACAACGAGCTGCATTGGTTTCCCAGTCACTTCTAGTACATGCTTGTCATTGTAGCATTAAATATTGTTGTTCTTTTTGCTGTAGAAGATGGTCAGAACGTCGGTGATGAGAACAACGCTCACAGGAGTATCTCCGGAGAAGACGACTGTTTACCGAAACATGTTTCCATCCCGGAGGTACACATCGAATCTGATTCCGTAGACCCGTGTGACGATGGTCTGAGCTCGAAGGATATTGACCTTGAGACAAACGTTGACTTTGAACTGGAAGCAGAAACGACGTTGAGGAGCTCGGACGATAGCAACGCTGAATTTCAAGACAATTGTATCCTCGAAAAGAACGTCGAGGACTTTGTAGGAGAGGTTGCCGACTCTCACTGCTTAGAGCTTTTAACGTCAAATGACTTAACCACAACCGACGCTCAGAACCGGTTGTGTGACAGTTCTGAAGAATCGTCCGCTACTTTTTGAACGTAGCCAGTCCTCTTCTTGTTCTATGCATGCTAGTTGCTCAGAGTTTCCGTGCCTGAACTTTTAACGTTTTTTTGTTGTGCCCAGATGGACGATACTTTTAAAACTGGAAAGTGAAGGAATTATATTCACGTTCAGTTTAGTGTTCATTATTCCGCGCTGTTCGACGACGTTTCGAAGTTTTTTTCACAAATTGTCACTTGTTAACAAGGTAATAACAACTGTAGACAAGGAATGTACAGAATATTCATAGATAGGATTGTGCTATTCTTGTATTTTGCCCGGCTCAGGCGATGTTCCATGTAAGGAAAGTTTTGAGGATGTTTAGGAGTTGCACTATGAACAGGAAATTTATTGAAGATGAATTTTAATTTGATTTGTATTAAGTTTACTCATTCTTTTCAGAATACAAATTTCTGCAGAGCTGATTCTTTTCTGTAACTGTTGCAGCATTCTTGTGCATGGCATAACCTGGTGGCAAAGCACTCTCCTTGTATATCAAGTCGTTTTTGAACCTCCCTCACGCGGTGAAACTGACCTGCATGTAGACTGTAATGTAAAGAAACCCAAGATGCACAACTGCTCAGCATATTGCCACCTGATAGTTGTCATTTGATTATGGCAACATTAATTAATACGGGAGAAATGCAGCTTTTGAGGAATGTTGCATGTGGATAGTAATCAAATTGGTAACGTGTTTATACGGGTAACTTGAATTTGCTAGTTCAAAGGTTTTTCACAAGAAAACCTGGTTTCTGCGATAAAACCTATTGGTATTGTTTATTTGTGCCCTTTATTATAATAATTTTATTTATTTTAGTGGCATAGTGTTCTGATGTGCATCTAAGATTTCTTTGTGAACTTTTTCGATTGTCTTCTGCAAGGCTTTGTGAGGGAAAATGAAGTTGATATTATGCACTCTGTCATTGGCAGAGAAACCTTTTCAGGTCACTGATTCTTTATGCCTTGATTATTGCCTTATTCAGTGCCTAGATGCAGAAGATGGAGAGCTGTCATTTAATAAGTTCACCCATGAGGCAGCCATGGGTAGATTTGGGGTAATTGTTTGATCCGCATGTAAATCTGTTAACCCATATCTATACTATGCAACCAAACTCGTTGAAACCAAAATTGATGTTTCGTATGCTTGAAGATCCTTTGTAATATCTGCGTATTGATAGGTACACCAGAACCACCTTGTAAAGTCATCATTATAACCCAGTAGGATCATGAATCCCTATCCCTATCCAGTTCTAACATGATCTTATTATAATGCAACTTTGTTGTAATGCAGTTATTGCTGAAGCTGCCAAAAGTAATGTTTTATTTTGTAGTCCAGTTTACTAATTAGTAGAATCTTTCAAAATAGTGCAACAGGCAAGTGTATATTGTTATTTTGTAGAGATAGCAGCAAAATTAGTAATCAGCATTAGTACAGTAGTAGCATTAAACAGGTTGCTTGTAATATGCAGTTGTAACTATTAACTACAGAAGCTAATGAAGAATGTTGTGAAAGAGCTATTATTATTTCTTAGACCGTTTCTGAGTCTGTTCCTGCATGACTGATCTTTTACTTTCATGCTACTGCAAGTTTTTAGCACCTTGGAGACATTCTCAGCAGCCACTGTCTAAAAATAATTGGATGCAATTGGGCAATTCCTTGAATCTTGATTTGGCTTCAGCCCTTTTGAGCTGTGGTCATTGATTTGTCTATGGCTTTGTATGATCATTTGCCTAATGCGCATGATAATCTGTATGTTTCAATAGAATCAGCTGACTTCTGTAGGGCCCTTTATTTGTGTAAAAATGGTAGTAAAGCAGTCGATGGCAACTCAAAACTGAAGACTCGAATTGACTTGCATATAAAGTACACGGAGTAACTGCTTGATGCTAGAGAGCTAGTCTGTAGAGTACTGCAACCAGGAAATGTTCACTGTGGGTCTATTCAACATTACCCTATGTGACAAGTAAGGGTTACCCAACTGACTCGAGTTAGTTTGACCCCAGAGTAATGTAATGTAATGTTATTACAAAGTTTCATAGCACTCCTAAAAAGGGTAACTGTCCCGCAAGTATGACCATCTAATTTGGCTCAGAAGTTGTGCTTAGAAACTGTCTTATTGCTAAAAGTAGTCCTGTGCCACAATATTTGTGCATATTGCAAACATTTTCAGGTTTATCTTCAACATTATCATTTTTTATGGTTGCTCTATGTTGTCCGCTGGTTCTAGTTATTTCTGCACTTCAGAGCAGTTATTTGGCTAACGGCATACTTTGTTATGTGACTTGTATATTCATAGTCAGCAGAAGGTGTGTGAAAACACTATTTCTCTGGCCAGACAGCTATATGAACTTTATTTGGAGTTGTACGTAGTGTCGGCCATACGACCACATGCTAGACAGTGTTTGTCAGCGCATTCTTACAAATGTAAAGTTTGTGTATGGCTTTTTGAAGCTTTTCATGTTTTACGTAATCCATTGCTGCATGGTTGCACATTTTGCTGTTCAAGAAAATATTTGAAATACTAAGGGTATTTGGTTAAAAAAGTCATGCAGAAATCCTTGACGCTTTCTGCATTTGGTACTTGCCCAAGCCATGACATAGCGTCACAGGAATTGGTTTTAAGTGGTTCATCCTCTCATCTTTTTGTTTGAACTGATGCACTTTTAAGTTTTGATGCTTGTAAAACAATCCAAGCTACTGACTAATTTTCAAATTCTAATTCTTCTGTTTTTGAATTTTTTCTATTAATCTTTTCTATGTGTCGGAAAATGCTCTTGATATCATTTCGGTTCTTCTTATTTGAAACTCTATCATTTACAATACTCCTACTCTTCTCATTATAATATTTCTTGTGTTTAGCTGTGTATTTTCTTAACTACGATTGATATGAGAAACTTTGTTTGTGAAGTAATGAAGACTTTATTTACCCAAACATTGAGTCACTTTTTCATCATTTTGAGAAACTATTTCGGTGCTTATAGGAAGAAAATATACTGAAAAGAAGAATAAATA
The DNA here is from genome assembly GCA_020284085.1 of Aporrectodea caliginosa. Classification (NCBI taxonomy): domain Eukaryota; kingdom Metazoa; phylum Annelida; class Clitellata; order Crassiclitellata; family Lumbricidae; genus Aporrectodea; species Aporrectodea caliginosa. The sequence goes on along the minus strand of JACEVL010000149.1, from coordinate 149,922 downwards.
GCCATGTTTCGTTCACTATTCGTCTACGACTATTTTGAGAATCTACGACTATTTTGAGAATCACAACAATCCTAACAACTGATGATTACCCCAAATGATCCAGCTAAATGGGATCGTATTCTTGAAACTTCTAAAGCGCTAGGCCTACTGAAAAGCTAAGCGCTGGACACCAACTGATTAGCGAGTGCTGCGTCATGGCAGAGGTCCAGAGTGCCAAGTAAAAGTTCAAATTCGACTGCCAGCAGAGCAGGGAGAGAAGTGTGCAGAACAGCTGTTAAGGTGGAGGAGAGGATGGATCTGGGTAGGAGTTCTTGAAGAGGTGAGCTTTGGAGTGGAAAATGAGGTAGAGGAACGTGAGGTAGACGGTGGTGGGTGAGAGTCGATATTGGTGGAGACTGGAGGATGGCGGAATTCTGGAGGGAGATCGTGCCAGAGCCAGATGTAGTGGGGTGTGTGTATCAGTGGGAAAGCTTGAGATGAGAAGTGACTGGGACAGGAAAGAGATAGGAGGATGACCGGGTAGCGCGGGGTTGCTGGATAGTGAAGAGATCGCAAAGTACTTGGGTGGTGAATAAGGACTTTTGCAACACTGCAACCCCCAGTTACTACAACTCGTCCTTACACTCTCTGACCACTGAACCATGACCCATAATGCACCTCGCCTCTGAAACGATCTCTGACCTCAATTTCGGAAAATGCTCCTTTGCCTTGTCGTCCACGATCATTCTTTGTAGGCAGTTTTCCAGTTGTTGGGAGGGTCAACCCCTTAGCTCTTCTTCTAACCCCTCGGCTAAGTAACTGAAATAAATTGAGTCATCTCAGGAGTCGTCAATTGTTTCTTATGCAACATATTAACAACACTAGATTTAACTTGCGTTCGTGTACTTTAGTAATCTGTAAAATTTTCAACCCCCCCAGCTCAAAACACTGGTTGTAGGCACCATAACGTAGGCTATAGATCATTATTCGCTGCCCAGTAGTGGCGCTGCATGACGAATTATAATTATACTGAATCTTGTATACTGAACCACGCATCTAATATGCCTAGAACATGCCACGTATAAATCCATCTCGCGAGAAGAACAAAGCAATTTCTTTGCACTTTGCCAAGAAACAGGTAGCGGCACAAACACACACACATAAACACACACACACACCTATATACACACGCACACACGTAGGCTGTCTGAAAATTGGATGAGAATAAACGTTAGCAACAGAGAGTCTCACCTACCGGACATTTTGCCGAACTAGCATTGAGTTGCAGTGCATGGGATCGGCTGGAAAGCATGCATCAGTTTTCAAAGCACCCACGTCTTGATGACTTAAGTGCCTTTACCGCAACTATTGGTTGTAGTAAACTGGACAGTTATCCACACGCAGTGCATTTAAAGAGCCTCACGTAGGCGCAGTAGGGGGCGTCCATAAAGGACGTGCGGAAATATGACCTACTTTTGACCCTCCCTCGCCTCTTGTCTGCATATGGCATTAACCTCCCAACCCTCCTTTGCCGCACTCCAGCGGAGTGTTAGGCCCAAGTCCTCACAGATTTAATTGTTTCATTGTTCACTATTGTTCACCTTGCACAGCATGCACTGTTTGATTATGATTTGAAATGATTTCTGAGATGATCACGAAGTTCCTATGCATAGCGGATCTAGACTTTTTCTGTACGGGGGGCGATTTCTGTGGGCTCCCATAAGCAATTTAGTAATTATGTCAAACGCGATATAAATTTAAACAATTTTATAACAAGATTTTTCCAATAAGAGCCAACTACAAAAGTAGGCCTAAATGTAATATAAAGTAGGCTATTATGGATCACTCGGTTCTTTACAAAAGCTCTAACACAGAGCTTGTTTTATACAATACAATAGGCTACAATACAAATGAAAATTTATAGCGCGCTTTAACAAGACAAGTCTTGCACGAGAGCGCGTTTCGCTACATTCTTAGTCATAGTGCAAGGTAAACAGATAAGTTTTTAATTTTGTTTTAAACTGTGCAACGGATATGCACTGTCAAACTGAAGGTGGAAGACGGTTCCATTCAAAGGGTCCTGAGATAGAGAAAGCACGGTTTCCAAACTTCCGGTTTGTGCGAAGTATGGTGAAATACCCTCTCGTCGACGATCGGAATCCTCTAGTATTGAAAAGTGAACATGGCGTGACCATGGATGCCATGTATGAGGGAGAGGTTCCAGAGTGAATGTGATACATGAGGAGGCATATAGGAAAAACCTCACTCGGTTCTCCTTTACAAAAGCTCTAACACGGAGCTTGTTTCATAGGAATAACCTCACTCGGTTCTCCTTTACAAAAGCTCAAACACGAAGCTTGTTTCATAGGAATAACCTCACTCGGTTCTCCTTTACAAAAGCTCCAACACGGAGCTTGTTTCATAGGAATAACCTCACTCGGTTCTTCTTTACAAAACCTCTAACATGGAGCTTGTTTCATCGGAATGACCTCACTCGGTTCTCCTTTACATAAGCTCCAACACGGAGCTTGTTTCATAGGAATGACCTCACTCGGTTCTCCTTTACAAAAGCTCCAACACGGAACTTGTTTTATAGGAATAACCTCACTCGGTTCTCCTTTACATAAGCTCCAACCAGGAGCTTGTTTTATAGGAATGACCTCACTCGGTTCTCCTTTACAAAAGCTCTAACACGGAGCTTGTTTTATAGGAATAACCTCACTCGGTTCTCCTTTACAAAAGCTCTAACACGGAGCTTGTTTTATAGGTATAACCTCACTCGGTTCTCCTTTACAAAAGCTCTAACACGGAGCTTGTTTTATAGGAATAACCTCACTCGGTTCTCCTTTACAAAAGCTCTAACACGGAGCTTGTTTTATAGGAATAACCTCACTCGGTTCTCCTTTACAAAAGCTCTAACACGGAGCTTGTTTTATAGGAATAACCTCACTCGGTTCTCCTTTACAAAAGCTCTAACACGGAGCTTGTTTTATAGGAATAACCTCACTCGGTTCTCCTTTACAAAAGCTCTAACACGGAGCTTGTTTTGTAGGAATAACCTCACTCGGTTCTCCTTTACAAAAGCTCTAACACGGAGCTTGTTTTATAGGAATAACCTCACTCGGTTCTCCTTTACATAAGCTCCAACCAGGAGCTTGTTTCATAGGAATGACCTCACTCGGTTCTCCTTTACAAAAGCTCTAACACGGAGCTTGTATTATAGGAATAACTTCACTCGGTTCTCCTTTACAAAAGCTCTAACACAGAGCTTGTTTTATAGGAATAACCTCACTCGGCTCTCCTTTACAAAAGCTCTAACACGGAGCTTGTTTTATAGGAATAACCTCACTCGGTTCTCCTTTACATAAGCTCCAACAAGGAGCTTGTTTCATAGGAATGACCTCACTCGGTTCTCCTTTACATAAGCTCCAACACGGAGCTTGTTCCATAGGAATAACCTCACTCGGTTCTCCTTTACAAAAGCTCTAACACGGAGCTTGTTTTATAGGAATAACCTCATTCGGTTCTCCTTTACAAAAGCTCTAACACGGAGCTTGTTTTATAGGAATAACCTCATTCGGTTCTCCTTTACAAAAGCTCTAACACGGAGCTTGTTTTATAGGAATAACCTCATTCGGTTCTCCTTTACAAAAGCTCGAACACGGAGCTTGTATTATTGGAATGACCTCACTCGGTTCTCCTTTACATAAGCTCAAACACGGAGCTTGTTTATAGGATTAACCTCACTCGGTTCTCCTTTGCAAAAGCTCTAACACGGAGCTTGTTTTATAGGAATAACCTCACTCGGTTCTCCTTTACATAAGCTCCAACCAGGAGCTTGTTTTATAGGAATAACCTCACTCGGTTCTCCTTTACAAAAGCTCTAACACGGAGCTTGTTTTATAGGAATAACCTCACTCGGTTCTGCTTTACAAAAGCTCTAACACGGAGCTTGTATTATTGGAATGACCTCACTCGGTTCTGCTTTACAAAAGCTCTAACACGGAGCTTGTTTTATAGGAATAACCTCACTCGGTTCTCCTTTACAAAAGCTCTAACACGGAGCTTGTTTTATAGGAATAACCTCACTCGGTTCTCCTTTGCAAAAGCTCTAACACGGAGCTTGTTTAATAGGATTAACCTGACTCGCACACACACACGCACACACACCCACACATACACACACACACACACACACAAACACACACACACACACACACACACAAGCCTATTTGCGTCTTCAAGTTGAACAATAATATATTCTTACGTTTAACCTCGATTTCCCTTTCTTTGTGATCGATGAGTATCGACGAGTTTCTGTTCGAAATAATAATGTCGTGTGGATTAGGCCAATTTGTCGATTTGTGTCTTCAAAATGAGCAGTTTTTCGTCGAATTTCGAATTAATGTTTTCTTATATAAATTTTCGATGATCTTCTGTTAAAAGTTACATGTCGTTTTGCTCTTTCGATTTTCGATTTGTGTCACCAAATGGTACAGTTTTCACGTCGAATTTCATCTTTCTATTTCTCCTGATTGACGAATTTCGATATTTTCTTCTCGAAATGTTTGCCATTACGTCTACCAAAATAATGAAGCTCGATTGACTCGTTTCCAAGGCGCGAATCAATCGGTTCAAAGATGACGTCATCAGCGTAACAATCCATTTAAGAGGTCGTTGGAACAATCGCAAGGTGATGGCTTTTATAAAATTTACGTCATCAGTATTTTCGTTGGTTCGCAAAGTAAGTAAGTAAGTTCATGGCACGCGGTATCTCATTTCTTCCAATGTCAAAGAGATTTGTTGCTGTAGGACCTACATGAATTGTCTGGTAGGCCTAAACTAGTTGGCCTAATTCAAATGCCAACCTTCAGTGATCGAAAAAAGCCTACTTGAAACGCACATTATGATTCACTGTAGCCTACCTTCATGTGAAATTGTCAAGCTGCATTACCCATCACTGTTCAGGCTTTTCATTCAAAACTATGGACCCTATTGGCTATAGTCCCATCTAAGCTTTTCAAAAAAATCTTACTCAGATCCGGCAGCCGCCTTCCAATTGCTGTCACCCAAAACTAGAGAGTGACGTGAGGAGACAATCTCGTCCCCATCCCCTCACCGCAACAAGTAGCCTAAGTCTTCTCCATCCTCGCCCCATATCCGCAATAGTTTGTCTCCATCACCGTAGGTTTTCTCCCCATCCTCACCCCATCCCCCGCAGGACGACATCACATTCCCCGCAAAAGATGACACCAATTCAAATTTTAAAAATAACTTTTTAGCTTACAAAGCTATTTGTATTGCAATGCTGACTGCATTAGTTTGTAATTATGTTATCGACAGTCTGCATTAACCAAGCCCTGAGTAGGCCTATTTCTCACTAGTAGGCATAGGCTTCAGGAAATAAAAAAATCTCCTTATCACTTCTCAAGTTCCTAACATCACCTGGGTTTATTGCCGGCACATAGCCTAATCCCCTATGCAAAGAATAATTTTTAATCGGTCTAACTTTTATTAGGCCTAACGCAAAGAATTATTTTCACCAATCCAAATTATTGTTTCTTAGGTTTTATATCATTTGAATAAAGTACGTTACAATGGAGCTGTCTATAGCCTATAATAGGCCTACAGAGGAATAATAAAAATGCTAAATTGGAGTTGAATTTACATAGGAATAATTAAATAGACATGTAGCTCCTGCGACTGTAGGCAATTTTACGTAGCCTTATTGTAACTATATGTAGTAACTAACATAAAAAGCCAGTAACTATAACTATAACGAAACAATAATACTAACTATAACTGTAACTATAACTAAAATAAGAAACCATTAACTATAACTGTAACTATAACTAAAATTAAATCTGTAGGGAGAATCACACTACCTGAAATCACTGCTCGCAAGGCCCTTGGATGGGCCTGGTCGCCTTCGCAGTGCATGAGGTGTCCAAACAGCCGGAGTCTACTAGCTTGAATCATCTCCGACAGTGGGATGCGCATTGTGCAGACACATGAAACCATGGTCATTTTCTTAGCCGGGTGTATGATGAGAGTTGGTGGCCAGAAGTCCTCTTGCTTGACGACTGAGCTTCCACCAACACCCGTGCACTCATTTTGTAACTCAGTTCACTAGGTGCACAAATGGATTATGATAAGATAAGATAAGATAGATAAGCATATTCTTTAATTGACCAATTGCTATCCACATTTTGGTGTACAGACATGGTAATAAACATACAATCAATACTTAAGAAGAACAAGACAGTCAAATAATTGTAAAATAATTCTAAAATTACACATTATTATCAGAGACCCCATAATATCATTCTAATGATGACTTTTTTTCTCATCAAGCCATCTGCCGGAGGGATTGTGCGGTTATAGGCGCGTGGGCGTAGGTCGTAGAAGGTGGCTTTGATCGGCGGGAGCAGGTCATGCAGTACATGAATCCCCATTAACCAGGACAGCAGTAAAGAGTCTGGAATCCGCCTTAGCACATAGCTCTTCAAAGGAGGGAGTATCCTTGGAGAGGTAATGGAATCGGATAAGGCGGCGCATGATGGACTGGATCCGGTCTTTCTGCTCCGTCTGGGATTTCAACCCCCGACCTCTAGGTTGGCAGTCCAGCAGGCTAACCACTCTCCCATGCATCACTTAATTGCCTTAGTAATCAGCATCAGACAGGCTTACAAAAAACCAGTTTCTTTGGGTGGACAATACCTTATATATTATCGTGCTCCTGAGTAGGTTTCTTGAAAGGCCGCTATATAAATTCTCATCATGAATGAATGAATGAATGAATGAATGAATGAATGAATGAATGAATGATTCTCATAATTAATTAATGAATGAATTAATGAATAATAATTATCCGGTGCATTTAAATCCAGCATCTATAAGTAGCTTGCACATTCTAGCTCTCAGTCTCGACTTCACTGTAGGTCTTCGCAAAGTTCATGACCTGATTGCTCAACCTCTGTTACACACTGTCTTATGCTACTCTGCTTTTTTCTTTCCTTTTCAATGCTAAATGGGTGGGCGTGTTGTTATTCTTTGTCTCAACGATGCGCTAACAATTGAATAAACAGCAATTATACTGTAATTATAGGCCAGCGAGTCTAAACGATCTATTTCAATTGTCACGAAACCGTAAAAATTTCCTTTCGTTGCACTCACTGGCTCGTTAATCCGTATCTAATAGGCCTAAGGCCTACATCTGATACCGTAAACCTCGTTTTCTCGAGTAGGCTACACAGAGTTTACCTAGGACTTCACTAAATATCCAATTGTTTTCTGTACGGACTTAAACTGTTAAACTATTAGGTTAAACTATGCAAATCGTGACACTGTGTATCTAAATCGTGTTCTTAAACAAGCATCTTCTTCGTAGACTAATGACAAAGAGATCGAGAACACATTGAACGTCATTAGAAGCATAATGTGCAGTACGACGAGGATTTCTGTTAAGTTTTAAGTCGGATGAAATCGCTTACTGAGAGAATCTACCTTTGGATCGTGTAATATAAGCTGTCGCTATCTGTAGAGTGTATACCAAAGAAGACTTATAAATATTTAAGAGGTAGGCCTATCATTAGGAAAGCACAACGCTCACTGTCTGTAATCAAAAGAAGTTTAAGAACGTTTTAAGGAAAAGCTACAAGACAGTCTTTTAAAGATTTCTGTTACCTCGATATTGTATCAGATCGTTCGATGCTAGTTGCCAGAGAGAGAATGAAGAGTTTGATTTTATTCAGCTTAAATTGTTTGGGTGAGTTTTACAATGCCCGTCCATAGGCTATACCTTGTTAATCGACGTCCGCGTTTAGGCCTAAATGCAGAATTTGCTTAGTAAGCTAGGTTCTTATAATTATTATGTTGTAGTTTACTGTTGCTGAGTTTGCGTTCCGGACTTACTCTTGTTTCTGCTGCGGATATTGTACGTTTAGAAGGCATTTTGTTGGCAAGCCAGCTTGCCCTACGTGACTGCATCAGGCAGGCCCATCCTTTCTAATGTGCGGTCGCTGTGAAATAGGCCTATAGTCCGACCGTACAGGTCATTTTCGTCTTGGCGGAGAACGACCGACTTGGGTCATTGGAGTGACCTCAACCGTTAGTCTTTTATGGCGTTTCAATCTACCGAACGAAACGCGACGAATGCCTCTTCTGCGTATACCTGGCGCCTCGACGAATAGTAGGACGTGCGTCATCTACATGTACCACCAGAAAGTGACTACTCGGCGTCAGCGTCATCGTGTGCTGCCGTCAATTAAAAAAAACTTTTATTGATACCAAGTGTAGGCTCTAATTACATGCTATAAGAAACAATGATGAACAGAATGTACATCATGTTGTATATATACAGGCCTGGCCTATTCAGGTATATGCAATGCATGTATTTATGTGTGTGTTTGTATGTATGTATGCATGCATTTATGAATGCCTAAGGCCGATAGTTCAGGGCATGGAAACAGCTGAATCTGATACATTGCATGAGTCGTCTGTTCATATGCTGGTTCCCGCGATTTGCTTTCTGTTTGCGCTCTTGAAATGCCTCGCGTTTACGATTAGCCTAAGACTGTGAAAACTGTAGTCCTACTGTAACTTTAATATGTGTCAATGTATGCATTTATAGATTCAATATGTTTGTATACGGATTGGGGCTGTTAGTGTTAATTAATTAACCAGTTATTGTTAACTATTGTTCTTATCTGTTTTAGGATTAGTTCTGTCACAGACGAGACAACCTGATATCGTTCCGTTTACAACAGGTAGGACTACGCCCGTAACAACTTGAGGAAGTCCATAATTTAATTTTTAAGATGATTTAAACAGAAACTGTTTATTACTGAAAACGCCACTTTTACAATTCAGATTGTATTTATAATTTGTCAGCAAAGTCTGCTTAATAACCATAATCACGTAGGCCTATTATTTTCGAAATCAAAATAATAGGCATAATACAGACTACGGTGGCCGATTGGTTAGAGCGGTCGGCCTTTAACGTGGAGAGCACGGGTTCGAGCCTCGTCCGGGAGAGTTGCTGTGTAGGACCTTGAGCAAGTCCTTCGCTCACAATATTATTGCTCTGCAATATACTTGTACCTGCGACAGCGTCGTGTGTGCACTTCTGAACTTTGGAAGGACGGCAATATCAAAGTACAGTTGTATTGTATTTTAAGATGCAGTTACTATACTCTTTTAGGGCACGTGCATGCGAATTTAGCGCAATATAGTAGATCATCCATAGCAGTGCTTCCCAAACTTTTCATAGTCACGGACCGGTAGGAATTAACTTTCAGTGTCACGGACCGGCAGGGATTTACCTCTGCAGGAGGAACGGTGCCAAATTTCTTAAATATTTATATTTTTCGTTTTCGATCACCTAAATTCCTGAAAATGTATTAAAATTGATTTAAACGCATGTTTGGCCAATTATATGACCCTACTGCCCTGTTAATGTTAACCTAATAAGTGTCTTTTGTCATGACTTTTAAAAATATGATAGCCATTTCTTGATTCCAGGACAATTTGACCAGTTTCTTAACTCACTTTGCGCACCGGCTACTGAGGGCCACCACTTTGGGAAGTACTGGTCTACAGTACAATACAAATGTCTGTGATAGTGACCTCCTTCCAATGTTCACACACGAACGTACGACCGAGAAGCGATGGCAATGAGCAACGGTGCGTGTAGGACTTGCTCTTAGTCCCTACGCTGTAACAGCCTTTGTGCATGGAGGATCGAACGGACCCGTATAGGGCCTAACCTCCACATTACAAGCCGAACGTTGTAATCAATTGGTTACCATGTCCCACTGGGATATTAGGCCTTATAAAAACCTTCTGGTAGGTTTATAAGCCTACCTCATAACCAGGAAAAAAATCTACTGTTATTGGCCTATACAGACTTGCAGACTAAACGATGTCACAGTCGATATGCATGAGCCATAGTCCATTTGATTTAGATTGCAAACTGACGAAGGGCGGCCACGAGTATGCTGGAACACTGAGCTTAACGCGATCTGGTCGGACATGTCAGAGGTGGAATTCGACCCAACCTCACAGCCAACCCTACAAAGATTCGACGCTCTACCCCGAAGGAAGTGCCTCAGCCGCTGGCAACAGATGCCGAAACCCGGACAGCAATTACAACGACGGAGTCTGGTGTTACACAACTAGCCCAAGCATCAGATGGGAGCAGTGTAATGTAGCATTCTGCGGTGAGCTACGTTTAAATCAATGAATCGTTCATTTATTCATTCATTCATTCAGTCAGTCAGTCAGTCAGTCAGTCTACTCGCGGGCTGATCTATGGCTGTAATCAGCGGAAAAGCACTTGCTTACTTATTTCGCTGTCTTTACTGTGTAGCATTTATTCTTAGTGGACTATAAATGAACCACTGAGCTGCAGGCTTAGAGGAGCATTACAAATGTCACTTGTAGCATCTCTGTTAGCATTCCCATTTAGATAGAGCCCATACGAGTTGTTTTATCGGAGTTCTCACGCAGCAGGGAGCGCACCAGAATAGAGTTTACTGCTAGAGGCGATTTGTAAATGCCCATGATACAATACAACATAGGGTCCCATACGGGAATATGGGTCCGACATGTGCTCCATGTGGGCACGCTGCAGGGCTATTGGATCATAGCGATTGCAAACACTCCATGATCTGTCTACAGCCGAAGCAAGCAAAGGCGACGGTTAAGTTGATGAAATGGAATAGAGCCAATTCTTACAGTTCTATCAAAGATCTTAGAGTCTTAGACTAAGGCTAAGAGTCTAAGACTCTAAGATCTCTACCGTCGTCGACTTCCGAAGTTCTTCATCGATCGGGTTTCGAACTGTTCACTTGCCCGATTGGTAGTTTAGCTTTACCTTGAGTAGTGACACACAGTCTTTGATTTTAAGCATAATTACTAAAACGAACAGCTCAATGACAACAGTAGCTGAGTTTTCGGCATAGCCTACAATTTTCTACACACAAGAATCAATTAATGACATCTTTGTAACTCCAACTGAGTGCACGACAGACTATCGTATACATTAGGGACAAACATTTATCGCCAAAAGAGCGGGATCTCCGATGTAGCCTATACATGAACAGGCCTGCTCGAGTCCACTAGCGGTCCACGCGATATTGCTCGCCTGCTAGCCTTACTAGCACCTCATTCTGGTGATTGGATGCTAGTTCCCCTGTGACTGCTCTGGGCCTGCTCCTCTCAAACCTTGATAACGGTTATAGCCTACTGATATAATACAAATATTTATGCAGTGACAAATCTTATAATCTAATCAGTACAGCTAATCGTATCAAGAAAGCATCTTATCGCTGTAGACAGTAGCATGGCAAGACACCATGACAACTCTTAAGTTCAGACGAACATCCATGCCATCTTCAGCTTTCGACGGGAATCCGTTGGTTGGTTCCACACGTATGCGTTGGCCCGCCAGTGGTAACTCTTCTAGCTTACTGACAGTTACTATGCATTGTTTTGCTAACTGATGTAATTTTTCGTTCGTGATGATATTTGACTAAGGGCGTCCATCCCCCTTAAGCCTATGAAGCATTCTCCCTCGTGTCATCTGATTGCCCCCCGACCCGCCCCAGACGATTGGTGTTCTGTAAAAAATAAAATTTTAAGGCTTGTACACAGACAGAGGCATGCATACCGCCAGAGCGGCCAGGCAGTGCTAACGTAAGTATTAATATTACAATATGTAGGCTACTTCTTCTGAGCCGCAGAGTGCGTAGCCAAGCGATCAACAGCAATATCGTCCAGTTTTGTGATAGTGTCTCGTTCACAGGCTAATACTGTCAGAGATGCAAACCAGTCATCAACTATGGCTGATCTCAGTCGATTTGTCACAATGTGGATGCGACTCATTCTTGCTCGATGAACCGGAAAGTTCGCAAAAACATCGTCGGTCGTTGCAAATCGTTGTAATTGTGTAACTAGGGACAGCCATGGATGTTCGTCTTCTCCGATCAATTTCAGTTTCTGACTGCACTGATGTATCAGCTGAGCCGCATCAAATTAAAACACATCAATTAATTTCTGAGATGGAAAAACTGAACAGACGTTTAATGTACTAAAAAAATTCTTTCCCCCTTGAAAAGGCTATGAAGATTTCTGCTTCATTCCCCCATAGGATGGACGCCCCTGCATTTGACATCATAATAGGCTAGCGTAGAGAGCACCTTTGAGTAGATTGTATTGTATTGTATTGTATTGTATTTGAACACTTGTTCACATAACGCCCCTACCAGATTGCCCATTCAGAGGCGCTCCCGACTACTGCGCGGACGCTGAATCGGAGTTTCACGGCGAAGCGCATGAGCAATTGCGAGTGAAGGACTTGCCCAGGGTCCCTACGCAGCGGCTTTGAGGTGGATTCGAACCCGCAACCCTCCAGCTGCAAGGCACCGAACATACCCCTACACCACCGCGCCCCAGTTGTATTGTGTTGTGTTGTATTGTATTGTATTGTACTCCACGTTTATATTGCGACCGAGCCACCCGCAGTAAAGATCCGAGAAATTAATCTCTGATAAACCGACCGACCCGGAATCGAACCCGGGCCGCCGGCGTTATGCGGGCTACCAACCCACTCGGCCACTCAGGATATCTTGAAGAGGCGCTATATAAATTCTCAGAATGAATGAATGAATGAATGGTTATGCCATGCCAAATCTTATGGCCTAACTACATTCATGCTATATATAAGCTCTCATTCAGGAAAATTAAAACGAAACGACTTTGTTACGTGATCTGACTGCAGAATGCAAGCTATCGAGCGACATGCTAGGAGTTCGTTATCAGGGTCAAACACGTACAACTAGAAGCGGAAAACAGTGCCAAGCTTGGTCGTCTCAATGGCCTAACCGTCATCCGTACTTTCGAAACAGCTTCTTCCCAGATGCCTCGGTTGCTGACGCTAGCAACTTTTGCCGAAACCCGAACGCCAGTCGACCCGATGGACCGTGGTGCTATACAACAGTCGCAAGCGTAGTATGGGAATACTGTCGCATACCAGTTTGCAGTAAGTATGGGAATACTGTCGCTTATCTTTTTGCAGTAAGTTTGGGAATACTGTCGCATACCTGTTTGCAGTAAGTTTGGGAATTCTGTCGCATACCTGTTTGCAGTAAGTTTGGGAATGCTGTCGCATACCTGTTTGCAGTAAGTTTGGGAATACTGTCGCATACCTGTTTGAAGTAAGTTTGGGAATACTGTCGCATACCTGTTTGCAGTAAGTTTGGGAATACTGTCGCATACCTGTTTGCAGTAAGTTTGGGAATACTGTCGCATACCTGTTTGCAGTAAGTTTGGGAATACTGTCGCATACCTGTTTGCAGTAAGTTTGGGAATACTGTCGCATACCTGTTTGCAGTAAGTATGGGAATACTGTCGCATACCTGTTTGCAGTAAGTATGGAAAAACTGTTGATTATCTGTTTACAGTAAGTATGGGAATACTGTCGCATACCTGTTTGCAGTAAGTATGGAAAAACTGTCGCTTATCTGTTTACAGTAAGTATGGTAATACTGTCGCATACCTGTTTGCAGTAAGTATGGGAAAACTGCATCTAATGTAGACTCTGTATTGCAGTATACTGCTAATGTTATCTCCGAATGTTTAAAGATGCAATAATTACCCCTACACTGGGGAAGTAAGGCTTACTGCATCTAAATTATCTAATACCAGAACGACATGCGGTAGGTTCAATTATATCAGGCGCATGGTAAATACAAGTTGTATATAGGCCTAGCGAGCATAGAAATGTTACAAGTGTCTTAAGAGAATACTCTTTCACACTGATCCCAGTAAGTATGAGCATATAATTATGATACTAATTCGCGGTGAGTATTTGAATACGGTCTCGCATCCAACCGCAGTATGGAAATAATGGTCACCACCTGCGGTAAATGGCAACTTCAAGTAGCTAATAGTATCACTTAGTAAAAATTAGTCGATAGATCTAGCAAACGTTAATTTAAAACTCTAAATTTAAATACCTATTTAATATTGTTTTATAGTTTATTCGTTCCTTTCATTAAATATTTTCTGATTTCTTTCTTAGGGCCGTCCATAAATGACGTCATGCACCTAGGGAGGAGGGGGTCGGAAATTTGTGACGATATGTGACATGTGGGTGGGGGGTTGAGAAATGTCGTCACATCAGGTCTATGTAATTAAATTTAACAACTAACAACAATTTAATTTTAATAATAACAGCACTAATTTTGAGTATTAAATTTTCATTATTTTTTAAATTATTTTAATGTATACGGGCACCATTAGTAATAATTTTCTAATTATTTCAATATTTTGTCACCGTTAGATTTTAAAATATTCATACTTTCTCTATTTGTTCCACGAAGGAGCATTTTGCTTCGCCATGGAAATTTGGTTTTAGGGGGGTCAGAGCTTTGTGACGTAATTTTTCAGAGGGGTGTTACTTTTTGTGACGAGGGAGGGGGGTTAAAATTCGGCCACACATGCGTGACGTCATTTATGGACGGCCCCCTTACATTATGCTTTAGATTTCACGTCGCCAGTTTTTTCAACGAGTACGCAGACATCCGGACAAACGTCAAATACCCAGACACCAAGCTCCAGCCAGAGAAGCACTTCATCATCTACGACAGTCCCACGAACCATACCACTATCTACAACCATATCATCGAGATCCACTCGTCCAGAAAGTTTGACAACATTTACCATGAGCTCAAAAACCATACCACCATCTACCACAAGTCTACCGTCTACATCATCAACCACGAGTCTGCGAACTACGCCAGCAATTACCACTAGACCAGAAACTTTGGCAACATCTACCAGAAGTTCAATAACCATACCACTACGTACCACAAGTCTACCATCGACTACGAGTCTCAGAACCACGCCACCAAGAACTGTGTCATCATCTACCATGAGTTCAAAAGTGATGCCACCTTCTACCACGAGTTCACCCTCCTCCACGCGTCTCACAAACACTCCACCGATTACCACTAGTACAAGACCTATGCCATCAGCTACCATGAGTTCAGCAACCACGGCATCTTCTACCTCGAGTCCATCATCTACCACAAGCCCGCAATCTACCACGAGTCAAGAAACCATGTATTCAACCACCAGTGGTCCAGAAACTGTGTCATCATCTACCATGAATCAGAGGACTGCTTCCGGTTCAGCAACTCGCCTTCAATCGCCAACCAACGTTATCATAAGAGCAGATGGCTCTACAGTACAAGGAACCCAACAGCCAGCGGACAGCAGTGGCTTACGTAAGTACAGAGCACAGTTTCTCTGCTTGTGAATTATTGGCCTATGTACTTTGTATGTTCTGATATTATACGTTAGCTTGGTAGGCCTAATGTACCCGATTCATCAGCCAAGTTGTGAAAGCTAATGAGCCAACGCGTAGCATAATACTGTGAAAGGAAAGAGTGACCATTGGAGGAAGGCATGTTTAAAATTATTGTAGCCTTCAAACGATGACGTCGTTCTGAAGAGAAGTCGCTTGGTGTAAGTAGGTCTCGTCGATCTTCCAATGTTGCGTATTGATACCTTCGAGTCATAGACATGGACGATTTGTAAGATAAGAGAAACGACACAGTCTAAATGATCAACTGAGTGCACGACCGTCAATAGCTACCAGAACTTTCCGCGCTTTCTCTAACGATGCATCTCAGACTGCTTTACGTAATCGTAATCAAGTATTCATATAGCGCCACTCAAGATCAGAGGCGCTGGCGACCCGGGCCAGTGTCTTCACTGGTAAAGAGAGAGGTTAGGAGGCGCTGACTAGTTCCTGCAACGAAAATTCATGAGAATTATTATTATCATCCTCATCATCGTTCACATCCTCCTCCTCCTCCTCTGCATTTTCCTCCTCCTCCTCCTCTTCCCCCTCCTCCTCCTTTCCTCCTCATCATCATAACAATTATCATCACAAATATCATCATCATCATCAGCATCAGCATCATTTTTTATTATTATAATTTTTTCAATTATAATAATAATTATCATCATCATCATCATCATCATCATCATCATCATCATCATCATCATCATCATTAAAGAAACTGTTTCTATGCTATTTTCTCTCAACAATTTTTCACCTGAAAAGGTTTGGCCTTTTTGTCTCACCGATCGACTTCTTTTTGTTACATTTTGAAGGTGAGAATAAGTCCATTGGCATCATCCAGATTGTCATACCCATCATCGTCGGAGTTATCGCTGTCGTCAGTATAATCGTCGTGATATTCCTCTGGAAACGTACTAAGCTATTCCAGACGTGTTGCAAAGGAAACGGTGACTTGCACAATGCGCCAAATGATAAGAAAAGTCAGGAGACTGCTCTTGCTGCTGCAAACGTAACTCCGAATAACAATGATTTCAACGGTTTCCAGAACACAGATTACATGAAGCATCGGGAATCGGCTGAAACACCGGATATGACCAAGGATCCAACAGATGGAATCATAGTAAAAGATTCCGGTGCAACCTACATACCAATGAACAACATCAAGCCTTCGTGAATCATAATCACGTAGACCTGCGTTCTGTTGTCTAGACAGAATATCAGTTAATGCTATCATATTATTCAATTTCCGATGAGGCTATATTAATAAAATAAATTATGTCACTATGTAAGTAAATAAGTAACTTTGCTTGCATCTTGACAAGCGCAAATGCATTACATCGTACAACAAATGCATACATATTAGAAATGGACTATAATAGAAGCAGATATAAATAGGCCTATACATGCATAACTAAATGTAACTAAAGATACGAGTTTTAAACAGTTTAGATTTTAGATTTAACAATTAACAATTGGCAGCGAGAAAGGATGCCCTGTCTTGCGAATGGCAATGGCGAATGGCAATGGTGGATCTTTGGTAATAGTAGGTTGCTTGACGATAAGTTTCAATACATGAAAATTGAAGGAAAACGAACTCGGAGTAGGCCTACACAACAAAGGCATGAACGTATGCGAAAATAAACGGTGGCCGTCAAGATTTCTCGTTGTTCTTTACTGATATAGGTCCCATCAATAATATACTACTGAGGATAAGTTAAATGAAGGGCTTTACTTCATTATGAACCAAGAATTATCACCTGTCGTCGCTCCAGACTATATATCGACGTCCAGAGAGTCTGAACATGATGCTATCTGTCTACTGCGGATGAGAATCCATTGACTGGGATCTACGTGCGTGCGTGGGCCCACCACTTGTGACTATTTTAGTTTTCTGTGCATAGTTTTGCTTGTTGATGAAAGTGCAGCTAATAATTACATTTAACACCAGAAAGGCTGTCGCATACAGCTAGTTTGTTCTTGATGTGTTGCTATACTAAATTTCCGATTCCCATTACAATACTTAGAACGTTTTCTACTGACAGACAAATCTATGATATTTTTAAACCCAACGAATTCTAGGCATGGACGTGGTGGCAGGGTGAGAGTTGTGGATCCACCGCCAATGGTCGACACAAAGTTTGCTTTGGCGCGATCGCGTTTTAGTTATTGTTGGCGGCTAAGGCCAAAATATTCTCCATATCCGAACTTCTCCACATCACCTTCTCTCAACTCTCCGCACTTTATTCTTGTTACATTTCCACTCATCATTTACCGGTGACCCGTCAGAACGGCCCCAGGACAAATCTGCCCCGACAAAACGGCCCCGACAAATGGGCCCCGACAAAACGGCCCCGACAAAACGGCCCCCGTCAAAATGACCTCGACAAAACAGCCCCGTCAAATCGGCCCCCGTCATATCGGCCCCCGTCATATCGGCCCCCCGTCATATCGGCCCCCGTCATATCGGCCCCAGTCATATCGGCCCCAGTCATATCGGCCCCATACAAAATATTCAATGTTGCAAGTACTTTTAAGCTTACGCTGACAAACTATGTTGAAATGAGGCCTCAAGCGACGGTTCAGCTGGGCAATGGACTGCGGGGACCATCGTCTAATGCTAACTTGTTGGCGTATCTAATTATTTAAATGCTTTCAATGACAACTATTATAGTTCCAACTTCTATTTACGCAACGAATTATTTTTCATAAATCCAACTTCCATTTTAAAATGGCCACATAGGCCTAACATAATTTGGTAAAGTAAACTACGGTTTTACCAATCCGAGTTCTATTTACGCAAAGAATTCTTTTCATCAATCCAACTTAAAGGTACTTGGGACATGGGATATTTTGTGATGGGCCGATGTGACTGGGGCCGATATGACTGGGTGAGTGGGGTCGGTTTGACGGGGGGCCGATTTGACGGGGGCCGATTTGACGGGGGCCGATTTGACGGGGGCCCATATGACGGGGGTCGATATGACGGGGGCCGTTATGACGGGGGCCGAAATGACGGGGCTGTTTTGTCGAGGCCATTTTGACGAGGGCCGTTTTGTCGGGGCCGTTTTGTCGGGGCCCATTTGTCGGGGCCGTTTTGTCGGGGCCGATTTGTCCTGGGCCGTTCTGACGGGGTTACCTCATTTACCAATGGAAGCCCGGTTAATTATAACCGGTAACATCTCTGCGAGGCATCTCTAATTGCTGCGAATGGCGAACGTGGCTTAGGATGTCACTTCGGTCACGATATATCAACAAGAACGACATCACCATATACTGTCATTCATTCATTCATTCGTTCAGTCAGAGCATTTGTATAGCGCCGCTCTATAAGACGACTACTCAGAGTCGCTCTCACCCCAACACATGTTACCCACCGTAATGACTAATTGCTGTTTTGATTACTTAATTTTATATATCCTGGATTTATTTAGGAATTTTCAACTAATTAGGCCTACTTCGAATTCGAAACGGGCAGAAATCAGGTTGCTTCTCAGACTCGTGTCCGTCGTTAGACATGCTGAGATCGTTAGCTGTTGCCGGTATTACAGGTCAAGACAATGCAAAGGCATCGTTCTTTCCTTTGCATTCTGCCTCTGTTTCCTTGTTCGTGGAAGCATAAAGTTCAATGGAAAACGATAGCTGAATGGACAGAGCGCTGGACATGTAACGCGGAGAGCACAGCAATAGAGTCTGCACTTAGGCGACCCTGAGCAAATCTTTTCACGCACAATAACTGCCCAGAGCTATTGATGCTCTGTCGTATCATGGTCGCGTGCGCGCTGAACTTGGAAGGAGGGCAATCAATAAAAATACAGTTGTTTTATTGTATTGTATAATAGCTTAAAGTTACACAGATTTCATCAACTGTTTTTTTGCATCATCTTACACGGAGGTAGATGAAAAAGACCATACGATTACAGACCTATTTTTAGCCATCTACCGTTTTAAACCCAGTGCTTTCCATGTTATTCACTTAGCCTACTGCGAAGACTAACGAAATCCTACATGTGTCTATTTCCATAAAAACAAACAGAATAGGCTAGTACAGGGATCTCCAAAGTACGGCCCGCGGGCCACATCCGGCCCGCTAAGGCCTTTAATCTGGCCCGCGGAACTCTCCTTGAAGAAACAAACTAAATTGGGAAAATTGAAAATTTTAACGCCGCTGTAGGCTACTCTGACATGCATTTTGCCAAAATCCATGTCGCTGTTTGTAAGGCACTGTGCCTGATATGCATTGACACCATTGAAGTGCTTAAAGAGTACAATATTCGAGACATTATGAATCCAAACATTCAATGCATTACTCACAATTCACAGAGAAATGTTTTCTCTTCGGAATTTTGGCCCGTGGGGCTTTAGAAAGTCAGCAATGTGGCCCCCCGCTGGAAAACTTTGGAGACCTCTGGGCTAGTATAACAAAACATAATAGTTGTAACGGTGTTATTTATAATTTATTATTTCTTGAGAGTATAATATTATGGTAGGCCCCCTATTTTACGAAACGTGAACGGAATAAAGAAAAATTAAGAATAGGCCTATACATATTAGGAAATAATTGGAAAGCATAGGAGGACATTCCAAACTCTAAACACTGGTGGAGCACGGTGCTAGTCCCAAGTCAATCGATCGATCCACCTGCGCGTTTTACTGGCATCTTATCTTTCCAGGAGAGGACGAGCTTTGAGAATGCTTCACGACTAGCTGCTACCCATTTGAATGGGTATCACGTCATAATATGGTCGCCATGTACGGACTCTGCTAGCCAGAGCTTCAAATCTCTTAAACATCCAGGAAACTACTTCCAGGCGTACGTCACAGCGCTCACAAAGCTCGTCCTCTCCTGGAAATAGTTTCCTGACTGTTTTTTTTATTTTGTTCAATACCCAGCTGGCCCCAGCTGGCCCGGCTAGTATAGCTGCAGGTGTTAGAGTTAGCGCGTAGAAGCATTCGTCAAGGCGACTCTGAGCGTGAAGCTGCCGGTTCGCATAGATCTACCGATGGTGGATCATTAAGACATTTGAATTTCTGGGGGCATCTGCTTGTGGTGAAGCAACTCACCTCTGATTGGTGTGCACTGCGAGAGGCGCTATATAAAATTGATAGATACAATATAATACAATGAATTCATTTAAAAATGACCAGGGTCGAGGAAATATGGCCTCTAAATAAAACCGCGCATATACATGTATTTGCACTTAGCTGTATAGTATACGTCGCCTTTTAAGTCAGTCAAATCATGGGTCTCTAGAAGTCCAGTAGTTCTGCATATTTGGTTGGTCTAATGGGCTTCGTGATAGCTGAATGGTAACACACTGGCACGAAGAGCTGAAAGAAGAGGGTTCAAAACCCGCTGGTCCACAAAGATCGACTCAGCCTTCCATTCCCTAGTGGGCAGCAGTAAATGAGTATCCGTTTCACTGCGCAGGTAACCTTGGGTTCGGCGGAAAGACCTGTCTTCCTACCGCCAATGTATGGCAATGCCACCCAAGGACTGATGGCCTAACACCTGAGATCAACACCGGACCCGACGCTTGCGAAGCTAGTATGGGCAATACCTTTAGGCCTACTTTTAATTGATCAATACCAGTCATTTGTCTAAGTATTCTTCGCTGCCTTTTCCATGCTAAACAGGTGGGCGTTTTAATTGTTATTCAGCAGTTCACCGTTCAAATATCAGCTTCATTTGCAACATTATTTGAGCATTTGTATTCGAGTTCATTTGTTACGCTTCTGTCTTGTGTTCCTTTAATTGCAATTATGCACAGGCCTACATTTATCAGCCTATTTGTATACTCGAAGACCCCGAATTTAAAAACCATTGAGCTCATTAGTTTTAACCGGACTCTGAGCATATAATATATCGGTCTCGGAAGATATCGAACGTGTAATGTCTTCTGATCCAATGACAAGGAGAACGGACAAACGCTGTTACGAATCGATCGTGTCTTATTCATCGTATAAAATAACTTAAGAAATCGATTAGACTGTTTTCCACGTAGGACCCTAAGTTCATTCGCTTAACGAAGGCGTTTGCAGAACGAGGTTCAAAGACTTTAATAGCCTACTGCTGTAGGTCCAGAAAAAGATTACATCTCTCAAAGCTCAAGACAAAAGACTCTCTAGTCTCTCATCCTTCAATGTCAGTGTAAGAAAATGAAAGCTACTTTCTTCTTCTGTTTGAATTCATTGGGTGAGTTTTTGTCCTTCATGTTCCGCAATTATATGTTTCAGAACAAGAGTTAGGGCCTAGTCTATACGCTCAGTTGCCTTAAATTGTTTAGAATTAAATTCTCTTTCAATTGATGTCTAATTGAACTCTTAAGAGCAGGGATTGATCGAAGCATGGTTGTCAGTATTTTCCGAAATTTTTGTAATTCTTGGACAAACTTGAGAGCTTCTTAAATTGCGTTCTATAAAAACACAGACACACACATATGTATGTACATGTATTTCAGTTGCATCGTTAGCATAGTAGCATCGGTACAACGGTACACCATTTCCTTATAGGTTACATGGTTAGACAGTGATTGTAAATTCACGTGATCTGCTACGGATTTGAATCCCGGACGTTGACATAAATGACAAACGTATTATCAGTCAGCCACCTTTTCATCTAAGCTTGATTGATGTGATTAATTAGGCTGTTACTATTTAGGTGTCTTTTATCTCTTGTAGGATTAGTTCTGGTTCTAACGCAGACGCGACAACCTTTTTCTGCTCCATTTACTACAGGTAAAATTGCATGACCCTTTTGAAACACTAATTTAAAAATTCACCTTATGTTTGTATAGGCCTATAGCCTATGTATCAGCCAGCCTACATTTGTTATGCGCCTATTGCAAAACAAATTCAGTTTTTATATAGGCTTACAGCCTTACAGGCGTGACAAAGGGTTCGATTTAAGCTTTGAACTCGAAACCTTAAGGTTTTCATCTTCTGATAGCTCGAGTTGGGACTTGGAGTAAAGGGCTGAGGTCTGTAGGGAAAATACTTCATGAATTGGTAAAAATATAGAAATCATGCATATTATAGGTCTATACTCAGTGTGAGAAGTCGAATTTCTAATAGCTAAATAATTTTAATAAACTGGCTTAATAATCGGCAGAGATCGGAAAATACATCCAAAGTTTCACCGCTGAAAGCTCGTAAAATGTGCGACTATATTATGAATAGCCTTACGATTACGTTCACTAGACAGAAGCCCTGTCAACTTTTCTGAATGTGGTGTGCTACTGCCAACGACTCCCAACACGGTCCCGATGCGCTGGGTGTAGGCCCTATCTGAATTCTGAAAGAGTCTACGACTATTTATTTAGCTATGTACAGTTCGATCATCCTATCGTTCTTCTTCCATCCTAACGCCAGTGGTCAAATTCAACGGGACCTGAGATCCGGCACTTCTGTTTTGACACCAGCCACCAAACCTATTAGATGCGCCACTGGAAAAAGAAGACCCGTCTCCTAAATGCTTCTTAATAACAATTATTATCGACGATATGCAACGTCTTTCCCGCATTTCATTTATATTCAAACAGCGAATAGCGAGTCTCGGTTATAGATTTTTCGGATAGGCCTACGCTTAAACAGAAACCACACCTCGACTTATCACACAAGAGGCGAAGCCAATGTTTAACTAGTTCCACATAAACCAGTAATCTCACTGATCTGATCAATGCAACAAGCTGCGTTCTTGCCAGTTTGATCAAGTGAATAAACGAAAATTGATTGATTGCTTGTTTAGGTATTAGATTCAGAGATCCGCCACCTCTGGATGGGCAGTTTAACCACTGCCTAACACTACTCCAATTTTCTGCCTGTCGTCTTTTAGATTCAGTAATCATTTAATAGCTCAGCTAAATTCTTCGGAACAAAATCCAGTCAACACTCTGGCAGTTGCTTGACCCATGCTACCAAGCTAAGTGTGGCACGGTGGCTGACTGGTTAGAGCGGTTGGCCTGTAACGCGGGGAGAGTACGGGTTCGACTCTCGTCCTGGGCAGTTACTGCGTAGGGACCGTGACCAAGTCCTTCGCGCACTATTGCTCTGCAATAGAATTGCATATTCGCCATCGAGGCGTGTGCACTTCTGAGCTTTGGTTCACCTTTGTAAGAACAGCGATATCGAAATGCAGCTGTTTTGTATGTTCTCTCCAACTTCTGTACAGACCTTTTAATTCAAAACCGAAAACCACACTTTAAATCCTATCCAATCCCATCCTCCCCTTTTTCCTTCTCTTTCTCGCCGTTCCAATTCTAAGCACCATCTACCAATAATCGCCTGCATGATTACCTTCCTGGCATTATTTTGGATGTGAACTTCAAACCCAACCTCACCACAGTCCCTGCATGACGTAACCATTTCGCTTTTATCTGATTTAAAATCCATGAATTAACCTGTTCCAATAACTTCGGTTTTTCACGCTAAAGATATAAAAACATTTATATTTTTCGATTATTGACTAAAATAATAATATAGCATGATATTTCAAATTCAAATTATACTTGTAAACAGGTCATTTTGTTATTACGAATATAAGTGTAGGCCTATCAGTTTATTTTGTGTAGACTGTAAACTGACAAAGGCCGGACGTGAGTATGCCGGTCCACTGAATGTAACGGTATCTGGTCGGACATGTCAGCGCTGGAATTCGGACCAACCTCACTTCAACTACTACAAACAGACTACTCTCTACCCGGAAGGAAGTGCCTCAGCCGCTGGCAACAAATGCCGAAATCCAGACAGCAACTACAACGTCGGTATTTGGTGCTACACTACTAGCCCAAACGCAAGATGGGATCACTGCGATGTACGATTCTGCGGTAAATAAACTCAATTAATCAATCACTAAATCAACCAATCAATCAATCGATCAATCAATCAATAATTTAGCAAGTAATCAACCAACTACCCATCTACTCAAAACAGATGTTAAGCTATAAGTCATTAAATCAAATGTCGCTCATTCATTTATCCATTCATTCAATCAGACAGCCTTTAAAACGTACAGTCGACTTAATTCATTTTAGCTATAAAGATAAAAAATTAACTTTAATGGTTAAACTATTATCATCATAAGAATGATTGGATGATGAAAATATTGGTAGAAGCTATAGGAAGAGGACAGTGAAAATGACGACAATGAAGCTGAATACCTGTACTAAAATTGATATCGCAACATAGTAAATTTAATACGTTACCGACTTAGATTAGAGTTTGTCAAATATAATGAAATGAAACCAATTCTTCTATCATGATAAATATTATGATAATCAATAAATTAAGACGGGAAGATATTACTTTAATCTCTTTGCAGAATGCCGACTACAGAGCGACCTGTTAGGCGTTCAGTATGAGGGTCAGATAAGCTATACAAGAAGTGGCAGACAGTGTAGGTCCTGGGCTTACCAGCCACCGAAACCCCATCCATTCAACGAAAGCATCTTCTACCCAGATGCCACGGTTGGTGAGGCTAGAAACTACTGCAGAAACCCAAATGCCAGTCGATCTGATGGACCCTGGTGCTATACGACCGATCCAAACATGGAGTGGGAATATTGCATCATCCCTGTCTGCAGTAAGCATGACAGTATTGTGCTATACACATCTATTAACTGTTAAGTGTGTAGCTTAATGTCGCCTCATAGGACTACTCGTTGACATTAAGTAAGAGAATATTCTAGGTAATTTCATCTAGTTACTTCTAGTTACTTCAATGGCGCCTTTATTATAAAGCATAAAGCGATTTCAATCGATTTTTGGTCAAGATGTGTCTTCAAGTGAAAGCGGATACAGCCAAAGGATAATTATAATCCACAATATTGTCGTGACTGTCTTAATAATTTTATACATTTGCAACAGAGAAAGCTTACTGGCTTTAATAATATTATATAAAAAATTCACAGATTTAGTTTGCTAAAAGTTAATTAGCCTAAGGCACTAAATTATATCGAAGATTGCTGAAATCCAACAGTAAAGTCAGATCTAGATGAAATGGTTCGAATATGATAATATTCGCACGTGGGCTCCTTATGTGGTACAGATAGACCTATATTTAAGTTTATAGAGAGCTATGGGATACAGATGTCCTATATATGTGGGTCTTTATACAGAGCTAACGAGTCCATGTTGGAATGCTGTCAAGTCATAAACTCACCATGTCTTATGCTGTTGGAAAATATGAATTATGTATTTCTTTCGATTAATATCGTTCTTTAGATTTCACATCACCAGTTTTCCCAACAAGACCACAGAGTTCGACAACTTTGAGCCAAACATCACTTAATCAGACTCGAACCTCCACTCCAAGAACCACACCATCTTCTACCATGGATACACGAAGCAGGTCACCTTCTCCTACAAATCCAAGAACCATTCCAACGTCTACATCGAATCTGATGTCCATTCAACCAAGAACTACGCCATCTACAACTCGTCGTTCACCATCAACTACAAGAACAGTTGTCCTGCCGACACAGCTTCCACAGGACTCCACCAGTTCAATGCGTAAGCACAGTCTCAAATGCTTTCAATCTCACAACAGGGTATTAATGGCTTATTGCTGTGTTTTATATGATTATAATTTATTCTTCTATCCGTATCTGTAGGCCCAGGTGATTAGACTGATGCAAATATCTATTAGTAAGTATTACAAACCAAAG
This sequence comes from Aporrectodea caliginosa, assembly GCA_020284085.1. Lineage (NCBI taxonomy): Eukaryota > Metazoa > Annelida > Clitellata > Crassiclitellata > Lumbricidae > Aporrectodea > Aporrectodea caliginosa. The sequence continues at coordinate 123,909 of JACEVL010000149.1, read as the reverse complement.
TTCTGGTGGATCATTCCATGTATTAGTTTCTGATCTGTATCTTTCGCGTTAGTCCATGAAATATAGTGGCACGAACACGTTATGTGTCTTGACATGTTCTATAGGTAGAAACATTGTAGCAGTTTAAGTTTTTTCCCATAAATTTTCTCTGTTTGATTAAAACAAAACCGATTCTGTTTAGAAGCTTGGTTTGTTTGTGATATACTTTTGTTCGGTGTTCTGCCAATACTTTTGTACATTTACACGAAATAGGCTTAGATCTACGTATTTAACAACTTCAAACGTGACTACCGCTGCGTTGGCTGAGACATATTTAATCCCTTGCTATAGCTAATATGGTTTAGTACCGATACACAACTTGTTTACTACATGATTAAATATTGTTAACCATGACTCAATCGGAAGTCAGTATTCAGACCCGCCTAGCTAAACAAAACCAGTATCGAAATGTTAATCCTAGGCAGTATCACCAGATTTAATCAATTAGGTAAGTCCCAATTAGACGTTCCGCTACAAAAACTGATAAAGGCACCTAATCCTGACTGCCATGATAGAGAGCACTACAGTAATCGAGGCTGGAAACCATACAGCATCCCGCATTTCTTCGTGTGCATTGGATTGCTTCACCGGGCAAGATTTTTTTCGATTTTCAGTTGAAAATCCAACTGTAATCTTGAAACACGTGTTTCTGAAGTGGGATTAACTATTGCAAGAGAGCGGGCAAAGGCATTATGTTAGCCGTTGCCCGGTATCCATGGGGTTGCTTTACGAGGATTATTGTGCAGCTTCTCAGTGCATTTTTTCTAGAAAAGGGTTCCGGAACTGAACAAACTTTTTAAGGACGTCGACGTCAAATGAAATCTGGGGTACAATGCATCGATGGACGATGGACTATAGGGGCATAGGCTATTTTATGCTAACTGTGTATTTCATATTATATTAAAATCAATAAACACCAAAAGCACTTAAATTAAATTACAATGACTAAATAATATTTTTATTAACATTTTTAATTAACTAAATTATTTTTATTTTTATTATGCTAATAGCTGAAAAGGTCCCGGAACCCCGTTCTGAAAAAAGCACTCACTGTATGCCTAATGTCCCTGCACCGAAATTGTCAGCGCCTTTATAGCCTGAATATTAAAATGACAATTTCTTCTGTATTAAACTTTTAGGTGAGAGTGCATCCAACAACATCGTCAAGATTGTCATACCCATCGTCGCAGTAATTGCCGTCATCTGTGTCATCGTTGTAATTATTGTCTGGAAACGGACTGGCTTTTTCCAATTGTCCTGGAAAAGATTCATCGACGGGCGCAGTCCTCCAGGTGGGGAAAGTAACCAGCAGAGGTCGACAGCGGCGGTGCCTATGGATGCAACGCCCAGGCAGGCTGATAGCTTCGACAATCCAGTGTATACGAAGGACCAGCAGCCGATAGAGATTGCCGGAGTGACCAAGGATCACAGCTCCACGGATTACGTTACCATATCAGATTCCGGAGCAGCTTACATGTCGATGGATAACGTTAGACTGTCGTAAACGTTGTACTGTACTTCTCTATGCTGTGTAGTATCGATTAGATTGTAGGTAATATTAGAAAAAGAAAGTGATCATTTGACTGTAGATAGTACTTTAGTTGAATGCTATTTTATGAACACTTGCTATCGTACAGCTGTAAGAGTAGCATAACTATTATGTTTGATTAATTAATTATTCGATCCTCTCAATCAGGATTTGTGAACTCAGCATCCGCATATTTAATCTCAGAATTATCGATGTCTCCATCTTGCAACTCATCTTTCTCTTATCCTGTCCCAGAATCTGTTTCTGGGGTTGTGTTCGCATCGTTTGAGGATGTTTCCGACTGTTAGAATTAAGTGTAACATTCTGTGGGGTCTGTAAATAATATGGTGAGGCTTGTGTGTTCTCCAGCCCAGAACGACTCGCGTCACTCACTTTTCTACTTCCGACATAGAATGCCCGTGCCGTACTAACTTCGTCTATGGCAGTACCTGCTCTCTCAATAGGAGGTTCGGGATTGGCCGTTTCTACACGAGAGCGGCAGTACTATAAGAGTTTGTCTCGCAATACGACTTTGCCTGTTCCGTAGTTGCCGGATCGGCAAACATTTAAATGGTGGCCTTTCTTCATAACACGGCGACTACATGTAGACCTGTAGCATAGGCCCCTAAGTGTTTAATCAAGTAAGTACGTAGAGCATACTTTCTCACTGGAAATTCCGCGGTCGAAATGTCATTTCCAGTTACATGCATCCCATGTAGACAGTATTTCTTTGCCTTGCTTTCATCTTTAGAACTTTGTCATAAACGTATGCAAAGAGTTACATAGGAATTGTCATAAACGTATCCGATGTGGCAACGAGCACAGGCTTCCACTTCAACCTGATCCAATAAAGAATTTACCTATTAATGTTACGGAGATCACAAGACATGTGATAATTGGTAAAAATATCGAACTGTTTCAAGAAGATCAAACAATATCTGTGAGTGCAAAAAGCTAAGGATTCTGATGCATGTTTGTTTCTTGGAAGCAACCAGTTACATATGAATTAAATTTTAAATAATGATAGCTCTAAAATCAAGAGATAAAAGCTACGAGCCTAAATTTGAGACATTGTGCAAAAAATGTAATCAAATAGAAATGGACCTAACCGGTCTATGTGCAAGTGTGGCAGTGACCGAATGGTGTTTTGTTCATTTCAGACATCTCCAAACAATCCGAAATGCCTTTGTCTGTAAACTATCACAAAAACCCAAAATTGCATAAAATTATTCAATTTCTTCGATTTCTTCACTGGCTGAATGTCTATCAGCGAACTATAAGACTCAGTTTCGTGCAGCGCCGGATTTACTACTTCATCTTACATTCGCCAGGTAGTTCTATAGAAAATATAATCGCCGTACTGTTACTATAATTCCTCGTACCTTCTTCCGTCTCTCAAATTCTATAATGGCTGTTTCAATTAGTGCCAGTTTCCCAAAAGGCGCTATGTAAATAGCAGATACATGCATACGCTGCACCAACTGTGTGGAACCAACTCTCGCAAGATACGCGACTCTTGGTTCCCCTCCACCTGTCCATGGATTCAGTCGTCCATGTTTGAGCAGGAGTCGAATCACGACGATGTCAAAGACTTCTGGGAGTCAGAAAGTTTCAGGTTTTTCTTCAGCTTTGGCGATTTCAAGAGGACCAAACTCTTGATGTAGGCCTACGTTTTATGTGATGAGAGAAAGATATCACCGTCATTGCGATGGTGATGTCGAAGTCGTTGTCAGAGTCTGACGCAATGACACAGGATGACTCTTTCCATTGTCATGATGACTTCATCGTCGCTCATTGTTTGCAGGAAAGATCTAACGGCATTGCTTTATCTGCAATCAATTCAATCAGTTAATAGTTCAATCGATCAATCCATCAAAGAATGAGAAACATCAATCACCAAAAAACAATGGACGAAGATCACGGAAGCAATAAATCACTTAACTAATCGATTCAACATCGATATAATCAATCATTCCAATATCTAGCACGCTATAAACCATTCAATCTGTCGATGAATCCATCAGTAATCAAGTATAAATATTTATGTAGGCCTACATCAGGTAAGCTAAGGTAATGAATGAATTCACTAATCAATCAATTATTACTGGTTCAATCAGTCAATCTAAGGATCCTTCAGTCAATCAATAGATTGATCGACCAATCAGTCAATTTTTAAAGTCAATTAGTCAATCAATTAGTTGATCAGTCAATCAATGGACTGGAGTATTCAAACAATAGCTCGATCAGTCAATCAACAAATTCTTTCTTCAGTCAGACCGCCAGTCAGTCAATCAGTTAGTTGTTTCAAGAAGCTCCAGGACGTCAGATGATGAACGAGGTCAGCTGCTACCAGCCGACACTACACATGGCTATCACGAGATTCACACAGGCACAGTAGCATCCAAGTAAGCAATCAACTGATTAGCATAGCATCAAGAATTTTAGATAAGAATGTTACATTGGCGATCGGGCGATAGCTAACCGCATCTAGGCCATCCCGCTTTAGTACCGGGTGCAGAATAACATCGTTTCTGCGAGACCGGCAACTGCGCCTCACGAATCGAGCGGTTGCACATCATAGTGAGGAACGGGAGGATGACATCTATGAGTTCCTGTACCAGCAACGTGGGCGCAGGATCAAGCTCGCACGTTTTCAGTGCAGATGTTATGATAAGTGCGCCACTTGTAACCTCGCATAGGGTGGGACGTCGGTGGTCAGTAGGTCGATAATCAGACGACGGAGCTGTGGAACCCGCCTCTCAGATGGATGTGATCTTGGCAGTCAGCCTCTCCAAGAAAGCGTCGGCCAAGAAGGATGACGATGACTAGGATGACCGGCGAGAGAGGTCTTCAGGCGTGTTCCAGAGTTTCCTAAAGGCTCCCCGACCGGTACTCCCGCTTCCGGTCCCGGCACATCTCGCAAAAGGCAAATTCATGCGGCCATGTCCTTTTCAGACCAGCTTCACCTGTATAGCCTTTCAAGAGTCTTGAATCAAGACACAGGGCTCGGCGACGTAAAGCCCTGCGCTCAGCATCAAACCAGGTCCTTAACGGGCAATGACGTGATCTGACCGGGCGAACAGGGAGAAACGTGTCAAGCAACTCAGGCATCACGGCCGAGTAAGAGTCGAAAAGTACTGACGTAGGACCAGGGCCTGAGGTTGTGATTTATACGAAATAAGCAGAACAGAAAAGTGGCATTTGACAATCTATAGTCATGCAATAAATTTCGTTTTCTGCTTGATGAAAGTAATTGATATCTATCTGTTTCTTGCAGCATATGACGTTCTTCTGATCGCAGCACCAAGCAGATAGCTATCAGTTATTGTTGAATGTTTGTTAGTAGGTGCACTTGCACCCGTGATTGTTCAATAAAGATTCATATCTAGTATGAAACTCCTAACGGTTCAGCTTTTCAGTTTAATCATTCGCAGGGTTATCAGATGGAAACGAACGCGCACAATCGGCGCGCACCAGCACATAATTGTAAAAGTATTTATATTCCAAAACCGTGGGTTACAAGATTTTTACTGCCACCAAACCCGGAGACACGGGTTTTAAAACAGCCCTCCGGGTTCGTATTTTATGTTTCGCAGACTCGTGTCCCTATTTAGAGCCGATGAGTTCGTTAGTTGCTATTGATATAATTATATATATATATGTGTGTATATATATATATATACACACTTAGCCTACACATGACTGCAGAAGTCAGGTCTTAGCAAGTGTGCATTGATTAACCAAAAGTCGAGGACTTTTGATCCTATGATTTCCACTTACATATGCTTGAGTTACAGAAGGCTTAAGTCTTTCATAGCTTTACATAGAAGTCTCTCATCGTTCGCTGTTAGTTAGCCTATAAGCTAAGACAATGAAAACTATTCTCTTCTTCTATTTGAATTCGTTGGGTGAGTTTTGAGCGACAATTACATTTTTAGAACGACAGTCACCCTCTTATGATTACTTCTCTTAAAATAAAATGCTCTTGGGGTTAGTTTTCTTTCAGTTGAAGTCTACTTAAAATCTAAGATACAGAAAATGAAGGATGCATTTGAGCTTGAAGCATCGGTGCAGCAAAGAGACACCATTTCCTTACAGGTTACACGGTTAGGTAGCACTTGTCATTACGCATGAAGCACTACGGATGCGAAACCCCGACATTGACATAACTGAAAAAGTATTATCAGTCAGCCAGTGTGTAATTTAGTTCCAAGATCCATTTCTATTCCTATTCTTATTCTATTCCACTGTCTTCATTTTAGTTCTAGTTGTAGTTCCTCTTAATAAATAAATTTGATTCTTGTTCTAGTTCCACTGCCTATTGAGAAATAATTTTAGTTCCAGTTCCAGTTCCAGAAAATTTATATTTGCTTCCAAAGAATGAATGAGGATTGATTTAACGGGTAGGCCGACAAAGATTAGTGTTTGCATATTACTTTTGTCTAACATTTAATGGGTATCTTGACCTACTTATGAGATTAGTATAGTATGGACAATGTGAATGCGACTGTTAATAAAACAGTTTCTAGGCAGACACACTAAAAGTTACCAGTCCGCATAGCTATTAAAAATAAAGAAATAATTTTTATTCTATTCCGTTCTCGTCCGAGAAAATATTGAAATTTTTATTCCTATTCTATTCTCGTTCCAGACTTAATTTTTATTCCAGTTTTCGTTCCGTGGAACTAATTTAAACTAATTATTATTCCTATTCTATTCTCAGGAACTAAAATAACACTGCAGTCAGCCACATTGTATAGTCTAGCACTTCCAGCATTCTAACATGGGCACATAAAGGTTCTAGATTCCCATCTGGGACCTTAAAGAGCCTACATGAGTTCCATTTAATGTTCTCGAATATGCTGTTAGTCGAATAGCTAAAGAGTGAATGAGGATTGATTGCTAACTGTACATGCATCTTTAATCTGTTTCAGGGCTAGTTTTAGTTCTAACGCAGCCGCGACAACCTTATCCCGGTTCTTACACTACAGGTAAAAAAAATTACATACATCTTTACAATTTTAAAATCCATTTTAGGCCTATGTATTTCAGCTACACATGGAGTACATCTGTACTAAACACATTCAGTTATTGATTTAGTCCTAAATGCGTCAAAAGAGTGCCGAGTTTCCTGCCCCAGCTTTTGATTAGAAAGCTTAAAGTTTTGGTGCGCTTGTACTAGCCTAAGGTCTGATTTTGCTAGCAGAGACAGAAAGATCGTCATCTACTGCTTAGCTTTCCATCATGTCCAATTTTAAAGAGCATCTACCGTATCCGCCTGCCTGACCTTTGGGTCTGAAATTGAAACCTCAACTCACCATATGCATTGTCTGCAACACCCATTTTATTCTTTCTAATCAAGAACCAATGAAATAACCGGTTCTCTCAAAATGGGTGCTGAAAAATAGAAATTTTACATTTTCCGATAAGTAACTAAAATAATAAAGTTAACTGTTTTCAAATTCGGAATCTCACCCCAGCTACTTCAAAAAGTCGACGCTTTTCCCTGAAGGAAATGCTTATAAACAGGTTGTTTTATTACTAGGATTAACATTTTTTATTTGCCTACCTATGGATCTTGTCAACCTGTTTGGTGTAGACTGTAAACTGACAAAGGCCGGACACGAGTATGCAGGACCTCTGAATGTAACGCGTTCTGGTCAGACATGTCAGCGTTGGGATTCCGACCAACCTCACCCCAGCTACTTCAAAAAGTCGACGCTTTTCCCTGAAAGAAATGCTTCCGCTGCTGGCAACAAATGCCGAAATCCGGATACTGACCACAACGAAGGAGTCTGGTGTTACACTACTAACCTAAACAAAAGATGGGAAGCATGCGATGTGGACTTTTGCAGTATGTAAACTAGATCAATCAGTCAATAAACAATCAATCAATAATCCATCGATTCAATCAACCAATCAGCTGTTCAACAGCCAGTGAACTAACCAGACACTCGATGAAGAAGTAAAATATTCAGTCAGTCAGTAAAAAGTCGTTCATTTATTAATCCATTCAATAAGACGGTGTCACGACAATTCGTCTACCGACATTTCGTTAGGCGGTTGGGGATACTTGAGATGATTGAGTAGATAAGTCGTGTTTTTACCGGCTGTCAGCCGGCCACATAACTTGACTCCCATTAACACCAACAACGCTGATGATAGGTCTACACGAACTTTTATTTGTGACTGATTAATACTCGAAATGACTCCAGACAGCATTCCCACAACTACAGTTGCTCAGGAACTTTAGATAGGCCTACGTTTTGATTTTTAATAACAAGATTGCTACAACTGCTAAGTTTGTTAATTTGCGCTAGTCAACCTGAGTCGCAATTGCTATAGAAACCTTAACAAATTAGCTAAATTTAATATAAAAAATACGCCACTACTACTACTGGGTTAATTCAGAAATCCAGAATCCAGGGCGAACATAGGCTATTAGCTGTAGGATATTTTTACGTCCTCATGTTTGTCGATTGTGCACTTTTTATTTTTTTGTATTAACGAAATAACAATAAATCTTCGTTAGTGTTATTTTCGTTATAGTTATATTAATGATATTTTTAGTTATAGTTATAGTTATCATTAACGAAATCATTTTATTTTTGTTAACGAACATTTTCGTTACCGTTATCGTTAACGAGAATCATTAGTGGCACTCACTGCGTCCAAGAGCCCACAATCGAGTCATAATTCACAATGCTGAATGTTTGGTATCTCGGAAAATATTCATAATGCGGATGAAGTAGCCTATGGTCTTAATAATATTAACGCTAGGGACAGGTAGCCTAAAGATTTCAGACTTATATGGCTATGTTAGAAGTCGCCTAAACCACAAAATATGACTGCTTTAGTAAGAAGTAACCTAAATGTCTTATTAGCAATTGATATAATAAAGGATGCACTTACTTACTTGCTCACTTAATTTTGTTTAGTAAAGGCAGTAAACTTAGATTTATCGAAAATTATTTCAACCCAATAGCAACGTTAGATGTTGAAAATATTGTGACAATATGATAAATATTTTCAAATGGGCTCCATATGTCGCACGTATTGGCATATAATGTTTAAAACTGAAGAGAGTTCTGTAATCCAAATGTCCTACACGTGGGCCTTTATACAGGGCTTACCAAGCCCATTTTGGGATATTGTCAAGTCATATTCTCACCATGTCTTCAACACATTAAGATATCATATGTTGGAAAATATTAATTATGCTTCTTTTTATTGATTTTTGACTGTAATTTCTCTAAATTATCGTTCTCTAGATTTCACATCACCAGTTTTTTCAACAAGACCACAGAAATCGACAACGTCGAGCCAAACATCACTTACTCAGACTCGAACCTCGACTCAGAGAGCCACACCATCGTCTACCATGGATACACGAAGTATGCCACCAACTCATACGAATCCAAGAACCATTCCAGCGTTTACCACCATTCTGATGACACTTCCATTCCAAGAACTGAACCATCTCCTACGAATTCAAAATCCATTCCAGCGTCTACCACCATTCTGAAAACCATTCCAGCAAGTCTACCACCTCCTCTCCAAAAACCATTCCAGGGTCTACAACCATTCTGAAAACCATTCCATGGAAGAATGCACCATCTCCTACGAATCCAAAAACCATTCCAGCGTCTACCACCATTCTGATGACCATTCCATGGAACTGAACCATCTCCTACGAATCCAAAATCCACCATTCCACCATCTACACTTCCTCCACCATTCCTGAATTCAACCATTCCAGCGTCTACCACCATTCTGATGACAACCATTCCATCCTGGAATCTGAACCATCTTGACTACGAATTCCAAAAATTCAAAATCATTCCAGCGTCTACCACCATTCTGATGACACTTCCACCAAGAACTGAACCATTCCTACAAAATCCATTCCAGCGTCTACCACCATTCTGAAAACCATTCCAGGGTCCATTCCACCACCATTCTGAAAACCATTCCACCAAGAACTGAACCATCTCCTACGAATTCAAAATCCATTCCAGCGTCTACCACCATTCCGATGACACTTCCATTCAAGAACTGAACCATCTCCTACGAATTCAAAAATCATTCCAGCGTCTACCACCATTCTGAAAACACTTCCACCAAGAACTGCGAATCTTCCACCACCATTCTGAAAACACTTTCACCAAGAACTGAACCATCTCCTACGAATTCAAAATCCATTCCAGCATCTACCACCATTCTGATGAAACTTCCACCAAGAACTGAACCATCTGAATTCAAAATCCATTCCAGCGTCTACCACCATTCTGATGACACTTCCACCAAGAACTGAACCATCTCCTATAAAAATCATTCCAGCGTCTACCACCATTCTGATGACACTTCCACCATTCTCCTACAAGAACTGACCACCATCTACAAATCGAGCCATCTATAAATCGTCGTTCACCGTCAACTAAAATGGTTACAACAACAATTAGACTATCGTTTCAGCTTGCACAGGAAACCTTTAGTTCACGTACGTAGGAATAGTCCAGCTTTCAGCCTCACAACTAGTTAATCGTGTTTTATTATTGATTTCTTTATGCGCATAATTTCTATATCAGGCAAATACATCCTTCACTATAGTAAATCTGATTTGGCGGTACCGCTGACTTGGTCGTCAGCTGTTAACTGTTATGGTGAAGAAAATAATTGACAGCCTATAGCTAAAATAACTTTCTCGTCTTGAAATGGAGCGAGAGTCGGTCTAATAGTGGTCGAAACTACTCCCAATGTATGTCTTGTTTAATAAAATTTTAGGTCAGAATGCATCCACCAACATCGTCAAGACAGTCTTACCCATCGTTGGAGTGATTGCTGCCATCTGTGTCATTGTTGCAATTATCATCTGGAGATGTAGGACTACGGGTCTTTTCCAGTCGCCCTGGCGCAGTCCTTCAAGTGCCGAAAGAAATCAGCAAGCGACTCTGGAAGCAAAGGCCAAGCAGAATTATACCTTCGACAATCCAGATTATGACAATTGCCAGCAGCTGATAGAAATTGACGATGCCATCAAGGATTACAGCTCCACAGATTACATTACAATAACAGATTCCACAGTGGTTTACGCGACAGTAGACAAATTCAGACTGTCGTAAACTTTTTAACGTACTTGCCTTTGTGCTATTGTTTAGCTTGTACGTTATATTAGACAAAGAAAAGCGATTATTTCAATTTAGGTAGGATTAGCTAAGTGCTTTTCTAAAATGATGCACTTGAAATTGTAAAATTGTAATACTAGCGTAACTATGCTGGTTTAATATCATAATTCAATCTTCTAAACCAGAACTTTGAAACTGAGCACATTCAGGTCACATTCCACGGTAACCTTAAATGGTTCGCAGATGGAAAATATATGAGAAGAATATACTGCAGATGAAGCAGCAGAGAGAAGCTCTTCTAGAAATCGGAGTTTTTTGGCCATTGCCTTTGTCAACTCTTACCAGTTCTTCGTTAAGACAAGTACTTATTTAACAAGAGAGAGCATTCTTTCATGCTACCCATTGTTAAATCTAACCCACTGAAGAGTAATTTTGTTAATCGATGAATCTTTAGTTATATTTAGGTGTGAATTTATGTCGGTATAACATGTTCCGGTAAATGGTCTATTTCAAACATGTATGTAATCGTTGTATGCAGTGCAATGTATGTGCGTTTGTCAGATGCAAATAAAGGTTACTTCCATACTTACCCATTCCAACGGGTAGCTCAGACGAAGGGTCTCACCCGATGAATTAAATTGATCAGGGTTTAGGTCATACGGTCCATATAGAGAAAATATAATGTACACGCATTTGTATATTGTAGTCTAAGAGTTTTTAATGACAAGAGAGAGAAAGGAGATGCATCGAAGACAGAGCGGCCATCAGGTCAGAGAGAGAAGACACAGAGAGAGACAGAGAGAGACAGACAGAGAGAGAGAGGCAGACAGACAGACAGACAGACAGACAGAGAGAGTCTGCGACGGTCTAGCAATTTAAAACAGAGGGCTTGAGTTGAGATTAGTACCAACACCACGGTATTACCGCCTCTGCTGACACCATCATTTTACCGCGGTTACCGCGGTATTACCTTTTTGCACATTACCCTGTCCCTGTCTAGTTGAGAACGACATGTCATGAAAAACTGCATAGTTTTAGTTATCACTAAAGAAAACGACAAGTTTACCTCGTTGAATAATTATGAGACTGACGAACAAGACCAACCGGGTTTAAATACAGTATGTATGGCCATTGTTCAATGTCTTATAAATCGAAAGTCATGTATGAAAAAGATTCTTTGCCAGGCAGGAACCCAGTGCAATTATATAAGTTCTTGAGTTATATGCTCATCTCTAAATGTACAGTACCAGTTTCGACTGTAGCCAAAGAGTTATGAAAACTCTGGAGATTCTGCAAATTAGACTTAGTTATACCAGTTAGATGCGAGCTACAGCAACCCAGGCGACTGGAGTAGGCCTACAGCGAATTTGAGACATTGTGCAATGAAATGTAATCATATAGAAATAGGTCGATCTATATAGCTAATGTGTAGCCTATGTAAATGTGGTAGATGATCGCGCTAGTTAATTTTGAAAGAATTACTTGTAACATATTACACAATAGACTATTCTATTCTATTTACGGACTTGTAAAGCGCCTCTCTCAGACAACCTAATAATAAGAGAAGAAGCCCACGAAAAAAGAAAACTTAAGAGAACGGGCAGAAACAGTAGTGCCCCCAGATAAGATCACAGCACGAGTCATAGCAGCTGATGACGTGTACTGTACACTGTGTCCACGATAAAGTAGATCACTAGACTTTGTTAAATATCTTGGTCAATTGCAGTACTATAGGTACTAAATTTGGTGCACATGAACTTCAGTCTGTTCTATCTAAACCCTGCAAATTTTATTACAATTGATACAACGGTTACGAGGATATACCCTTGTGAAATTGGGTGGTTCAGGAATCAATCAATCAATCAATGAATACTTTATTGTTCACCAAACAATTCACAATCAGCAAATAGACAGGCAAGACAATCCAGTGACAATGGGAAGACCCAAAGGAACAACAGGTTCCGCTAACAGGGTCGCCCTATTACTAGCAGGCATTACTCAAACATGCTTTACAATTGGTTTACAAGGTTTACAATTGGTCGTAGTACACAGGTTAATGTCTTTTTTATTTCCTTTGAAAGTCATAAGCTTGTATGAACACAGTTAACACAATTAAAAAAACATAGTAAACATAAAGACGCAGTCTGTTTCTGCAGACGAGATCAGTGCACCAAGCACACAATTCCTTACAATAAAACACAGTTTGACACGAATAAGACCATAGGTTATCTAATTAAGTTCAGCCATATAATACATCTTTAGATTATGTTTAAACAGATATAGCGTTGGGATGCGAGTGAGTTCATTTGGCAAGGAATTCCACAGTACCGGTCCATAGATTCTAATGCTATGTTGCCTAATTTTAGTACGCATACTGCACTGATGATACTTTTTAGAAGAACGTGTTTGATGGTCATGAATTTCAGAATTTTTACAGAACCATCGGTTAAAGCTTTCAGGTATTAAATTCATGTGGCATTTGTACATAAATAGCCCCACTTGCAATTTGTTAATGCTTTCAAATGGCAATATTCCCAGATTCAGAAATAGGCTTTTGGTATGTGCTCTAAAAGGTGCATTACACTAGATTCTTATAGCCCGTTTCTGGAGTGTTGACAGGCAAGCTAACCGAGTCCGATAAGTGGATGCCCATATAAGATTACAATATGAGAGGTAAGGGTGTATTAGCGAATAGTATAATTGTACAAGTATGTAACGTGGCAGGAGATGCCGAATACGGGAAATAATGCCAATGTTTTTAGCCACCTTTGTCGAAATGTTGGTTATATGGTCTTTCCAGGATAAGAGTTCATCTATGTGGACCCCTAAAAATTTAACTGAGGCCACTCTATTTATACATTGCTTATCAATATCTATAGTAATTTTATCGTCGTAATTGGGAGCTATTTTTCTCTTCGAGCAGAAGAGGATGTAGTTAGTTTTCTCAAGGTTTAAGGATAGCTTGTTCGCTTTAAACCAATCACCCACCTTCACCAATCCAGTGTTCAACTTATTGACTAGTTCAACTAAAGAGCTGTCGGACATGAACACATTAGTGTCATCAGCAAACATAATGAACCAGAGTAATGGTGAAGCGTTCGCAATATCATTAACATATATCAAAAATAGCAACGGGCCTAATATAGATCCCTGAGGGACGCCACATTTAATGTCTAGCATGTGTGAAATCTGACCATTGTATGCGACGCATTGCCTTCTGCCCCTTAGATAGTCTCTAATCCAATCTAGACATATACCCCTTATGCCGTAGTTTTCCAGTTTTTTAATTAAAATTTCATGATTCACTGTGTCGAATGCTTTCGATAAGTCGAAAAAGACACCTATGGAGAAATAATTACTGTCTCTAGCCTCAGAGATCTTGTCATACATTTCCATGACAGCCATGTAGGTAGAGTAGCCTTTTCTAAAACCATACTGGCCTTTGTATAGAATGTTCTTTGCAGACACATATGCCATTATTCTTCCGTGCATAATTTTTTCAAAAAATTTAGAGAAATATGGGAGCACCGATATTGGTCTATAATTGCCTAATATTTTCTTGTCGCCGTTTTTAAAGATTGGAGTTATTTTTGCGATTTTTAGGTTTTCTGGAACTACACCTGAGGCAATAGAGCAGTTTATTATCTCTGCTAGAGGAAGCGAGATGGCTTCTATTGAGGCCTTGGCAATTTTGGGGTCAATTCCGTCCAGTCCCATACTGTGGGTCGTATTGAGCTCCTTGGCTATCGTTATTATCTAAGATGGAGATGTTAACCCAATGCCTATGGAGGATATCATAGGAGTTTTTAGGAAATCAGAGAACAAAGCGTCAGTTGGGGTTATTTTCGCCGCTAGTTTAGGTCCAATCTCTGTGAAAAATTCGTTGAATTTATTAGCTATAAGGTTTTTGTCTTTACTTTCCATGTCATCAATGAAGAAGGTATCTGGCATAACAGTGGATCCATTACCATGCAGGAGTAGTTTGATAACGCGCCATGTTTTATTCAAGTCATTTTCACATTCAAAAATTTTCCTTGCATAATATTGTCTCTCTGCTGCTTTGCAAGTCTTTTTGAATATGTTTCTATACTTTACAAGCTTTGTTCTATTTTCCACCGAGGGACTTTTTATATACTTTTTATATAGACGTGATTTCCTTCTGCAGGATTTCAACAAGGCAATGGTCACCCAAGGCTGTTTAATTTCATCTCGTCTACTAGACGAGTAAGTTTTCATTGGGAAGGATTGCTCATAAAGTAGTTTGTATTTATCCATGAATACGGTAGGCCTATATGCTAAATTTGCGTTTCCCTGGTCACAAGCCTTATGAACACCCGTCCAGTCTTCGGCGCGCAATAAATCATTGAATGTACTTTGTGTTAGGGGATTAACTATTCTTTTCACATGAGTAGGAGTTACTTTTATACTAGTCCGATCAGTGTTAGTCACCACATAAATAGGCAGATGGTCAGACATATCTTCGGTTAGTATGGCGGAGTCAATGTTATCTGTCAGTGCATTGGTGAAAATATTGTCAATTAGGGTGGCAGTGTCTTGGGTGATTCTAGTTGGTCTTAAGATAGTTGGTATAAAGCGATGTGAGGTAAGTAGGTTGAAGAACGTGCGAATGGGAGCGTGCGAGTCGACTTTAAGGAGGTTCAGAAACCAAGTTACCAACACGTAAAACGCATCAACAGATGCGTGCGCGGCTGATCATCCTGACTCAGCAACAGTTCTCCTGACTCAGCACCAGTTCTCCGACAGCATTGATATTTGTTTGCGTCCGTGGTTTTGTTTGCGTCTCGTGGTTTCCTTGCAACTGATCCGGTTGTGGCAATCTTTTTAACAGCTTGCTGACACCAGCTAGGGACCAATTTTTCATTGGAAATTCTGTAATGAGTCTCCTACGCCATACCCCTTCGTTCGTCTCTCTCAACTCCTTGATTAAAATCTTGTCCTCTGCACTGAAAACCATTTCTTTACAACCAACTACTGTTACGTAAAACAGGTCTCGTAGTGTAATTGTTTCCGAAAATGATGCTTATAAACAACAGCCTATCCCTGCGGTAGCCAGAAAAATGACGTAATTCTACTGCGTTTTACGTGTTGGTAACTTGGTTCCTGAACCACCCAATTTCATAAGGGTATATCCTCGTAACCGTTGCATCAATTGTAATAAAATTTGCAGGGTATAAATAGAATAGACTGAAGTTCATGTGCACCAAATTGAATACCTATAATAGTACAATTGACCAAGATATTTAACAAAGTCTAGTGATCTACTTTATCGTGGACTAACCCTGATATTTCATATTCATTATTCATAAGCAAGTTAAATAGGGCATTTGACTGTTGTTTCCCTCTCTTATTTAAGCGCAAAAGACAATACAGAACCAAATTGAAACCATGGTTAACCCCAGCCCTTGTCAAATCTATTAAAAATAAGAATAAATTATACAAACTTTATCTCAAGTCTAAAAACAATGATATATTAAAGGAATATAAAGCATATAGAAATAAATTGACTTCTCTTTTGCGTATTAGCGAAAAACAATATTACGCCACTAAATTTGATATATATAAAAACAATTTGAAACAAACATGGAAAACTATAAAATTAATAATTAACCGCAATTATTCTGCTAAATGCATTAACGCTATAAATGTAGGCAATGAACTAATCACAGACCCTCATGCTATTGCCAACTCTTTTAATAAGTATTTTACTGAGATTGGGCCTAACCTGGCTGCAAAGATAGTTGACCCAGGTATTGATCACACCAGCTATATGAAAAAACACTTTGATTGTACACTATTTTTGAGACCGACAGATGTAGGTGAAACTAAGACATTGTTAATGGAACTTGATAATAGTAAATCCATGGGTTTTGCTGATATTCCACTTTTTGTGTCTAAACATCTTGTTGATTGTATTGTGAAACCATTAACGCATGTTATTAACCAGTCTCTCTGCACGGGTATTGTGCCAGAGCTTATGAAAAATGCCAAGGTCATACCATTATTCAAAACTGGTAATAATCTTGATGTTTCCAACTATCGACCAATATCAATCCTCCCTACCTTTTCAAAAATTCTAGAAAAGGTTATGCATAAAAGAATTTATGATTTCCTGGAAGCAAACAATGTACTCTACAATAGGCAGTATGGCTTTAGGAAAAACCACTCCACAAACTTGGCCATCTTAGATGTTGTTGATCAAATTAGCATGTCAATTGATGACGGGAAATACGCCATAGGTATCTTTTTAGACTTATCTAAAGCATTTGACACTATTAATCATAAAATTTTATTTGATAAGCTGTACCGTTATGGCATAAGAGGTAATGCCCTTGATTGGATTAAGAGCTATCTAAGTAACCGCTACCAACAGGTTGTAATTGGCGATGCTATATCAGACATGTGTCCTATAACCTGTGGAGTTCCGCAAGGGTCTGTTCTAGGTCCCCTTCTTTTTCTGTTGTATATTAATGATATTTGTGAGTGTTCTAAAACCTTGTTATTAATTTTATTTGCGGATGATACATCAGCTTTCATTTCTGGTGATGATCCAAAAACACTGACAAAAGTTATAAATGATGAATTAATTATATTAGCAAACTGGTTTAAAGTGAATAAATTATCCATAAATCTAAAGAAAACCAATTATATTTTATTTTCTGGTATAAGAAAGAAGGTTCCCTTTGAAACTCTCAATGTCACAGTAGATGATATAAAAATAGAAAATGTTACATCTGCAAAATTTCTGGGTGTTATAATTGACAAAAACTTGAATTGGGCTGAACATATACGTACCGTAGAAAACAAAATTGCTAAAACTATAGGGATACTGTATAAATTAGGAAAAATATTAGATAAATCAATTTTGAAGTTATTATACTCGAGCTTAATTTTGCCTTATCTCCAGTACTGTACAATGATATGGGCTAGTGGCTACCCTTCTAAGCTGAAAAAACTGATAACTCTTCAGAAGCGAGCAATTAGGGGCATTAATGGTGTTGGCAGATTCCACCGATCTACTGATTTATTTAAAGAGGACAGGTTACTTAAACTTCCGGACATTTGTCATATGCAATTAATTACTTTTATGTTTCAGCATCGTCATGGAATGCTTCCTAAACGTTTTGATACGTATTTTAAAACTAAGGAACAAATACATCAGTATGAAACTCGCACTAAGATGAATTATCAGTCTTTCACTTGCAGGTCTAATACCCGCCTATATTCAGCAATGGTACTTGGTCCAAAACTCTGGAATTCATTACCTGAAAAGTTTAAGATTATGGACTCCCTAGTTACATTCAAAATAAGCTATAAACAGTTCTTGATATCTGGCTACTAACCGGTTTATTCTTTTGTTTGTTCTGTTTTGTTTTATTTTGTTTCGTTTCATTCTATTTTATTTTATCTTGGTTTGAAGCACCACATTGAATGATGCATTCTGAAACTGGAAATTTGTTACTAATCACTCGATACATGTCATAGTTAGAATAAATCTCACTTCTTGATGGTTAATTAATTGCTGTCCATGAACTATATTGTAAGGTGGACTCGATAAGCTCAGTTGAGCTTTTTTCCCCTTCCAGAATGACTCTTATGTTAAGCCAACACTTTGTGTATCCCATTATGTGCATAACTGTACCGTTGTGTTGTGACAAATAAATTGAATTGAATTGTGGACACAGTGTAGGCCTATATTATAGTCTTGACAATCGCCTGCAATGATTTACGGAAGCCTGACGTCTTGTTGAATGATCTAACTTAATCTAACCACTTCACTTTGTAGTCTTTTGAAGTCTAACCGCTGGATTTCATGACCAGCTTCATGTCCTCTGAACCAATTCAACATAATGAGATTTTTGACTATCGTTTCACTTGAATCGACCACTGATTGATGCCCTGCGTATTGTGATTATGGCGCCATAGAAGTCAGATTAAATTTGGGTTTGGTGCGTGTAGGATTAAGGTAAAGAATTTAGACAAGAAACTATGGTTAGGATTTAGATTAGAGTTAGGATTTAGTATTAGGACTGGGATAGAGTTTGGGCTTTGTTGATAGTATTACAGTTAGACTTACATGTAGTATTTACGGTTGAGATTGGGGTTGGAGTTAGGATTTAGGGTTTGGTGTCGATCACGGTTATTAAGTTAAAGTCTAGGATTCTGTTCTGAGTTGGGATATGAATTTATGGCTAGGAATATGTATTTTGAGTCAGGAACAAGGTCATCGTAAGATTTAGGGTCATGATCATGGTTAGAGAAAAGATTTAGGGTTTGATAAGGTTTATTGTTACGATTGGTGCAAGGTCTACGACATAAGATTATCGTTTTTATTTCTGACTTTGTTTAGTGGCGACCATCAACTGATGTATTGAACAGTTTGTAAGTCAGTCAATTGCTTCAAGAACTCTAGTACGTGATATATAGACGAGGTCAAAGTTAATTGACAACACTACGCATGACCTCATGAGACATACTGGTACATAAGCATTGTATCATTACACACAGAGTAAAAAAAATATAATTATACATTGCATAGATATAATAAAAATTTCGCACTTAGATTTTATACACAATTTAATATAAATTTAATATATTGTATGGTTACATTTTATGGTCATTTGTTAACCATTACGGCAAAGACTTTGTACATAAATAAATTGATTACAACGTTTTTATCTTCTGTATCCTGTATTTATTCTTGAATTGCCAACAGATGTTAACGAACTGATAACTTAGAAGGCGGCTGATTCAAGCCTTGGTTAATTGACAGACTCGTGTTCCTATTTAGAACTGCTCAGACCTCTGGTGCCGGTATCACGAAATAGAGTATCCGTCCTAGGACTATCCGGGGGATGTATGAATTTATCCCCCGGATGGAATAAACCGGCCATCATCTCCCTATATTTAAAACTGGAGACTGTCTTGAGATAAAGAACTATCGTCCCATTTCCAAGTTAAATTGCTTTTCTAAGATTCTGGAGAAAGCTATGTACAAGCGAATATATGATTTTCTTTCAGTTAACCAAATTCTATATGAAAAACAATTTGGATTCAGAAAGAACCACTCTACCAACTTAGCTATTATCGAAGTCCTAGACAATATTTCCGAAGCTATGGATGTAAGTAGTTGTACTCTGGGTGTATTTTTAGACTTGTCAAAAGCATTCGATACTTTAAATCATGACATTTTACTTGCCAAGCTATACCATTATGGAATTCGTGGGATTGCTCTGGAATGGTTTAGATCCTATCTCAAGGATAGATATCAACGGGTTTCCTATGCAGGGGTTCTATCCAGTCTTGCACCCATACTTTGCGGGGTTCCGCAAGGTTCAAATTTGGGTCCTTTATTATTTCTCATCTACATAAACGACATCACAACCTGCTCCCCCACCCTGCAACTGGTACTTTTTGCAGATGATACTTCGGCTTTTATAATGGGAAAAAACTACTCTCAACTATTCCAAATTATGAATTTGGAGCTTAGTAAGTTATCTTGCTGGTTCCAAGTGAACATGTTATCACTTAATATAAAGAAGTCAAACTATGTTTTATTTAAAAGCAAAAAGTCTAGGATACCGAATACTTTTGACCCTACATTAACTATCGATAACGTTCAATTGTGCAGAGTCTCTAAAGTCAAATTTCTGGGGGTTATCATTGATGAGAACCTTACTTGGAAGGAGCATGGGGAGCATGTGAAGAACAAGGTAGCCAAAACTGTGGGGATCATTCACAGACTTAAGGGGTCTTTACCAGCTCACTCTCTCAAGTTATTGTACACTACCCTTCTACTGCCTTATTTAAATTATTGTACTGTGGTGTGGGCAGGTGGGTATCAGAATATGCTTAAACCTATATACATCCTCCAAAAAAGGGCAATAAGAGTTATCAGTGGAGCTCATTATCTAGCAGAGAGTTGCCACCTGTTTAAGTCCTTAAACCTTTTAACAATTTACGACATTTATAAACTTCAACTTGCAATGTTAATGTACCGGCACCACAATGGCACTCTCCCAGCTTTATTTAACTCATACTTCACAGTGATTACTGATGTACATGATTATAACACCAGACATAGACAAAACTACAGAACAGAAAAAGGCAGGATAAATGCTAGATGTTTCTCGGTCAGAATAAAAGGACCGCAGTTGTGGAACTCTATTGATTCTTGCATGCGTGAACTACGCTCGCTGATTGCATTCAAGTGTGTATATAAGACTTTTCTGATTGACCAGTACTAACTCAGCAACTCATAACTTGGAGTGTGATGCTGACTATTATCGTTTTAACTATGAATACTGTTACTAACTGTACGGCTGCCTTAGCCTGTTAACCCAATACATTTTGTTGTTGTATTTCTTTGACTGGTAACCAGTGGGGAAGACTAGATAAGCTGTCCCAGCTTCATCTCCCCATGAATCATTTGCTACTTGACTCGCATACTCATATTCTTTTGGCTCACATACTGTTAAACTACAACGTGCTGTTAGATAATTAAGTTGTTTAATGTGATTGCTGTTTATGCACTGTAATTTTGAATTTGAATGCAAATGGTTCAATAAACTCAAACTCAAACCATTCTATCCACCATCGGTATACGCATCACGATAGCCTCGGCGAAAATCCAGTCAAAATCACCAAAAACGAAGTAAATTGATTTCAGGTCGACTTACAAACTAAAGATACGCAATTTAAAAATGTTATGTGTACAATAAATCCAAACAGTACGACTGAATGCACTTAGAAACCGACAAAATGCGAATTAAACCGAATACTCCATTTCGCTAAGGGGGATACTCATGTATGGAGGTCGGGGGATACTCTATTTCGTGACACCGGTATAATTGTATTGATATACAAAGTTACAATTTGCACCCTAATAAATAACAGCAACTTTCTTGCACGGATCTTCTATATTCTGGATTTATCTGCAATCTGCCAAACTAATTTACCTGAACACCAGGCATAACGAAGATCTTGGTTATTTGACAGTAACAAATGCAAAATATATTCATATAATTATAATCAAATAATTATAATATCTTGTTTGTGTTAACGGTACTCCGGCCACTTTTAAACCCGAAGACCTGGATTTACACACGGTTGGAAACCCGAGTTTGTTAAGTACTTAAGTATGAAGAGCGTCACTTTTACCACCGTTCAGACCATGAAACTTACGGATTCAGGTCATAGAGATAGAAATTTGTGGTGTTTAACTGTAAAACAGCTGCTGATGCCTCTGCCTCTATACCTGTTATTGTTATGAATGAACACACAGCAAATCCACGAGTCTTATTCTCCAGGAACAAAACAAGATTGGGATGAACGTATCCATGGAAGCTTCTAATAGGTCTATGTCTAATGCTGTCAACAGCAGTTCCATGAAAAAGTCATTGGCTGCTGCTATCAAGACCGAAATTGCATTACTTGAGAGAACTGGATTTTGCCTATACAGCTTGTGTGCTCGTATCTGTTATCAATTACACCGACTTCTTTGGAGGTCGAACCCTTCTTTTCGGCTGAAGGTCATCTGTGCTCGAAGATCCGTCTGCGGTTGAGTAACAGAACTCTGAACATAATGTGTTTCTTGCGCACATTTACCGGATCGCAGGACCAGTATTATGATATGGATAGGTTTACTGCATTTCGACGTGAAGCAAGAGAGGACAGCAAGCGAAGGAAGAAAAGTTGTAGGCCTACACTGAGGCTGCCATTTAGACGAAATAGACAGAAAAGCAAGATGACATTTGGTGAGTCTATTTTCACGAAACATCTATTACAACATCCATTAAGTTTTCTGCTTGATGCAAATACTTGATAGCTATCTTTTTGGTGCAGCATATGACGTTGTTCTGATCGCGGTTGTCACTAAGTAGGTTAAATGTAAACTTTTGACCTATATATACGTACTATTTGTCCAGTAATGTGCTCAGCCTGATAATGTTATCATTCCCACACGCAGAAGCTCGCGCACGCGCGGTCGGACCGCATGGCAACACCAGATTGCGAGAATACTTATACTCCATCCCCGCAGATATCCGCGTTTTGACCGCCACCAAACCCTGGTATCCGGTTTTTAAAAAGCCTCGGTTTTATACTTCCTCTTTGGAAGACTCGTCCCCGTATTTAGAGCTGCTGAGGTCGTGAGCTGATGCTGGTATAGATATATATATATATATATATATATATATGTATATATATATATATATAGCATATGTGTGTGTGTGTGTATAGTTAGCATTAATTACAGCAGTTCGAAGGTCTTGGTATCTTATGCTTTATACCTACATGTCTGAGGTCCAGAAGTTTCTAGCAGCTATACACAGAAGATTCTAATCGTTCGCTGTTTGGTTCCAGTTTAACAATGAAAGCCGTTCTCTTCTTCTATTTGAATTTGTTTGGTGAGTTTTTTGCGGTTATTGTTGTATTGCATTGTATCTATACATTTATATAGCGCCTCTCGCAGTGGACACAAATCAGAGGCTCTCCCAGTGCGAGAGATCCAGCGAAAAGAAAGTGGTCTTCAGACAACGAAAAGAGGTACTTGGCCCACCAGTTAATAAGGAGGAACATTTCGAAGGATATAGCTGGTTACACAGTGCGGGGCCAATAAAGGCAAAGGCTCGTGCTTTAGCCATAGCAGACTAGCAGTCTTCGCTCGCGGGACAAAGAGATAATGCCGATCAAGTGGTTGGTAGGCGGATGAGGTCATGCAGATACTTAGGAGTCGGTCAGTAAACGACCGGTAGATTAATGTGACAATCTTAAGTTGAACCCGAGCAATAAGGGGTTGCCAATGAAGGTGGTCAAACTTGAAAGCAGAGATGTGGCACGGGCGAGGAAGTAAGGCTACTATAGTCTGGCTGCAGCATGTTGAACAGACTGACGAGGGGAGAGATGAACATTTGGAAGACCAACCAAGAGAGAATTACAATAGTCAATTCGGGAGCAGATGAAGGCATGGACTAGAGGTAAAGACAGAGGAGGAGACGGAGCGTCGGATTGCTCTAAGCCAATCGCGGGGCGCGGTGGTTTAGAGGTATGTTCGGTGCCTTGCAGCCGAAGGGTTGCGGGTTCGAATCCACCTCAAGCCGCCACGTAGAGACCCTGGGCAAGTCCTTGACTCGCAATTGCTCATGCGCTTCGGCGTGAAACTCCGATTCAGTGTCCGCGCTGTAGTCGGGGCGCCTCTGAGTAGAAATCTTGAAGGGGCGCTATAACAAGTGCTCATACATACATACATACATCAGGTGGAAGTAGGAAGATTGGGTAAGATTGGCAATATGTTAAGAAAAAATAAGCGTGCCGTCCAGGACTACACCAAGGTCTTGAACACTGGAATGGAAAGTAAAGAAGATAAATCTCTCAGTAATAAGAGGCAATTCAAGCTTAGGAGCTGTTGGCGAGTGTCGAACCAGATGAGCTGCATCATATTTGGATTCAGTGAGAGCCGATTGGAAGAAATCCAGAGGTGCAAGTCTCGAGAGAAAGCATCAATGTGGCCAGTAAGAGCCAGGTGAGCAGAGGGTGAGCCATGGATAAACGCCTGCAATTCGTCAGCATAGAGGTGACCAGTTGACGAGCGTTTAGAGAATACGACTGGAACGTCGGTCGTATACAGTGTTTAAAAGATAAGCAGAGGACCCATGACAGAGCCCTGGCTGTTGAGGAACACCAGATTTGACCAAGACCCAGGGAGTTTTAGAATCTCCAGAGATAATCATTTCAGTACGATCAGTAAGGTAAGGCCGAAGCCAGAGAAGAAAGGGGTCTCTGAAGCCACAGGAGGCCTCAAGGCGTTGAAGTTATATGTCATGGTCTACCATGTCAAAGGTGGCAGAGACTTCGAACAGAGCCAACAGTGTAAGTTGAGATCTATCTACAGCAGAGTATATGTCGGAAAGAAGGGGAGGATAGTTTCAGTGGATGATGAGCCCTTAAGCCTGATTGACTGGAGGGGAGAAATCCTGATCGTTCAAAATAAGGGAGAAGTAGCGGAGAGACCAGCCGTTCAAATGTCTTGGAAAGGAAGGAAAGGTTGTAGATGGGATGACAATTCTAGCAGAGGTTGTGATCCAAGTTAGGTCTCTTAAGGGTTTAGAAAACAAGAGTTCCTTTTTGTGAGACGAGGAGATAGCCTTTGGAGAGAGACCTATTAAATAAATACAGTAGAAACGGAGCAATGTCATCAACAATATCAGCGATGATAAATAAATGATTGATTGATTGATTGATTCATTGATTGATTGAGCAATGATAAATGGAGGAAGGGGGGGTTCAGTTAACAAGACTTTAAGTTTGAGGAAACAAGCAGACGTCGTAGGTTAGTTTCCAGAATCGGTCGAAATCCATCAGGGACGGAATCATTCCACGCAATGAGCCGAATCAGCGGTAGAAGCCCGGAGTTCCTCAGTCTTATATTATTAGAACGACAGTTACTCTTATATGGATTATTTCTTTTTAAATAAATAACATTTCAATAATTGAAGTCCCATTAAAAACAAAGGTGCAGGACATGAAGGATGTATTTTAGCTGAAGCATCGGTGCAGCAAAGAGAAACCATTTCCTTATAGGTTACAAGTTTAGACAGTTTGTCAATTAACGTGATGCACTACGGATTCGAACCCTGGACGGGTTCGTATTCCCAAATCGGACCCGTAAAGAAAAGACGTGGATGAGGATGACATTAATGTCCTCGAATGTCATTATTATCAGTCGGATACCTAAAGCATGATTAATTAAGGATTGATTTAGGATGTGTTTATGCGTCCTTTATTTGTTTTAGGGCCAGTTTTGGTGCAGACGCAGACGCGAAGACCTTATTTCGATTTTACTACAGGTAAAATTACACGCGTCTTTAAAAACGGAAATTTTAGAATCCACTATAAGCCTACATATTCAGCTATACACGGAGTGCGACTGTACTCAAACAATTTCAGTTATTGATTTAGTCCTAATTTTATGCTACAAAAGTGTCGGTGTTTCCTGCTCCAACTGTTGATTCGAAGGCTTAAAATTTAGATGTATCCTTGTAGCTGAAAATCCGATTTTGCTATAATAATTTAGGCCTCCACAGACAGAGGGTTCGATAATTGGTAGAAATCTAGAGAATCGTACATAAAAATTATAATTTTATTGGATACTAAAGCGCGATGCAGAAAAGATGTCATGAAGAAGTATGGTGAGGAAAATATCTTTACAATTTTTCTTCATAAATTGAGGTGTCACAATAGTCCTGATGTTCGATTAGATAAAAAAAAACGGCACTTCTGAATATTACACTTAGAACCGGGGTACTAGGGGCCAGGGTGGCTAAGCTTTTAGCTTTTTCGTACTTCGTGTTACGCAGTGATTGTTCTTTTATGTCATGATTTGATTCTGCTATTTGTTTTCTGCCAACTTAACAGAACCGTCTCGCTGCCCCTGGGAACACCTCAATTAAGGAATACGTACATTCTGTACCCCTTTATTAAATTGTGATCAGGCCATTAACGCGTTCATCTACCAACTTAACAGTGCTTTATTCGTATGTCACTTCATTTTTAAAATTTGATCGCCGATTGATGGATCAGAATAATTGTTCCACTTCTTTGGAACAGATTAGGCCTATATTATATACAAAAGTTGACTGGATTTTACTCGAGTACACTTTTTAAGAACTAAATTAAAAACACTAGACTCAATTCTATCGTAATAATCTTCGTTTACTTTCAAACTGACACAAACGCAGGATGATCACAAATCAGTATGAACGGATGATCACAAGTTATCACAGGAGTCGAATTTAACTGTATACGGTAGCCATGCAAGGCGCCCATCACGACCTACATCTCATTTGACCGACGCGCCATCTCTAGCCTGACATTCAATTAAAAATCGAAAGCCCCACTGAAATCACATCCTGTCTCGTCATCTACTCCTTATCTTTCACTCCTCTCCAATTCTAAACAGCACCTACCGTATCCCACTGCATGAACCTTATACTTATTGAAACCGAACCTTACCACATGCGTCGTCTGCCGAATCCATTTTATTCTCTGTAATTAAACGCCTATGAATTAAACCGTTTCCACAACTTGGATTTTGGGTGCTAAAGATAATATAAAATTAACAATTTCCGCTTATTAACTGAAATAATAAAATTGACATTTTTCAAGCTCGCTTTATACTTATAAAAAGGTCGTTTAAGCATTACGAACAAATGTCTTTATTGGTCAACCTATGGTTCTTGACAATCTATTTTGTGTAGACTGTAAATTGACAAAGGCCGGACGAGAATATGCAGGCTCTCTGAGCGTAACGCGATCTGGTCGGACATGTCAGCGTTGGGATTCCGACCAACCTCACATCAACAAATACAAAGATTCGAAGCTCTACCCTGAAGGAAGTGCTTCAGCAGCTGGCAACAAATGCCGAAATCCGGATAACAAACTACAACGATGGAGTCTGGTGTTACACCACTGACCCAAACACAAGATGGGAAGAATGCAATGTGAAATTTTGCGGTAGGTAAACTCCACCAATCAACCAATAAACATTCAATCAATTTCCTCAACCGATCAGCTGTCAAACAATCACTCAATCAACTAAACAATCAAATAGTAAAACATTCAGTCAGTCAATCAAGAGCCTATGAATTATGCGGTATCCACAACTAAGGTTTTTTGCGTGCTTAAGATATGCAAATTTCCCGTTTACAATTAGGCTACTAACTAAAATTATAAATGTCACATTCTAAAACTCAATTCAGGCTGATAAGCAGATCATTTTGCTCTTATGAATACAAGTTTTCACTGGTCGACTTTTAGAACTTCTCCATCTATTTAGATGTAGGCTGTAAACAGACACAGGCCGGACACGAGTATGGGGGGCCTCTCAATGTATCGCGATCTGGTCGGACATGTCAGCGTTGGGATTCCGACCAACCTCACATCAACAAATACAAAGATGCGAAGCCCTACCCTGATGGAAGTGCTTCAGCAGCTGGCAACAAATGCCGAAATCCGGCTAGCGGCTACAGCGAGGGACCCTGGTGTTACACCACTGACCCAAGCATAGAATGGGAACAATGCGATGTTGGATTTTGCGGTAGGAAAATTCGATCAATTTTATAAAGAAATAAATCAATCCATCTACAATCAATCGATAATCCGTCAATTCAACCAAGTAATCACTAAATCAAGAAATAAAACATTTAATCACTCAGTCATTCAGTCAGTCAAAAGTTGTTAATCTATTAATCCACTCAATCAGACAGCCTTTAAATCGTCTAGACGATCAAATTGACTTCATTTTTGTTTTAGAACCAACTTAAGGATAAAAGTACTAAAATTTTGGAACCAAATAGGAAGGGTACAACGACAATGATGACGATGATGCTAAATTATATCAACCGCTGCCTCTACATTAACTAATCTGGACTCTTTGCATTTAATTGGTTATCGGTTAGATTAGAGTTAGATGAAGCTATTGAAATAATACAAAATCTTCTATCATTAACTTAATTGTATTGTATTGCATCTACAAATTTATATAGCGCCTCTTGCAGTGCACACCAATCAGAGGCGTTCTCAGTGCGAGAGACCCAAAGAAAAGAAAGTGGTCTTGAGACAACGAAAACAGGCACTTGACCTACTAGTAAAAAAGGAGGGAGCTGGTGCCATAATGCAGGGTCAATGAAGACAAAGGCTCGTGCTTCAGCCATATCAGTCCTCGCTCGCGGGACAAAGAGATCATGCCGATCAAGTGAGAGAAGCGGGCGAAGAGAAGTGGCTGAGGTCGTCAAGCAGATGAGATCACGTAGATACTTGGTAGCTCGGGTAGCATACGACCGATAGACTACTGTGAGAACCTTAAGTTGGACACGATCAATAAGGGAACCAATGAAGTTAGTCAAGCATGAAAGCAGATATGTGGGATGAGCGAGGAAGTCGGGTTATTACATCATTTACATGTAGTCTGGCTGCAGCATTTAGAACAGACTGAAGACGGGAGAAACGAACTTTTGGAAGAACAACCAAGAGAGAATTATAATAATCAATTCCTGAGCAGATGAAAGTACGGACAATGGAGGTTAAAACAAAGGAGGAGACGCAGCGTCGGATTGCTCTAAGCCGCCTCAGGTGGAAGTAGGAAGATCGGGTAAGATTGGCAATATGTTCAGAAAAGGTAAGCGTGCTGTCCAGGACTAATATGCTAATTCACAAAGCAAGACAGTATGCTGTTACTTTAGTCTGTTTACATAATCCCGACTGCAGATAAATCTGTTAGGCGTTCGATGTGAGGGTCAGGCACGCTTTACGAGACGCGGCAGGCAGTTTAGGTTCTGTCTTGTCAGACTACACACATCCATCCATTCAGCGAAAGCATCTTATACCCAGATTCCTCGGTTGCTGAGGCTAGAAGCTTTTGCCGAAATCCAAATGCCAGTCGATCTGATGTACCCCTTTCCTTATTACAATTGGTTTTTGACCGGTCAATCAATCAATCATTTATTTGTAGCCAAAAAGCCACAAACAATTATATTACAAAGCAGATTGCACTTTTTAAGTATGGAGCCAATGTTGAATGCGCAAGGGAAGGCCCTGAAGGGATCAATTTATTATCCCGCTAGTAGCCACCTACAGTATTTACAGTCAATAGAATATGTGGCGACCGAAACAGTTGATGACTTGAGTAACATACAAAATCTTAACTAAGTTACTAATTTAAGCTAATTAACGAAGCTAAAAGGAATGAATGGGAAGTGCAGTTAAACATATGGAATATAAGATTATATTAAAATATTTAATAGTAACCTTCAACTAAATAAGTACGTAGTTTATTCTTAAACAGTGTACATGTAAGTGATTGTTTAATTTCTTGATGAATTCTATTCGAAGTAGTGGGCCAATCAATTTTATTGAGAACTGACGAGTGTCGGTGCGTGCATAAACATTTCGGAGTTTCTTGGTAAGTGGGAGTGAACCTCTGAGGCAAGATTAAAGAATCCCTTGTGTACTGGAAGTAGCAGATCACAGCCATAGCGGTACATAAATTAACCGATTTGAAACAGCCTGATCTGTTCCAGTTTTAATGCTCTAAAGTTAAGACATAGAGGTTGGTATGCGATCCATAGGTAGCACCAGCCACTATATGCATCACCCGCTTTTGCAAAGTTATCAGTCTTTGCAATCTTGTCGTGTAGGTTGGGGCCCATACAAGTTACATTATGCTAATAAGGATTATTAGGTAGTAACACAATTTTAAACGAATGGATGGAGGCAAGACATGTGTAGTACGGGCAATAATCTCGGTGTTTTTTAAGCAATTTTGGAGGAGAAACTTTTTATGTGATCTTTCCATGTCAGGTACTGATCCACATAAACTCCGAGAAATTTAGTAGACTCAGCTCCGGAGAGAGGAGTTCCATTAATACTGATCATAGAATACTGCGAGGGACAAATTTTCCAATGAGACTTAAACAAAATGAAATTCGTGTAATCGAAATTGAGAGTTAGTTTGTTGGCACAAAACTAATCAACCGCAATTTGGAATAGGGTATCCAGAGAGCTATGGGAGTAGAATACGTTCGTGTCATCATTATAGTATAGAGATATTAGAGTATAAGCGGGATGAAACATTAGGGAGGTAATTTTTTATAAGGCATAACAAGGGGCCTAAGTTGGATCCTTGAGGAACCCCATCTTGGAGCACAGAAACTGCCATTACAGTAGACACATTGCGATCGATCTTCTAAGTAATTTTGAACCAGTGGAGTTGGGTACCACGTATACCATATCTTTAATTTGAGAATCCCATGATCGACCGTATCGAAAGCCTTGGCAAGATCGTAGAAAATCCCTAAGGAGTATTCGTTTTTATCGATAGCACTGATATTTCTATCTGCATGCTCAGTAGGGATAGTTTTCATTGTAATGATCTATCTAAATGGATCAGTAAAATGATGATTGATATCTTGAACATATGACGTTGCTGTTTGAAAATATTAATTATTTGTTCTTTTAATTAAATTTTGACTGTTATTTCTAAAAAATCGTTCTCTAGGTTTCACATCACCAATTTTTCCAATGACACCACAGAAATCGACAACTTCGAGTCAAATATCGTCAACTCAGACTCGCACCTCCACTCGAATAACCACACCATCTTCTACCACGAATACACGAAGCATGCCACCATTTCCTACGACCCCAAAAACCAGTCCAACGTCCACAACGAATCTGATTATCATTCTAACAGCAACTGAACCATCTAAAACGCTCCGTTCACCGTCAACTAAAGACGTTACAACAAAAATCAGACTATCGTCTCAGCCTCTACAGGAGACCATTAGTTCACGTACGTAGGCTTTGTCCCAAATGCTTTCAGCCTCTCAACAAGTTAATCACGTTTTCTTGTTCATTCCTATAATGTGCATAATTCCGTATGAGGCAAACATGTCCTGTACTATGTCTAATAATGGTTTATAGAAACCGCTTACTTGGCCATCAACTTTAAACTGTTTCTACGAAGACAATGATTGACAGCCTATGGCCTAATCACTTTCTCGTCTTGAAATGCAGCGACAGACAGTCATCCAGCGGTCAGGACAACTTCTCCCAATATATTTCTTCTGTCTTAAACTTTTAGATGGGAATTCATCCAGCAGCATCGTCAAGATTGAGAATTCATCCACCAACATCGTCAAGATTGTCATACCCATCGTTGGAGTGATTGCTGTCATCTGTGTCATCGTTGTGATTATCGTCTGGAGATGTACTGGTCGTTTCCAGTCGCCCTGGCCCAGTCCTTCAGATGCCGAAAGAAACCAGCAGGCGACGGTGACTCTGAACTCAAAGCCCATGCAGAATGATATAAGTTTATTCGACAATCCAGATTATGACAATTGCCAGCATCTGGTAGCAATTTACGATACGGTCAAGGATCACAGCTCCACAGATTACATTACAATAGCAGATTCCGCAGTAGATTACGCGACAGTGGACCAATTCAGACTGTCGTAAAGTTTTTTTTACCGTACTTGACTGAGCCTTGTGCTATTGTACGTTATCTATACTATAAGGCTCAAAATTTGTCCTTCTGTTTAGGGCCTATCGGCGATAGTACTATCGAAGGCTAAAACAGAGAAGTTTTTAAAACATGAACAACCATTTACTGGATCATTTAATGTGAAATATGTAATACGAAATACAAACAATACGTAAAGTCTCCTAATAAGTTTCTTGATTGGCACTGATTGTATTTGTCTAAAACGATGAATGTCCCTAATTGATGCTTATTTTGCGTTCGGTGTGTTAAACTTCAAACTCTGAATGTCCATAACTAACGACTACAACCAATTATATCGGCTGCGGCATATGACCGACAGTCCTATGAATCGTTATGAGCGATCGTCCTATGACCAATCTTCCTAGAACCCTAATTGTACGTTATCTATACTATAAGGCTCAAAATTTGTCCTTCTGTTTGCTTGTTTGTATTTTGTTTGTCCATCCCACTAAAGCTCCGAAAGGGAACGCAGCGATTTGAAATTTGTTACTTCTAAATAAATGCTGCTCGCCAGTTTCTTTGAATATAGTATGACTTTCGAATGGCACTTTAGAAGTTTGGATATTCCGATTACGATCACGATTACGAATTCTTTGTCCGCTGCCTTTGTCAATTATTACCCCTTCTTCGTGAAGACAAGTACTTATTTCACAAGAGAGAACATTCTTTCATGCTACCTATTATTAAATCTAAATTTTTTAAGAGTAGGCCTAATTTTGTTAATCGATGCATCTTTAGTTATATTTAAGTGTGAATTTATGTCGGTATAGCATGTACCTATAATGGTCTATTTCAAAACATGCATGTAATCGTTGTATGCAATTGCAAATAAAAGCTGCTTCCTTGCTTACCCAGTAGTGATTAAGGATCTTAACCGATGAATTCACTGAAAATTGAGCATGGTTTAGGTTTAGGCCATACGATAACCATAACCATAAATTTTATTGTTTCCAACAACAGAAGTAAAGCATACAATCATCATAATTACAGTATGATAGTATAGGAAAACAACGGGGGTACTTTGATGTACTTTGGGGGTACGTTGTTCTGATCGCGGATGTCACAGAGTAGGAGAGATGTGATCTTTTGACCTAAATATAGCCTACATTTTTTTGTCCAATAGCGTGCTCAGCCTGATAATGTTATCACTCGCGGATGTGCGGTCGTGCCACATAGCAGCACCAGACCGTCACCAAACTCCAGAAGTTTCTAGCAGCTATACATAGAAGATTCTAATCGTTAGCTGTTTATTTCCAGTTTAACAATGAAAGCCGTTCTCTTCTTCTATTTGAATTTGTTTGGTGAGTTTTTTGCGATTATTGTTGTACTGCATTGTATCTAGAAATTTATATTGCACCTCTCGCAGTGGACACAAATCGGAGGTGCTCCCAGTGCGAAAGACCCAGCGAAAATAAAGTGGTCTTAAGACAACGAAAACAGGCACTTGACCCACCAGTCAATAAGAAAGAATGTGCTGAAAAAGGGATCTGGTTCCATAGTGCAGGGCCAATGAAGGCAAAGGCTCGTGTTTTAGCCATAGCACTATTCGCTCGCGGCACAAAGAGATCATGCCAGTCAGTAAGTGCAGCGGGCGAAAAGAAGTGGCTGAGGTAGGTAGGCATGAGGACACTTAGATACTTGGGAGCTCGGCCAGTATACGACCGGTGGATTAATGTGAGAAACTCGAGTTGAACCCGAGCAATAAGGGGGTGACAACGAAGCATGCAGAATGCTGTCGTAGTTAAGTTTCGAGGAAACAAGCAGACGTGGTAGGTCAGTTTCCAGAATCGCTCTAAATTCATTAAGGACGGAATCAGTCGACCTGATGAAAGACGGAGGCGAATTAGCGGTAGAAGCACGGAGGTCCTCCATCTTATATTATTAGAACGACAGTTACATCTTATGAATTATTTCTATTTAAATAAATTATCTTTCAGCTGAATGCTCCATTAAAAACTAAAATGCAGGAAATGAAAGATGCATTTTTCCTGAGGCATAGGTGCACTGGTGCAGCAAAGAGACACCTTTCCTTATAGGTTACAGAGTTAGACAGTTTGTCAATTCACGCGATGCACTCCGGATTCGAATCCCCGACCGTTGACATAAATAAAAAACGTATTAGCAGTCAGCCACATTGTAATCTAGCCCTGCCATCAAGTCTGCACGGAGCCCATAAAGGATCCATATTGCCATATCGGACCCGTAAAGAGTCCACGTGGTCACATTTAATGCCCACGAATGTGTGTTTTCAGTCGGGTATATAAATTTGCACGGATGGCCAACCCGCGTACCACATACGACCAACTGAGCCTATACTGGACCTAATACTACAATACTGCATTATAATGATGCCTAAAACACTAAAAATTTCGTGTTGTAAGTTTTAGTGGCCTAGTAATGTAATGTAGTTAAACATTTATATAGCGCTCCTTGAAGATAACTACTCATAGGCGCTCTCTGCTCTAGCCTATGTGATGTTAGATGTCATTACGATCTAATATATTACATCAGTTAGCAAAGCAATGCACAGTAGGCTGAAAGAGTCACTAATGGCGGGCCCACGCACACACACGAGTAACCAACCAACGGATTCCCGTCGACAGCTGACAGATGGCATGGATGTTCAGGGTCTCTGGGCCAATTGGAGACAGGCGACAGCGTCCGCGCACACGATGACGCTGCCGACGATCAGTACCTTACTGATGGAAGATGAGGCATGTCCAGCTAGCCGTCGAGGCACGAGGAGGTACACAGAAAAGGCATTCATCGTGTGTCGGTCGGTAGATTGAAGAGCCATCATTAACTAACAGTAAATGTCACTCCAATGGCCCGCGTCGGTCGTCCTCCACCGAAGCGAAAACACTCGGCAACAGGCGGCGTATACGGTCCGTATGGCTCAGACTCGACCGAACATCAGAAGGATGGGCTTGATGCAGTCACATGGGCCACGAAGACTTGCGGACAAAATACCCTTTAAATGTACAATATCCTTGGCAAAAATGACGAATAGTCCGATACGCAAATCTAGCACCAGAAAAACCCAGGATAGTCGTAACTCTTTTAACCCGTTTTCGATCAATGTTCGTTTTACGAACACATTTTTTCATGACATCACATTGGTTGACAAGTCATCGTTTTAGTTTTCTTTTCATGTGCTCTTATGTCAGCGAAAAGTTTGATTTGTCGGATAAATCGCAAAAAATTTTGTTTTGAAAGTTTTGAACTGTTTTTTTGTCTAATGATAAATACCTCAACTCCAGATATGTTCACCGTCTTTTGTTTAAAATTTTATAATTTTGGTTCGATGTGTGATATCGCACGAGCTGATCGGTATTTGACAAGTGCACATATTTATCACAAAGCACATGCCATTTGCTTAATTATACTGTAATAAATGGAGTTGTAAATTTTTCATATCTGGGTCATGTTCGTTTTACGAACATTGGTCCTATACGGTACTGATGGCGTCACGTCAACGTTGATCTACATATGCATATTTCTGATCCTGAGCTACATGTATTAACCAAATCATATATATATATATATATATATATATATGTGTGTGTGATGTGTGTGTGTGTGTGTCTGTGTTCCTGCGTGTGTGCGTGTGTGTGTGTGTAATAAACAATAAAGGACCCTAAATTGATGGATGAGGAGTACCACTAAATATACAGGTAAGCATTCAACACGTGGTGAGTGTGACAGACTCGGTAGTCAAGTTGTCTGGCAGCTTCTGACGACAGTTGAACATCCCCAGTGTCACAATCTTACTTTCGACAACTTCTTCACTTCATTGGTACTCCTCACAACACTGAAGGATAGTTTTTGCTGCCACTGGGACAATACGGGGTAACTGATTGTGAGACTGCCCTCTCATGAAATCCAGTGCAATGAAGAGAGCAGCGAGGAGCAATCGAATATCAGGGCAATGGAAGTGTTGTGGAAAGACAAGAAGCCAGTGCTCGTAGCATCAGACCATGTCGGTGTGAGTCCAACTGTGTCCAAGAGACGCTGCTTCAGTGTTGACAAGAAGCGCATCCAAGTAAACTGTCCTATGATGATTTACTCGTACATCAAGACAATGGGTGGTGTCGACCTAGGCCTACTTGATAGGTTCAGTGAATGCAGGCCGGGCATGCGCGGTAATAAAGTCTCAATAATTATCACAGTTCATAAAAAATTTCTTAATAAAGTTTTGGTCCCAAACGGGTTAATACTTCTTCTTTTAAACATGTTAAATAAACAGAGAACAAACACCTGCGGCCCGCAACGTGTTTACCAACAATAATAGTGGCCCGTAGGCCAAAAAGGTTGGCCACCCTGATCTAGAGCATGATTAACAATTGAATTAGGGAGTAACTGTTTATACGTCTTTTATCTGTCTTAGGGATAATCTTGGTTCTGATGCAGACGAGAGGATCTGATCTCGGTCCTTTTACTGCAGGTAAAAATGCATGCGTCTTTACAGACGGTAATTTTAAAATCTACTATTATGTCTATATAATTCAGCTACACATGGAGTACTACTGTATTAAAACACATTCAGTTATTAATTTAGTCCTATATGCCTCAAAAGAGTGTCGATTTCCCGCCCCATCTTTTGACTCAAAGGCTTAATATTTTGGTGTCCTTGTAGCTGGAGGTCTAATTTGCTATTATAATCTAGGCCTCCAGAGACTGAATGTTCGTTATTTGGTAGAAATCTAGAAAATCGTAGGGGAGGACGGGGTTTGTTGTCTCAATTTTCACTTTTTTGGTTATGCACACCGCGTCAATAAAGTTTTACCAATCCTAAGAATGTACTGGGAAGGTATCCTATTCCTTGACAAATAAAACGCAAAAACAATCACAAATATTAAACACCACTATTTAATAAAATAGTTTAAACATGAGCCTCAACATGTGACAACTTGCCACGACATCGGGGTATGTTGTCTCGCCGATGGGGGCTTGTTGTCACAAACAACATCTGACACTGAAGAATAAAACTAAATATTGTATGAAAATACAAAATCAATGATAAAAAGTCTAATCTGACAACAAATAATGAAACCTGTCAACTGACAGCAAAAACAGATCATGTCAGCTACAAAAAATCCAAAGTATTCAAACAGTTTCAGAGTCGCTGACAAGAATCTTACTCAATATCGGCACTAAACTGGCTCAGCAGTTGATGTCGAAATTTGAATTTTTACAGAAATATTATTACAGAAATACTTATAGCACCCCTTCAAGGCTTAGGCTACTACCCAAAGCTGCACGGCGAACAGGATGAGGAGCACATCCCGCTCGGTAGAGCGGAGGGAGCGACGACACGGGTCGCCTGAGGTAGCAGAACTTGCGAAGGTAGGCTGGGGCAAAACCCAACAGGAACCCCATACCAAAGCAGAAACCGGTATGCGATACGCTGCTGGATGGGAGCCAGAGCAGCACGTCTTGCATGTAGCCATAGATTTGTCCTAATCTATATAAGGATGAGTCCGATGAGGCGTGTAGCAGAGCGTAAGACCCGATTTAGGCATCCAAGCCGCTGACCTGGCAGGTCAACATAGAATAACCAGTAATCAAGTCGGGCTGTGATGAAGGACTGAATGAGGGTGATGCATCAGATATCCTGCAAATTACGCACTCAAGCTGCCATAGTACAATAAAAGGTGACACAAGCAGTAGCGGGGTATGTTGTCTCAAGCTGAAATTTTGCGTGGGGTATGTTGTCACAAATTGTGACAAGAAACCCCTTGCACATTTTTCCTGAAATCAACATCACCAGCGCACAGCACATACCTTCAATGTTCCAGCGCATTGCATACTAGTATAGCAGGTTTATAAGCTAAATAACTGTCTAAGAATAATTTGTATACTTGAAAAAGCCTTTCAACACAATGAAAATCATTAATATGCAAAAGATGCTTTTGGATTGTGAAAAATGACATTTTACCCGTTGACTAACCTTTATAGCTATATTAACCTAAGTTGTTTATAAATAATCGGGATGTTGTGTACACGCATCCTGAAGACGTCAACGCACAAAAGATCATACAGTTTTTGCTACACGATTGCTGAGACAACATAACCCTTACGACAACAAGCCCCGTCCTCCCCTACATACAGGCTACTCAATCGTGAGAAACCGAACAGATTTTATGAACAGGTAGGATGAGAAAAATGTGTTTACAAATTTTCTTCACAAAAGAAGTGTCAGACGTGTCCTGATATTCAATTATAAAAATATGTTCGATTAGATAGAAAAATAATGCTCACTAGATATCCTATCAATACTTCTGAATGTGCTTCTGTTATATACACTCAAAACCGTCTCGCTGCCCCTGAGAACACCTTGAGCAATTAAAGAATGCGTGTATCCTGTTCCCCTTCAGGGGCGCCGCTAGGCGTACGCACTTACGCAAGAGCGTACAGCGCTGAAAGGCTAAGAAATGAAAAATTGCAAATGAAAAAAGTGAAATATTATTAAGTTACAAAATTATAATAACTTAGGTACTAGTTATAATATTAGGTAAACTAACAGTCTAACACCATCCAGTGGTTTATATCTCATACCTTTCCTCGAGCTCTTTAACTGTCAATGCCGCTGTTCTCGGTCCTCTGCTGTTCTAATCCGCACACCCTCATCTGCGGTGTTTCTCAAGGTTTGTTCTCGGTCCTCAGCTGTTAATTGCTTACACCTCCCCACTCAGCAAACTCATTTTCTCATCCTATGCTGATCATCACTCTACGCTGTCGACACACAGGTCTTGATATCTTTCTCCCCTCACTCTCTTCCATATGCACTTCAAGCTATCCTATCATTTACGCAACACCATGACCCAGATTTAAGCCTGGATGACCGCTAA
This sequence comes from Aporrectodea caliginosa, assembly GCA_020284085.1. NCBI lineage: Eukaryota > Metazoa > Annelida > Clitellata > Crassiclitellata > Lumbricidae > Aporrectodea > Aporrectodea caliginosa. The sequence goes on along the minus strand of JACEVL010000149.1, from coordinate 85,290 downwards.
CCTGCTGTCTTAACCCTTCAAAACAGAATTCGTCATTATTGGCTTACGCAAAAATTTAAACAAACTGGCCCATCCCGATATTTGTCCAACAGATCTCACTTTTCCCGTACCTTACTCTTCTCCTGTTCGCAATCTTCGAATCATCTTCGACAAGAACCTTACCTTTTCCAATCACATCACCCAGATATATCTCGCACCTGCTATATAGGCCTTACACATTCGTGACCTTCGTCGATTGCGCCTTATACTTGACTACAAGACTGGTGGCACAATAGCCACTTCAATTGTTCATTCCAATCTCGACTACTCTAACTCCATTTTTTTACATCGACTCTTCTCAAATGAAACGCCTGCAAACAGTCCAGAACGCTCTCCCCCGCGCAGTCACCGAAACTCCCAAACACCACCACATAACCTCTGTCCTCAAATCACTTCATTGGCTAAAAGACCCTCAGCGCATCCATTACAAAATTGTATCTCTTACCTACAACGCCCTTCGAACCTCTAAACCCTCTTACATTCGCCAGCTATTCACCAACCAACCGCCCAGCTCTACTCAGTTATCATCATACCTTTCACTATCTCGACCTCCAGTCTCATCCTCTCTGAAATTCTGCAACCGCTCCTTAGTCTATGCTCCACCTGCTCTCGGAACTGACTCCCAAAAGACCTCCGCCAGTTTGCTCATCCTCTTAATTTGACCTCTCCTCCGCTTGCACTCTCCTCTGCTACTTTCGACTCACGACTGAAACCCGAACTCTTCAAGCTATCCTATCCTGTTTCTACTTATGCACCACCACACGACCACCACCATCACCGATTACCACCGTAGCACCGTCTCCTCGACTTGACCTATCCGGATTTTGACCTCGCACCAGAACGAACAGAGGACTTTGGCTATTGCGGACTTGATTTGATATTTAACGCCGGTGAATAAACTGGTCTCCCTGACGTGGCTTTTGTGGGCATTGAGAAATTTTCGAAGATTTACATTTAGTGAATTAGTAGTAGACGACTATATATAAGGAACCTACTAACTTACTAAGCATAGTAGTGTAAGCACTTCAGTAACATCATTATTTACAACAGTTCGTTTCGAATATCAAGTAGGCTTACGGTCGTTATTGTTGGACCTTGTTGGTTAGAAATCTATTTTATAGGCCTATAAGAAAATAATTTCAAGCAACAGGCCACCCCTTAAACGATTTTGACAGACCCTACTAAATTTTCCAAATGATGCGGCTCTTAGTCGTATACCATTATTAGACGAAGCCTTCAATTATTTAGGTGCATCAGAGGAAATTACCTCATGGCGATGGCACGAATTGGTTTAACGTGCAGTGATACACAAAATGTGCAGCGATAACTTGGAAAGTGCTGTGGTGAAAGGATGTTTGTTCAGTTATGAGTTTTGTGTTATGTGTTATGTTGAGTTATGTGTTTAGTCAAGGCACCTCTGGCGGAATGTTCCCCAATGATGCATTTCCCACAGAAATATAACAAAATAATATTAGTTTTGAGTTGTTGACATTATAATATTATATGACCTGTTATAATATATCATGATATTATATGGTGTAGGCCTAATGATTTTATTTACTATTATAATATATGATACTATCATATTATAATGAGTATAAGCTACTGATAAAAATGCTTGTGGGACTGGCTAAGAACGTGCTAACAGATCCGAAAACTGTGTGGAAAAACAGAGGTATTACAATCTCCACTAAGTTGAGATTGCTTCGGTTTCTGATATGGCCTGTGGCAACATACGGATCGGAATCGTGGACATACAGAAAGAGCGTGCAGAGAAGAATAGCATCTTTTGAGACAACATGCTATAGAAGAATTCTTGGATTGGGCTACCTTGGACCCTTGGACGGCCAACGGAGAAATGAAGAGGTGCTGAGGGAGGTCGGAGGAAGAAAACTGTGGGGCGAAATAATAACAAGAAAATTGACCTACTTCAGACACATCATGAGAAAGACGTCGGATTGTCTGGAAAAGGAATAATCATGGGAGAAACATGCGGAGTAAGGAAGAGAGGAAGACCTGGTAGGATTTGGATTGATGATGTGAAAGAATGGACGGGAATGACTCTGGAACAGGCACTGCGAGCCGTGCAATAGAGAGATTCTTGGATACAAATCGTTCATTGTGCCGCCAAAGTTCGTAGTGAAAATAGGACATCGACGACGACTAATCTACTGTTAATTGGCCTATGCCATTTGTACAAATATTATAGTTGTGCACCTAATTGGCTTCTCTCGAGTATTATCTTTCAAATTTCAAAATTTCAAATTTCAAAATGTTTTGTTTTTGAACATTTTAGTAAAACTACATCATCAAAACATAGCTTCACGGTTCGGTAGTTGAATCCTTCTTGCTTAGTGTGTGTACCATTTGCAAACTATTTCTGCTAATTGAATCTGGTCAGCAACATGTTTATCTTAAAGACTTATGGCGTTGTTGGAAATTGAACGTATTTCCTAGTTTTTATATTAATTTCAATAAATGTCTGGTTTGCAAGTATTGTCTGCAGTCAAACTCAAACATGACTCAAACTGCACCTAAACTACGAGTGACAGCTGGTCCTACCAGCACTGAAGTTATAGAGCAATTTTGTTCAGATGACTACTTCAAATACTACCATTACCGTGTGGAAATTCAAAAAACTTTTAAGTGGGGAGGGAGCACATCCCCTCTCCAAAACCCTCCTCCTACTTGGGGTTTCGCGCCTCGGCGATCGTCCTTCGGACGCTTGTTCTTCGTACATACCTTCGTCCTCCCCCGGGCCCGGCCCACGCGTGGTCTCCTGCTGATTGTGCGTACACATTTAAAATCCTAGCTGCACCGCTGTTCCCCTTTATTCAATTACAATCATTCCATCAACCCGTTCTTCTTTCACCTTAACAGTAGGCCTATTAAGATCGTCTGTCACATTATCTTTAAAAATAGAGATCGGATTCAAAGCGCAGCATAACTGTTCCACTTCTTTGGAACGGCGTGCAGACAAAACTGCACAAGTTGACTGAAGTTCATACTGATTCTCTTTTTAAAACTTAATTAAAACACTAAACTTACCAATTATTCTAGCCTGACTTTTCATTCAAAATCGAAAGCCCCACTGAAATCATATCCTGTCTCGTCCTCTGCTCCTTATCTTTCACTCCTTTCCAATTCTAAGCGGCATCTACCATATCCCACTGCATGAACCTTAGACTTATTGTAACAGAACCTTACCACATGCGTCGTATGCCGTATCCATTTAGTTCTTTTTAATCAAGCGCCTATGAATTAAACCGTTTCCTCAACATGGGATTTTGGGTGCTGAAGATATATAAAATTTACAGTTTCTGCTCATTAACTGAATAATAGAAATGACTTTTTTGAAGCTCGCTTTATGCTCATAAGCAGGTCGGTTTGGCATTACCAACAAATGTCTTTAATGGCCTACCTATGGTTCTTGACAATCTATTTGATGTAGACTGCAAATTGACAAAGACCGGAGAGGAGTACGCCGGTCCTCTGAACGTAACGCGATCTGGTCGGACATGTCAGCGTTGGAATTCCGACCAACCTCACTCCAACAACTTCAAAGATTCGACCCTCTACCCTGAAGGAAGTGCTTCAGCCGCTGGCAACAAATGCAGAAATCCGGATAACCACGACGAGGGAGTCTGGTGTTACACCACTGACCCAAACTTAAGATGGGAAGAATGCGATGTGGAATTCTGCGGTACGCAAAATCGAAAATCGATCAATGAATCATTAAGTACAACTAAGCATCATCTGTCCAATATATAAGCAACTAGTAAACCAACTTACCACCCAATCAAAATGTAAAACATTCGTTCAGTCAGTCAGACAGTCAGCAATCGTCTGAGTATAAACCGGGCCCACAATTTTGGGTTTTGGGTGATGAAGATAATTTTATACAAATTTCCAGTTCTAGATTATTAACTAAATAATAAATTAACACTGTAGAATTCAATATGAGTCTGATAAGCAGATCATTTTGCTCCTATGGTGTACGGACAAGTGCTCGAGAACAGTTGCTCGCTATGACAATTGGTCGCCAGGTCAATTATTGCTCGAAGAAGCAAATAATAGCGAAATGTGCTTAATTATAGTGACAATAATAAGAGGCTAAACACGCAGTCTCTAGATTCGCAATATCATCAGCATGATATTCTCGACTATTCCTTTCTCACGATCTCTCCCTCTGTATGTGCACGAGCACGGCACTTAAATTTCTTCGAGTTTTCACACTTCCAAAAATCTTAGTTATACTGCTGCTGCCTTTTCAAGAAGGGTGGCCTTTATCAATCAGCTTTAGCTTTCCTCTTTCGCTGTTCACGTATTGCAATGCCATGTGCAGATACGCAGAGAGAAGCAGAAACTAGCCTATATACTTCTTAACCCTAGGGCTAGCAAGCTTTTTTTGTAGCACTGGCTACCAAGGGGGGGTGGTTACCACCCCCTGGATTTCGTGTTTGGTTTACATAGCATAACTTGTAATATAGCATTGGATTCAGCATTCATTTCTGCACAGAATGGTATATTTAGTTGTACATTATGTGAATGCACCTCGAAATTACATCACTTTTAACAACGGAACCCATTAATTAGCAATATTGTATATTATTGCGTACATTTTGTACTTTTTGGATAAACAAATATAAGATTATGTGTGTTTTGAAACTAATCTATGTATAAAAGATACACAAAATCATCCCTACACATGTTTATATAGTATAAATGTACATCCATACATATATATCCATACATATATATCGGTTTACGTTGTAATGCTGTATTCAGCCATTTTCACACAGATTACGCGTATTATTATTTATTTTGATCACTTCCGGTATTCAAAAGACAAAGATGTAGGTATGCAAATGAAACTCTTCATTCCTTCTAAAGAATGGTATCTTTGTTTCTCTTCCAGGAAGACAAATGAATACGCTACAGACAAAAACTAAGAGGGAGTGCTTCCATTCAGCCATTTTTTCACGCATATTACGCGTATTATAATTTATTTTGAGCACTTCCGGTTGTCTCAGGTCAACTCAGTGACCATATTAAATGACGGATAAGATATAGTCGAAAATCTAGGGGGGTGGTATCCACCCCCTGGTACCTCGGGTATATTGGGTATAACTTTTGAACGGTGTGAGATATCATCTCACATTTTACCTCAAAACGTGTGTAAATGAACCCACTACAGCTACCTAAAAGGTCAAATTTTTATTCCATACGGAAAAAGTTTGAGATGAAAAAAACCTAGGGGGGTGGCAACCACCCCCCTTGGTAGCCCGAGGGTTAAAGTTCTAGATGTAATCATAAGCAACTGTACTCACTAGGAATATGCTAGAACTGTGCAATGCTGCAATGCAGGAAGTAAGTTCATATTAATAATGACAAAGAGCACAAGGATAATTACATTAAATCTCATAGCACGGCACAAGAAAGGTACATCACCATTTAGCGTATTGCTGGTGAGCAATTGATCTGGCGAGTAATTATAAAGAACAACTAGCTTCGCGAGCAAGTGATATAGCGTGTAATTTACTTAGCGAGCAACTGTTAGCGAGAAATTATTGCATAGCTGCTCCTATGAATACAAGTTTTCACTGGCCTACGTTTGGAACTTCTCCATCTAGGCTGTAAAATGACAAAGGATGGACAGGAGTATGCCGGAGCGATGAATGTAACGCGATCTGGTCGGACATGTCAGCGTTGGGATTCCGACCAACCTCACGGTCACCACTTCATAAATTCGACGCGCTTTCCCGAAGGAAGTGCATCAACCGCTGGCAACAAATGCCGAAATCCGGATAACCACGACGAGGGAGTCTGGTGTTACACCACTGATCCAAACATAAGATGGGAAGAATGCGATGTGGAATTTTGTGGTACGTAAACTCGATCAATCAACCAATAAACATTCATGAATCAATTCCCTCAACCGATCAGCTGTCAACAATCATTTAACCAACTAAATCAAGAGGTGAAACATTCAGTCAGTCAGGCATACCTGAATTAACCAATACCCAGAACTTAGCTTTCTGGGTGTTGCTGTTAATTTTACAAAATTGACGATTATGAATATTGACTTAAATGATAAATGTGCATTTTTCAAACTCACTTGCTCAAATCAAATCAAATTTATTGGAATCGATTCAGTAATTGACACATTCACAATGCACAGTGTATGCTACTAATATTTTAAAGTTTACAAATTATGCAAGTACTAATCAATACCAGACATTGTCCTGTTAGTATTGTGAAAATGGATGTTCAAATTAATAGGATAATTCGACTCATGATGAAAAGAAGTTCAAAGGCTTATCTAGTCATCATAGTGAGACAACGTGGTTAAACATAAGGGAAACATTAATCAACACGTAGTGTAAGAATTCATAGATTCCGGTATTGCAGAAGTAAATTTATCAGCCTTCGAGTAAGTGTTCTTTTTAGGCCAGCTTGAACGAATTAAGAGAATTTAGATAAGGATATCCTGGTCAATAGAATTCCTTAGTTTGGACCCTGCTATTCTGATAGTAAATTGTCTAACATTAGCTTTGCATAAGGTAGGGCGGAGATTGTAAAGTGATCTGGTATTATAACCGTGAATGGAAGCATTAGTCCTAAAGTATTCATTAAAGATGCAAGGTAAGGTATGAGTCTGATGATGGTACATGAAGGTAGCCACTTGGAGTTTATATAAGTCAAAGATGTTTAACAGGTGGAGATTAATAAATAGACCAGAGGATTTAGCCAAGTAGTGGGAACCTGTGATGATTCTCACTGCTCTTTTTTTAGAGTAAATGTATGGGTTGAAGTAAGTCCATATTATGGTGCCATAGTTAAGGTAAGGTACAATAAAAGTATTATAGAGCGTTCTGAGGGTGTAGAGAGGGAGAATTTGTAAGTTTTTTAAAATTATTCCTATCGATTTAGCAATCTTATTTTTAACAAGGTTGAAATGAGCAATGGGCATGCCACTTAAGATGCTCATTGTTACTACGAATATAAACTTGAACTGGTATAAGTATGAAGTTTGCCATCTACTCAGATGTAGGATGTAAATTGACAAAGACCGGAGAGGAGTATGCCGGAGCTCTGAATGTAACGCGATCTGGTCGAACATGTCAGCGTTGGGATTCCGACAAACCTCACGGTCACCGCTTCACAAATTCGACGCTATTTCCCGAAGGAAGTGCTTCAGCCGCAGGCAACAAATGCCGAAATCCGGATTACCACGACGAGGGAGTCTGGTGTTACACCACTGATCCAAACATAAGATGGGAAGAATGCGATGTGAACTTTTGTGGTACGTATACTGAATCAATCGATCACTAAATAGATAAATAAGTAAATCGATAATCGATATATTCTACCAACCGATCAGTAAACCAGGTAATCACTAAATCAAGAAGTAAAACAGTTAATCAGTCAGTCAGTAAGTCAAAAGTCGTTCGTAGGTTCTTCTCTGTGGAATGGACTTCCTCCACCGGTTCGCTCTGCCATCCTTTGTGGTAGTCTCTCCTCATCTTTTTCGAAACTAAAATCACTGGGAGCGCTTCTGAAAGCTTTTGCTGTGAGAAGCGCTTTATAAATAGCCAAATACAATACAATACAATACAATTTATTCATCCATTCAATCAAACAGCCTTTATATCGTTCTGACATACAGACGATTATTTCGACATCATTTTAGCTAAAAAGATATTTTAACTTAAGAGTGAAACTACTATCATCATAAGAATGATGATGATGATGAAAATCTGGGGAGCAACTAGGAAGAGAACAACGACCACGAAGATCTAGGCAGCTTAGTGGGGCAGTCGGGAGACCAGCATAGAGAGCGAGAAGCATTAGCCAAGTCCTGTGGTGACGACAGAATGGACAAGGGTAGCAGTAGCGGTAGGAGTATGCGAGCGAGCAACAGTGCGTAGTTGTCGCAGTTGATAGTAGTAATAAGTATGTAATTTATGAAACATATGCGTGTAATGGTCGTACATGTATCATACGCCTACTCATTGACATTTTAATCTAATGTCTTCTACACTCTACAGCGCCGTCATCATAACGAATTAAGTAGATGATTAATAAGATGGTCGCTTGTGTGAAATTATTGTATAATTTTATTATAGTAAAATTCATAATTCACAATCCACAATATTATCGTATCTCGCTTTATAATATTATAGGGCCTACCGTTATTCGCAGAAGTAGTCTAAAGGCCTTCATAATGTTACACCGATAGCAGTGAAGTCTAACTTCCCACATGGAATCAGAGAACAAACCCACACTCTCGCCGACTAATAATTATGAGACTCAGAAGTCACTCAGAACTGTGTTGCAGGTAGTTTATATTATCAGAAATCAACAATCCCAGTTTATGTCCAAAACGTATTTTAGCCCCCTCCACCATTTCTGGCAACCGAGGGAGATCACTCTCCCAGCACCCCATTGGTTGACTCCGCTTACCGATACGCATACAAGCAGCCTAAAGGCCATAATGATAATCATACCTTTAGGCACAGAAGTAGCCTAATGGCGTGTATAATAAATTATTATATCGAATGTGCACTGATTGATTTTGGACTAGACACAGAAGTAGCCTAAAGGCCTTAATATTATAAAGCTAGTCACAGGAGTAGCCAAAAGGTCTTAATAATATCATACCGTTAGGCAAAGAAGTAGCCTAAGGTCTTTAAAATATTATATCGAGTGAACACTGATTAATTTTGATAATTAAAGGCAGTAAACTTTGATTTATTGAAAATTATTTCAACCCAATAGCAACGTCAGATGTTGAAAATAATGGTGGCAATATGACAAATATTTTCAAATGGGCTCCATATGTCGCACGTATTGGCCTATGTTTAAGACTATAGAGAGTCATGAGATCTGAATGTCCTACATGTGGGCCTTTATATAGGCTTACGAAGCCCAAATTGGGATGTCGTCAAGCCATATTCTCATAAAATCGTCTGCGTTGCTGTTGGAAAATATGGATCTTGTTTTCTGTCGATAAACATGTGACCGCAATAATCGTTCTCTAGATTTCACATCACCAGTTTTTCTAATGAAGCCAGAGAAATCACCATCTCCTACGAATCCAAAAGCCATTCCAGCGTCTACCACGATTATGATTACCATTCCGCCAAGAACTGAACCATGTATAACTCGCTGTTCACCGTCAACTATTGTGGTAACAAGAGCAATTGGACTATCGAATCAACATCCACAGGAGACCCTTAGTTCACGTACGTAAGCATAGTTCCATTTTGCTTTCAGCCTCACGACAAGTTAATCGCGTTTTAATTTTGATTCCTTCATATGTATCCTAATTTCCGTAAGGGGAAAACATATCTTTCACTATAGTTAATAATATAGTTTAGCTGTAGCGCTGACTTTGGCCATCGACTGTTTAACTTTTTCTGTTAGGACAATAATTGACAGCTATAAAGCCTAATCACCTTCTCGTCTTGAAATGGAGCGACAGACGTTCCAGTAACGATCGAAACCATACCCAGTGTATTTCTTCTGTATAAAACTTTTAGATGAGAATTCATCCACCAACATCGTCAAGGTTGTCATACCCATCGTTGGAGTGATTGCTGTCATCTGTGTCATCGTTGCAATTATCATCTGGAGACGTAATGATCTCTTCCAGTCGCCCTGGCGCAGTCCTTCAAGTGCCGAAAGAAACCAGCAGGCAACGGTGGCTCTGGACGCAGAGTCCAAGCAGAATGATAGCATCGACAATCCAGATCATGAGTATTACGCGCAGCTGGTAGAAATTGACGGTGTGACCGAGGATCACAGCTCCTCAGATTACACTACAATAGCAGAATCCGCAGTTGCTTAAGTTACACGCCAGTGGAAGTCAGACTGTGGGAAACCTTTTTCTCGTAGCCTATAGCCTACTTCGCTAAGCTTTGTAATAATGTTTAGCTTGCTTGTACGTTATATTAGATAAAGACAGTGATTATTTCACTTTAGGTAGGATTAGTAAAGTGCCTTTCTATTTACACTTGTAATCGTAAAGTTTTAAGAATAGCATTACTATAGCTGGATTAATTTTATAATTCTAAACAAGAATTTGTGAACTGAGCACATAATAGTCACACATGACGCTAGTGTCTAAATGAACAAGGCATGAACCGACGGTGCATCAAACCCAATCGGTCATCAGGTCCACATCCAGAAGATCAGTTCGTTCAGACAGAAAGACAATCTGTGATGGCTAAGCAGTTTAAGACAGATGTGGTTTTAGTTGAGAACGACATGTTACCAGGAACAGTTCTAATGTTAGGTATGACCAAAAAAAGCAATCAGATTACCTGGTTGAATAGTTATAAGACTGAGGAGCAAGAACCGGTTTTCAATACCTGTGGATGGCCATTGTTCAATGTCTCATCAATCGAAAGTCCTGCATGAAAAAGATTCCTTGCCAGACAGGAAGCCGATGCAATAACTCAAGTATTTGAGCTATAGGGTATATTTATAATCTCTTACGTACCAGCTTCGACTGTAGCGAAAGAGCTCTGAACACACTGAGCTTCTGCTCATTAGACTTTTAGTTATACCAGTTAGATGCGAGTTATAGCCATCCAGGCGACTGGAGAACAATGCATTCGCCAGTGCTATCCTAGCACACGGCATAGGCGTAACTTTGTATTGTGATGGCGCTGTCCGGTCACTACCACTTTAACACTAGAAGTACCGAGAAATCGAACTTCCTAGAAGCACCAAGGGGGTCATTTTGACCCCAAATAATTTATAATGCAAAGTCAATTGCAAATTCAATGAAATTGACTATCAACTTTATTAACATAAATTACATGAGCATAAACAAGTGTAATAAGTAAGTTGGAATGGAATAATAGGAGATCCTCTCCTCTCACCAGATCTCCTATCCTCTCGCCAGACCTCCTCCGCTCTCACTACATCTACTATCCACTCACCAGATCTCCTATCCTCTCACCAAATTTCCTATCCTCTCACCAGATCTCACCCTATCTTCTCGCCAAATCTTCTATCCTCTCACCAGATTTCTTATCCTCTCACCAGACCTCACCCTATCTTCTCACCAAATCTTTTATCCTCTCACCAGATCTCCCCTCTCACCAGATCTTCTATCTTCTATCATCAGATCTCCTCTCCTTTCACCAGAAAACTCTCCTATCTTATCACCAGATCTCCTATCCTCTGACCAGATCTCCTCTCCTCTGACCAGATATTCCTTCCTCTCACCAGATCTCTTTTCCTCTTTCCAAATATCGTCTTCTCTCACCGGATCTCTCTCCTCTCACCGGATCTACTCTGCTCTCACCAGATCTCTCTCCACGCACCAGATCTCCTCTCCTCTCACCCGATATCCTCTCACCAAGTCATCCTTCTTCTCGCCAGATCGCCTATCCTCTCACTTGATCTCCTCTCCTCTCACCAGATCTACTACCCTCTCACCTGATCTCCTATCCTTTCACTAGATCTCTCCTCTGACCACATCTTCTTTCTCCCACTAGATATCCTCTCCTCTCACCAGATATCCTCTTCTCTCACCAGATATCCTCTTCTCTCACCAGATCTTCTCTCACCAGATCTGTTCTTTTCTCACCAGATCTCCTCTCACAAGATCTCCTTTCCTCTAACCAGATCTCCGCTCCTCTCATCAAATCATCCTTCTCGCCAGATCTCCTATCCTCTCACTTGATCTCCTCTCCTCTCGCCAGATCTACTATCCTCTGGCTAGATCTCTCCTCTGACCAGATCTGCTTTCCTCTCACCAGATCGCCTATCCTCTCATCAGATCTCCTATCCTCTCACCAGATCTCCTCTTCTCTCCCCAGATCTTCTTTCCCATCGCCAAATGTCCTCTCCTCTCGCCAGATCTCTAATTCTCTCGCCAGATCTCCTATCCTCTCACTTGATCTCCTCTCCTCTCGCCAGATCTACTATCCTCTGGCTAGATCTCTCCTCTGACCAGATCTGCTTTCCTCTCACCAGATCGCCTATCCTCTCATCAGATCTCCTATCCTCTCACCAGATCTCCTCTTCTCTCCCCAGATCTTCTTTTCCCATCGCCAAATGTCCTCTCCTCTCGCCAGATCTCTAATTCTCTCGCCAGATCTCCTATCCTCTCACCTGATCTCCTCTTCTCTCACCTGATCTCCTCTTCTCTCACCAGATCTCATCTCCTCTCGCCAGATCTCCTATCCTCTCACCAGATCTCCTATCCTCTCATCTGATCTTCTCTCCTCTGACCAGATCTTCTTTCCTTTCATCAGATCGCCTCTCCTCTCACCAAATCTCCTCTTCTCTCACCAGATCTGATCCTATCCTCTCACCAGATCTCCTATCCTCTCACCAGATCTCCTCTCTTCTCACATTTATTACGTAATTAGCTTTGATATATAATATTATTGAATAAAAAACAAGAAATGCGTAAGCCTGATATGCAAGTACTGAAACAGGGGTCAGATTGACCCCTTGGTGCTTAAAGGTAGAACAGCAAAAATCTCAGAAATTGTGAATCCCCCGAGTTCAAATTTTGGCAGAGGGTATACCCTACGAAGTTAGGAAAAGTCATGAAATTACAGGACTCTGGCTATATCTGGGGCCGAGGTGCGTTCCGCTAAAAACCAAAAGGGGTCAGATTGACCCTTCGGTGCTTTTAGTGTTAAAAGTGGTGGTGACAGTCGCCACCACTTTTTGCACATGTAATGAAATACTTTTGCGACATGAGAGCGTTATTTTGGCTTGAAGTAATTTCAAGCAACGACAATTAACGGCGGTGTATTCTTGCATACTTAAGTATCGCAATGATGTGTAACTAACTATAACTATCGCAATGCCTTCACGTTAGCTTTCTTATTTAATTGCTATATGTTGCATAAATTAAAACGTCGTCCATCATGTTGTAGTTTGCACCGGAGATGTAGTAGTTTCAGTTTAACGACACTGTGTGATGACAAAGATCATTAGCGTCGCCCTCCTCTTTCTCCAGGCTTGGGACGGGCACTGACAGAGTACGATCAGTTTCGGAGTTCGCACCGGATATGGGACTGTGGTCACAACCACTTAGTAAGGCAAAGTTACGCCCCTGAACATCGGGAAATGACGCCTGATTCTGTGCAAGCCAACACTACTCTTCGCATAATACAAATACCAATGACATGGTTGGTAAGGGATTTAGTAGAGTTACAGATAACACCCAGGGTAAGAGCAGAATCAGCTAACTCAATAAGTGATTCACCCAGTTTCAAGGTTTTAAACCATTCAAACCTCTTCAGTTGCAGTGGAGTGTCTTGCAGCAGAAATTCAGCTTTTGACGGGTTAAAGAGGTTTAAACCACATCTTAACACGCATATATTTGCGATAATAACACGACTAACGGAATAAGTTCTTTGTAGTCGGTCGCTTCGCTGGCCGTTCTCGACTGGTGCAGTTGATAAACTGTGCTTCAATAGATGCTGTAGGATTAGGCCTACGTGGTATTCTGACAGTGACGATCCTCCTTTTAGAACCTTCAATTTTTGCGTTCCGACTTACGCAGCGGTCATGTATACATGACCGCTGCGTAAGTCGGAACGTATACGTTAAGTCAGTTCTGGGCTGTGTTTTGACAAACAGACGTGTAGTGTGATCCTAACTGGGCAACTCGGTCTTGGCACTGGCTGTATGAGTTTTTCTGTTTATCTATTTCAGATATATTGCCGGTCACTTCATGGGTGTAGATTCTCGTAGTCTTAGCCTTGAAACAATGACCCGTTGTACCCCGCTTTTTGAATTCAGATCGTTTGGCGACCTCTCAGCAAGTTGGAGCCACAAATTGAAATCGGATCAGTTCAGTCGGTCTATGAATCGGACACTGAACATTACAGTCGGTTTATCTACACGGGATCGCAACGGTTTCTTGTTTCATCTCTGTTGGTACTTATCGGACCCATTTGTTTCCTTAACTGCACCTGTGGGATGAGCTTCTGCACCGCTGCCCCGTTCTACACATAATAATAATAATAATAATAATAATAATAATAATAATAATAATAATAATAATAATAATAATAATAATAATAATAATAATAATAATAATAATAACGACAATTTATATGGCGCCGTAACGCGGCCATACCGCTACAAGGGCGCCTCACATACAACTAATCAGCGGGATAAGCCTTGGAGAATAAATATGTCTTAAGCTGAGATTTGAAGGAGTCTACTGAGTTGGCCGATCTGATGGTGGGTGGAAGACTGTTCCAGCATCTAGGACCAGCGGCCGAGAAAGCGCGATCGCCGAAGCGCGTCCTCATCCTCCGTACGCGTAGGTCGGTCTTCTTAAGCGATCTAAGTCGCAGTCCAGACGCAGAGGAATGAGTCTCGGTGCAATAGTCACGCAGATATTCAGGCGCTGCTCCATGAAGCGCCTTGAATACAAGCAGACAAAGCTTGAACTCGATGCGGAACGGGACAGGCAGCCAATGCAGGACATCGCGTAGGAGCGGTGTGACGTGATCATATTTCCTCCTATTACATATGAGCCTCGCCGCGGCGTTAAGCACCGACTGGAGTCCGTCCAAGAGACACGCAGGCGCGCCAGCCAGCAAGCTGTTACAGCGGTCCACTTGAGAGATGACAAAAGCAGCAACGGCTGCTCTAGCGGCCTCGAAAGGCAAGGACTTGATGCAGCTCCTGATGAGACGGAGCTGACGAAAGCAACAGAGACCATCCACGCAACATGGCGCCTCATGGACAAGTCGTTCTCCAGCACGACGCCGAGATCACGCACCGAGGTCGAAGGCGCGATCGAAGCCCCGCAGACACTCAGCGCGCCGGTGTCAAGGTGGAGACACCTCTGCTGGTTGCACACCACAGAAAGTCTGTCTTCTCGGGGTTAAGCCGCAGTCTGTTTGATCGCATCCACTCAGCGATCCGCTCGATACCAAGCTCCATACGCTGCCGCTGATGTACAACATACATCTATATTGACTACTTAATACGCGATAAGACTTTAGCCGACCACAAACCATAGGACAAACTCTCTCTTTCACGATATATCAACGGATTGGGATCACCATTCTGACATTCCGAAATCCAAAATGTACCGGTGGAATTCTCCTTATTCTACCCTAATGCTTTCTAAGCGTTCTTTCGTTCTTGAATGTCGTAACTCCACCCGAACGGATAGTTCGCAAAGTCGCTCAGTGCAGAAATGTACTGTATAATGTATGTAATTATAATACTAGGCCTACTAGATGTTTTGAGTCCTAAATCGGTTGAAAAGAATATGAAAAATCAATCGGCGGGTCGGATTCCCGCATGTGGACCATGCTATTAGCGCATAGTGCGATAACAACTCGAACTACTGACATGAAATGAGTCTAGTTTATTATGAAGTTCATAACGTATAGGATAGCAGCGTCACCTACCAATCAGAAGGGCGAGTTCGGAAGGGCGACTATCAGAAAGGCGACTTCGGAAGGGCGAACTCCTAAAGGGCGCCTGTTCACAAAAGCGCGGCTCAGAAGAGCGCGCTATCAGAAGAGCGCGCGTTCACAAGGGCGACGATCAAAAGGGCGACTATCAAAAGGTCGCAAAAATATCCGCCCATTGCTAGGTACGTAAAGGTACGTAAAGCTCTTATGTCAATACGCGAAAGTCTGTGATTACCCTATTCGCCCCAAACCTGAAGGGTATATAAATCGAAGTCTGAACCAAGAAAAACTGTCAGTTCGTCGTAGGAGCAGTTTAAGAATGGAGCTAGAATTTGTCATGAGCAACAAAGGTCGAGAAATGTTAGTGGTCGATGGTTGTACATTCAGACTTGAAAAAACAATAACAGAAAAGAAAATCTGGAAGTGCACTGAATACCGTACAGCTAAGTGTAAGTCCCGCTGTCACTCCAAAGATGGAATTCTGACTAAGCAGCCGACTCAACACAATCACGTTCCGGATAAAGCTAAACTGGTTAGCAAGAAGGTGATGGCCGAGATCAAGCAGAACGCGGCGGTATGTAACGACACTTAGTGTTATCTTTATTAATACTAATCTCGAGATTTATAGAGCGCCCACAAAAGCGAAGTCGCGGAAACCAGATTAAATATTATTACAGGGCTTTCTCGGCGGTGGGTCCCTCGACCTGGAATGGCCTTCCTCTGGAGCTTCGCCTACCCGTATTGAAAAACATTTAGGACAACAGGGCCTACATTTGAACTGATGATTATCAATTTCTTAGTTTAATATTTTTGTCGTACAGATTAAAGATTTCAACCTATATTTTCGCCTTTATGATCGTCGCCTTTTTGATCGTCGCCCTTCTGAACGCGCGCTCTTCTGATAGCGCGCTCTTCTGAGCGGCGCTTTTGTGAACAGGCGCCCTTTAGGAGTTCGCCCTTCCGAAGTCGCCTTTCTGATAGTCGCCCTTCCGAACTCGCCCTTCTGATAGTAAACCGCGTCACCTACCAAAATGAAATGAGTCCAGTTAGCGTAACACAAAAACTTCGCTTCATGACTTCATGACTTATTTCTGTTGGTTTATAATTATTTATTGACTTGTAGGCCTAACTTCCCTCGCGCCAGTGTCTAACGTACAAGGCACATAAGCCGATGACGCAACCTAAAAGCTATAGACCACATCGATTTTCCTCGTTTATTCGTCTGTATGCGAAATGCCACGTGACGCTGTAAGGCAATTGCATCAGGATAAAGTTATATTCAGCGGGTTTTCGTCGCGCCGCCTATGATGTGGCTAAGCCGCCGTTACTTGACTTCCGTGCTAGATAATTCCCAGTGTGCAAAACTCTTCTTTCTAAATGCCAGTCATATGTGGACACCTTCACGCTGCCTGCGAATCAACCAGGGTAACCTAGACTTAATCTATTGGTCTAATAGTAATGCCCGCATCTCTCTGATCAACCGGTTGTTTTGCTGGATGGAAGGGAGTAGAAAAAATAAGGAACTCAATGCATTACATTGCATTAACAAACACATTCAGTTTCAAATTAAAAGCACTCACTTCTAACATTGCAAGACAATCTAATTACCGTGTACCTCCTAACATTGTAGGACAATCTAATAACCGCCAATTTCAAGGTCGTTTCACCTTTATTGTCAAATATTAATATCTCGGTAATTGAGACACACAAACTGAAATTGTCAGAGACATAAACTGAAATTGTCAGACGAAGACAAGTTCGCCAGGGTTGTGTAAATACAACGGATTCGTAATAAACATCGTGTGACCATCGCATGGCGTTGTAGGTGAAGTCCACTTGTTGCAGTTAACGTTTTCTTGTGCAGGAACTGCAGGTGTTAGAATGATGTTCTTGGTGTCCGTTTCAAAATTTTGTGGTAGCGGAATCCAAATTTGTTTAAGCAACATTGTACGACCATCAGATGACCTTGTGTTTCAAAGTCACTTGACCTGTTATGGTAAAACTGTGATTTCACAGAGACCACAAGTGTTTGAATGGTGTCTTAGTGTCTATTTCATAGTGTTCGGAATCGCGAAATCCAAAAAGCATTCGCAACATTGTACAGCCATCTTCTGACCTCGTATACTATAATTCCAATCATTGATCTGCTATTGTTTACTTGGTCTCTAAGGAACTAGAAAGTTTGGTATCCATTTCATGGCTTTCGGCCAGTTTCGGGGTCGCGGATCCAAAATGTAAACGCGACATTGTAAGCTTTCGGATTTACGAAAGCAAAGTAATCGAATTTGTATCGTAATCTTAACTGCAAACTCTAAATTTCTAGTGCGCT